>CM026065.1:41861350-42190388 GCA_014839685.1 Anableps anableps | reverse complement strand
GTATTTTCATCCACATGAAAACACGGAGACGATGCATTCACTCATAGTCAGGACTGGGAAATTCCAGCTTCCCAGTCAGAAAAATCAACTGCAATGCCCTCTGAAGTTGGACCTCCCACTCAGAAAGTGGGAGAAACTCTGACTACCTCCAGTAACGACTTGCAAGTTTGACTTCGCATTTCAATATGGCCGCTCCTCACATCAACAATAGTAAGATATGGTGGAAACATGTTTATTTTACAAGAGACACATAAGAGTGCATCTAAATTTAATGTAACATGTAGCGCCTGCAGCTCTAAACTGAACAGATGAAAAGTCGCGTTTGCTTATGGAAAGCGAGCGAGCAGTGTCTATTCGGGTGTTGCCATGTTGAAATCCTGACTTCTCCAACTATGTTAACTGGAACACAGCAACTGGAATGCAGCATTACTCCTCCAGACCTCTAAGTGGCGCTAAGCATGGAGTATGGGACATGCATAAAGCCTCCATATAAGGTCAACTGTAAACACAACAAGAAAACAAGAATCACGAACAACAAAACGGAGTCTTGTGGAGTAACGACGAAGTCGAGCTTCTTCTCTGTGTGCTGTTGGATTATAAACTAATAAACTACACTGCAAACGAGTAACCTACCATTGTCTTTGTTATGTATGATGCATTTGGGGTGACAGGTCAGGTTGGAGGTTGAGCTGATACTTCAGTGTCAGCTCAAGTGTCAGCGAGGTGTGTTCGCTGTCCACATGAATACGCGAGGGCAAAGTTTTCCCCCTGGAGCCGGTTTAGGGTCTCCTTCAGCACTGTTTCTGTTTGGAAGTGGAGCACAAACCTTTAAAACTTTCCACTTTTAGAAAAAAAAATACTTCTCTCCATTGAGGATTTGTTGAGGATTCAGGGCTTGGTTGCACAAGACCCCCCCCCCCGTTGAACTCACTGTGCTCACTAAGGTACACTCAGTATCCCAAAGGATGGAACAGCAATCATACAGCACAGACATATTTTATAGAACGTATGACAGGAAACAAAAACAAAATGATTTGCTAAAAGAAAAGGTGGGAGACAAGTGAGTAAACCTTGCTTGTCCAGCACTAACATGTCTCTGCTTTGTTTAATCTTATCACGTTGCTACTACGGCTGCATCACCAGATGGTCTTCTGCATCATTTTGTTGACTTAGCTCCTGGATCATTCACTTATAACATTCTGTGTTTGATTATCACAGCAACACCATCCATAAAAGGCACTCACAGCCAGGATTTAGCTGTGCCAGGACCAGCATTTAGGAAGCCTGAACAACCATTTGAAATGGCCCGATGAGGTGTGTTTTATTTCATGCTCAAGATACAGCAGATCTTTGGGCCTCTTGGTTATTTGGCTAAATCTTCAGTTAGGAACCTTGGGATAACCTTCAACTCAGATTTTACACTGGGAAATCATGTCGAATCGCTGGCTCGTTGCTGTTTCTACCATCTGCGACATATTGCTAAACAACCTCCCTCGACCGGTTGCAGTCTGTGCAGAATGCTGCTGCTAGACTCCTGAGTGGATCGTCAAAGTTTTGTCATGTAACTCCACTTCTAAAGCACATTCATTGGCTCCCGGTTCATTATCGAGTGCATTTCAAGATACTGGTTTTGACTTGGCGAGGTCTGCATGGACAGACACTGGTCTATATCTCAGAACTTTTACATCCCTATACCCCCATCAGGGCCTTGAGGTCCTGTGAGCAACACCTACTGATTGCCCCCATACAAAGCTAAAAACTAAAGACTTCCAAAAGGCAAAAACTAACAAAAGGCAAAACTAAGATGAGAGACCGAGAGAAGCTGCTGCTCCGTCAGCGACAGACTCAGATTTAGGGAACATGTTGAGGCGTCTGTGCATATTTCTGAACCTTTAAAACATCTGGATGTTTAGCTCACGAATCTGTCCTCCCAGGCTGAAGACATGGCCTCAGATCAAATGCACGTGGCTGCCCTGGGTCGACCTTTTGCACTAGGGATGCTGTATGACGCTTGCCAAGATGAGCTCATCACAGGTGAGAAGATACCTGCTCAGTTATTCATTCTTCATACCTCTTGTTAAACTATATGAAATATTTTGGAATATTCATTGTCTGTCTTGTTTAACCAATGTTAAAGTGAAACATTATTTTATATCAGATATTTTCCATGACCTGAATTAGAACATGTCCAGCTTATTCCTACAGCCCATGATGCTTTGCATGACTTATGAGGGTGATTTTCTGTCATTGAACTAGAACTGTATTCATCCATGTAAACAGTCTGTAGCACCTATAATCATCTGATTACACATGCTAGCATATTTACAGGAGATGCTTAGTCAAATCCAGTGTTATGGACAGAAAAAACCTAAATATGTTCCTTTTGGTAATTCTGAGGTACAAAGGCTCCGACATACTTCATCCGAAGTGCCAAGATTGACGTGTGATGAAAATTGCGTCATTTTATTTGCAGAGAGACATCTGCCAGCTGAACTCGACACCAGGCCCTGGGTGAACTATTTCAACAGGGGTCTGTGCGAAGTATCATCTGATTGGTCAGAAGTTTGTTGCCATGTTTCATGCAAAAATGTGCTTTGACAGCAATGTTGATATTTCTCTTCAACTAGTCTGTTTCCACTATCTGGTGTTTTGTATCAGCAGGAGACATGAATACTTTAGAGGAATGTGTATCTGACGCGAGGAGGAATTATGAACATTTAACAATTCTTCAATAAATAACTACTATAATCATAAGACTGTCAAATGTCAAAACCTCTTGAAAGAAATTGCAACATCATTGTCCTCGAAGGAGGCTGAAAGGTGTGGTGCTCTCTCCATGACTGCTTCTTGAAAGCAAAATGGAGGATGCAGGGAAGGAGTGGGAGCCCTGGCGGGTAGGGGAGTGATATATACTGAAGTGGGAGGAGTCTCCCCCGAGTGGTCTGCACCGTTTTATGAAAGGAGGCATTCAACCACATGACTGTGCATTGACTGCTGGGCTTTGGATGAAGTATGTCGGAGCCTCAACAGTACTCGATCAGCCCTGGTGTTGGTCGTATCACATTGAATACCTATGGACAAAAACAGCCTTGAGTTTACAGTAAGTGATGATGTAGATGGGCGTTTGATCAGCGCTACCATGGACACCTGATTATGTCCTAAATACTGGTAGTAATTTCCATGGTTTTAACTAGCTCAGTATTTGTGCCAATGTGCCTCCGCTGTTGCTTAACACTGCTTTTTCAGTTTTTTTGACGGTTAATTTCCCTGGTAATCCCACTTTTGAAAATAAGAAAGCAGTTGCTCCACTTGTTCCAATGTTCAGGTACCTTTGAGTGAAAAAACTTCAATAAAACAGAAACACAATACGTACTTTTGATGAAAAGTAACAGATAGTTTTTTTGTTCTACAGATTTCACTCTGTGGGACAGAGAAACTATTCAAAGATCATCTAGAACACTCCAGAAAAGCAGTGAATATGAAACTACTACCTCAGAGTCCATTGAAACCAAGGCTTCTCTGCTGAAGGCTGATACGTCGCTCATAGTCAGTGTTCTGAGTGGTCTGGTTGAAGTTGGAGGATCTGCCAACTATCTGAATGATCAGAAGGAGTTCAAGAACCAGAGCAGAGTCGTCCTTCAGTACAGAGCAACAACTGCTTTTGAGCGACTGGATCTGAATTATCAGGAAGCCAAGCAACTGCAATCTCGAGATGTTATCAAGAACAGTCACGCAACACATGTCGTCACAGGCATCCTTTATGGGGCTAATGCTTTCTTTGTGTTTGACAGCGAGAAGTTAGACAGCATCAGTCTGCACAGCATGGAGACAAACATGCACAGTTTAATAAAGAAGATCCCAAAACCGGATGCTAAAGGAAATGTGGTCAAAAATCTGAGAGAAGAAGAAAAAACCGTCATGGAGAAATTCACCTGTAAATTTTATGGAGATTTCATTCTGGAGAGGAACCCTACAACCTTTGAAGAGGCAGTAGATACCTACAGAAAGCTCCCAGGGCTTCTTGGAAACAATGGAGAGAAATCAGTTCCTGTTAAAGTCTGGTTGACTCCCCTGAAGAATCTGGATCCATCTGCAGCTCAGCTGAAGGGAGACCTTTCTGATGGTTTGATCAGAAAAGCCGATAATGTTCTGAAAGGTATCAGAGAAATTCAGATGAGATGCAATGACACACTGGGAAAGGAAGTGGTGAAGACTTTTCCACAGATGCACAAAAAGCTAAGATGTTTCCAACATCTATGTGAAGACTACAAGAAAACAGTCCAACTGACCATGCAGGAGAAAATCCCCCTCATTCGGGAAGGTGAAGAGGAAGAAGAGGAATCCCTAGAAAGCTTCCTCGATGAGCAGGAGAGGTCTCCATTCAGCCAGAACAATTTAGACAAGTGGCTTGATTATTTTGACAGAGAAATCAACGTCATCACATCCTGTTTAGACATTATGAAGGGAATCAAAATGATCCCAGAGGAGTCCGACTTGGATAGACAAGTTCTTGGTGTAGAAGATGCCCTCTGCTTTGTCTTCACCTCCATTGAAACTCATGACTCCTACATGGACCAGATGGACAATTACTTTAAAGAAACTCCAACCTGTGTGACTCCACCATCTAAAGACCAGTGGTTCTTCTCAGATGAGATCTTCGAAAACATCAAGCAGAAAGCCAGCATGATATCAGAAACTGCTAAAGGCCTGAAGAGCAGCAGCAGATTTCATTTCCTCGTCACAGTGCTGCCAAATGTGGAGTTCAAAGGAGCAACCATCTACCATTACAGGAAAGGTGTCAAGAAAACCGAAGACTTTTCCAAACCTCCTATTTATCAAGTGAGAAATGTAACGGATAAACAAGATTTAATGTGGTGTAAGTCCAAACCCTTTTATTTCCATTTCTAATAAACATGATTCAAACCAGCTGCTAAGTTTAAGAATTCTTGCACAAAAAGTTTTGAAGAGATCCACGATTAGTTGTAACAATAGACCTTATATGAGATTAATTTCAGACATAAAACAACACAGCAAAAACACTGTGGGCTGTTTAGTTTTTATAAATTTCAATAAAATATTGTCATATGGATGTCGCCATATTGTTTACGCTGCAATGCATTCTGGGTAGATGACGTATGCTAGGTCCTATAGTGCTCGCTCCCTCAAGCCAGAACAGTCATTTCTGCGCATTATGTAACATTCAGCCCTTTCAATTTGAACTGCAGTGCGTTGAAATAGAAGGCAATGCAGAAATGACAAGAGGAGATGAGGAAGACCAAATGGATGAAAAGAAGAGATTCAGACAAAAAAGCTGCTGCTTGGAAATGCCAATGTAACAGTTTGCTGCAAATAGCTCCAGTTTCTAAGTAAAGCTGTTTACGGTTAGCATCAGGATTAAAACATTTATATTTATATATTAGGATGTCGTGTTACAAAGACTTAAAGATGCTTCATTGTCACTTTAAACATCCATTCATCATCTTCCACTTTGTTTTGATTTTGCGTTAGCTCCTGCTAGTGGTGTTAGCTCCTGCTAATACAGTATAGTAAACAGCAGGTCATAAGCTGATGATGCCTGTTTCTTTTAACAGATATCTCATGTAAAATGACATGCGAAAACTTTGAAGTAGTTTGCTTCAATCCGGACATTTTGTGGGCTGCCCTCATCAGCCTCCATGACCTTGATTTCTTGTGTTTTGTTTATAGACTCAAATCCACTTTAACCTACCCAGGTCATTGGTCCAGCATGCATTGTGCAGGTGAAAAAATAGTGGCATCCGTAGGTGAAAAATATAATAAAGATATACAACTTTTGAAGTAATTATGAGTTTTTATGTATCACAAATAACAACTTTGAGGTTAATAGGAAACTTACAACAGATTTACGGTTACACGTTTAACTTGTCGTTTATCCCTTTAGCCAGTTTGGTTATGAGAGAATCTCTTTATTCTTTAAACCGAGAAATATTTCTGTTGATTTGACCATACAATGTGATCCAACGACAGTGGCCACTGTTATTAAACCACACTTTTAATTGTGTTTTGATCCTAGAAAGCAAATTCTTTCTTGTTAAACAGGATACTGGTCAATAAAGGATAGGTCTATGTGATTTTTGTGGAAAGTTGAGTTTATGTAATAAAAAATGACAGGCTGTTTATTTTTATCCAACAGACTCCTGTGATCTCACCTTGGACCCAGAAACTGTGAATGGCTACCTCATTCTGTCTGAAGGAGACAAGAAGGCAACGTGGATCCTGGCAGACTTATCCTGAAACAGAGAAGAGGTTTAATCCGTACCCCCAGGTTCTCTGCAAGGAGAGTCTGACAGAGTGTCATTACTTCGAGGTTGTGTGGTGCAGTGAAATTACCAAAGAGCTTGGTGTTGGTCTTGCATATGAAAGCATTCCAAGAAAAGGAAGTGGCAGGAACACAGGGTTTGGATATAATGATGTCTCCTGGTATTTTGGCGTTAACAACAATAATCTCCGTGCATGGCACAGTCATAGAAAGATCTGGTCCTCTACCCTCCCTGCTGGGTGCAACAGAATTGGGGTGTATCTAGATTGGCCTGGTGGCACTCTGTCCTTCTACCAAGTGTCTTCTAACACTTTGACCCATCTGCACACCTTTGAGAACCGATTCTCTGCACCACTTTACCCAGGTTTCTACATCTGGGACAAAAACAACTATGCTGCATTCTCCCCACATTAAGAGGACCATTGAGTCCATTACAGTGGATTTACATAAATGTGATGCATTTATACTCAACAGTCAGTAACAAGATCCAAACCAGATGATGGTTTAAAAGCTAAAGGTCCTTAAATGTTCCCAAACTAACTAAATGAAGCCCTAGTCAATTTATAGACATTCGGAAACGTTGTGATCTAGTAATGTGAATCCACCTCAAAATTTCAAGGTTTTTCATTATTGAAAAAAAGCTTTTCATTTTATTAGACATCCATCTATCCACAGTCTTCCATGAGATCAGGTCACAGTAAGAAATGATCCAGGTGGAAAACCGAGACACCCCACTCCCTGATGCGACATCCTCCAGCTCATCCTGGGGGATCCCAAGGCACTCCAAGGACAGACGGGTGTATAGTCCTGCAAGCAAGTTCAGGGTCTTCCCTGGAGTCACCTCCCTGTTGGACATGCACTGAAAAACCTCCAGAGGGAGGCGCTCAGGAGGCATCCTGATTGGCTGCCCATGCCACCTCAACTGACCCCTTTCAATGTGGCACACTCCCCTTGAGTGGCAGCCCTTAACCTTATCGCTAAGGCTGAGTTCAGCCCCCGTCCAGAGGAAGCTAATTTCTTATTTTTGTTTGACGACTATTTCAAATCCACAGAAGATACTTAAAAATAATATTTTTGTGAACTTTGAAGTAATGAGTTAGAGTATTTGGCACCATACTTGTAGCAGCAAAATTTACTTGAAAGGAACAATGTTCACAAAGCACATTTGGACTTGACAACAGATGCCCTCCTCAGTCATTCAGCAAGGGTAATACAAAGCTTTATCAAGTCCAGAGGACCCCAAAGCACTTCACACTACATTCAGTCATTCACCCACACATTCACAAGCTGATGGTGACAAGCTACACTGTAGCTACAGCTACAATATACACAGCCCAGGATGGTTCCAGACCTTTAAGTACTTCCTTCAGGCTAGACAAAAGTCCATCTGCCTGGTCTTGCAAAACATCTCCCATGTCTGAGGTTTCATATTGCAACTATAGAAGATGCAGTCTTTTTGGCCTGATGGCACCAGTCCAGCACTTCAGCACAATGACATCTAAGCCCAGAAGGTCTCTCTCTTCAGCTTGATGGTTTGCATCACAGTTGGTGTCCACTAATGAGTCTTGTGGCTGCAGCTGCCATCCTGAACATGGTCCGTTCTGATACGTCCCCAAATTTCCCAGAACCATGAGAAAGACTCTTCCAGAGGTGTGAGTTGAAGATCTCCTAAGAGGGAGATGAGAGACTTTCCCAGTTCATCCTCACTATTTGACTGGGTATCCCAGACTGGTCTGGCAGCCTCCCCTGCTACTAACTTCTTCTTTTACCAGGTGGTGACCACTCGACAGCTCCGTTCCTGTTTTCACCCAAGGGCCCAAGATGAATTGTATCAGGTCTGATAATAAGATTTTAAAGTTTGGCTCAAGGTGACCTGGTAAGGTGACCAACTTGTTCTTGAACCCCCCAGTGTAGGACATTGGCGTTCGATGCCTAGCACAGAGGTCCAGAAACAAGCCTTCCAAGTAAATCCCCCATCACCCACATAAGCACTGAAATTTGCTCAGAGCACAATACAATCCCCAGAAGTTACCTCTGGAAAAACATGATCCAGAGACTCCAAAAAGGCTAGCAGCTCCTGTTAACAGACAACAGCCAGAATCCTCTGTCTTGCAAATCAAAGTCTCACCAAGGAAAACTCCAAATTACAGCTTAGCTTTTGAGTTTCCACACCTGCCGAAAACCTCTCTCCCTCGGCAACTCGGGAGTAGGAGAGAGTCCAGCTCTTCTCCAGGACTTGGGTTCCAGATCTGAGGATGTGAGAGTAGGTGAGTCCAGAGCTCTAGGAATCTGCACTACTCCCTGACACACCCAGGCCTCTGAGGTCACCAGGTATTCGGCTGTCTTCTGCTTGGGCCTTGCTGCATGACCACCCCAAGCATCTAGACTCGTGGTGAAATAATACAAATTTGGGCTCCGGACCCCCTCTTCCCTGGGGACATCTGGCAAGTCCTCTAGTGGGAGGTTTTGATTTTTAACTACTTCTAATATCAGTTGTGACCAAGTTGTTAACTCCCAGGGACCTTCCCAACCCCCTTTATGGGCTTCTTCTCTTTCCTCGTCAGGTAATTCCTCCAATCCAGTGGTGTAGCCTTCTTCAGTTGAGTCTCGAAAGACCCGAAACACCAAAGGATCTTGAATAGTACCCAAAGGAGGATCACCTACTGGACCGAATGCAGATTTGTAGGGCCAGGATTCTTGACTTGTGGTCTCTAGGAGATCTTATGAATTCGCCTCTACTTCTCCACCTTCACTCCATTCCTCGGGACTGAATAACCCTGGGTACAAAGGGGGAGCACACATCAATTCCCGCTCTTTAGGCAGTAGTGAGAGGAAATACTATGTTCCAGAAGCCAGACTCTTGACATCTAGGAATCAGTCACCCAAACGTTCCTCCATCCAGGTCGTAGGCTTGGATGAAGTCGATCTCTCGTAACAATGAATAAAACTAACCAGCAACAACAAAAAACCGAGTTGGAACCTCCACTTCCTGCAGCCCCTGTTGTTTTTGGACCTTGTTACTGACAGTAGACGTACCTTCAGTGGCTCATTATGCAGCAACTTATTACAATTTGTGTACAGACTGAAAATCCCAACTTCCTTAATTTTAAAGCAGCAGACAAAATGCATTAATCAAAGAACACAAGATCAGTTAAAATATAAATAAAGGGCAGACTTGTGAAGACTGAAATGTGTACAGTCCAAGTCTGTAGTTGAGAAGAGCAGAGACCAGTTAAAAACAAAACACCCGTTTCTTGTTCTTTGTTTTTATCTTTGTCCAGTCAAGAATTTTTTTTGTTGTGTAAAATATTCAGTCTAAATCTGAGAGAATGGTACCTTTTTAGCTTTAGGGGACAGTCTGGGCCTTTCATGTATGTGGTGAAGACAATTTGTTACCCTCATAAGAAATTAAACTTAGTATTCATTTATTATTATAAACTAAACATAAATAATCAAAATAATGCTTATCTACAAGATAACAATGTAAAATGTGATTCTGTGTTTTATATCTTTGAATTTACAGTAGGTCTGTGTGTACAGAAACAATATAGCCAATAATATTTACGGAAGAGTTTTCTGGCAAAATCACAGCTCCAGGAAACAGAAAATGACCTGATGATGATTTATGTCAGGAAAACAGCTCCGATAAGATGATAAAATGTTTTAAAAGGTTGTCTAAAGATCTAGAGGCTGTCTGCCTCCTGAACCAACACCGAGTATGGAAACAAGAGTTGGAACTGTAACTACCAATTGTTATATTTTAAGTTTCTTACACTTTTTTTCTGTAATTTTTAAAATCCCTGCAATAAATCCAGTATAGCATCAAGGGAAACTTGTTCTTTTGGATGTTTTGACTCTGATGCAGAATCCAAGTAGGGAACCACGGGTTCACCTGTTGATGACATTGTTAAAGTGGATTATAATCTTTTGTATTTTTCATTACAAATAAAGCAGTATCCTGAATTTAACCCTGAAAGTTTCTTGATAATCTTCCTTTTGTTTTCAAATCCTCCCAGATTTTGATTGCATTTCATTTACAGCAGGAATACAGACTGGCTGGAGTTCCTTCAATTTCACTGACACGTAGCGCATCCATGGAAATGTAATAATGCTGTTTAGTTTAGTGTTTTTAGGAGAATAGCTATTTATATATAAGGAATTTATTTGCTTCACTTGTTTTACTGTAACTAAAAGCAAAAGACTTCAGACTTGACTTGGACTCGGGAGCTGAGACTTGAGTCTTAATCGCAGTTTTTATCTGTAGTGAAATGTGAAAGGAAGCCGGTCTGTGAGCTACTGACTGTTTCACTGTGAAAGCAGGAGCTGGTTTACGAGCCAGTGACTACTGTGGATTATTATGGGATGTTAGTGGCTCCAGGGGCGCAGCTAAGTACTTTCTGGGGCGTATGCAGACACATTATAGGCACCCCCACAAGAGTTTTCATAAACAGCTGTTAAATACAGAATATGGAGACTAGAAATGATTATTCCGCCATCGTTTATTTATTATTTATATAATATATCGTCTGCACAAACCATCACGATCAGTTGTTTCAGCTCATACAGACAGTTTCCATGTTAAACTTAGTAGGTGAGTCATGTTTACACTGAAAAATGAGGCACACCTCTAAAAATGTCCCACTGGTGGAAAGGGAGTGGGCTCGTACGGGTGTTAAAAGTGCAGCAGGTCGTGGAACTTGTAGCACATTTTTCAGAGAATGGTGGTGTGATGATTAAATTGAGCCAGATCGTGGTTAACTCAGTGGTGTGACTGGCTGGACCGAGACGCTGCAGATCTGCTTCATATCCTGCCAAATTTCAGCAGAACAGGAAGAGCTTTGTGGTTTTCTGAACCAGAACGTCAGTCGTTCTGCAGCAACAAACAGATCAGGTAAGCAGATCATTTTTTTAAATATCTTTTTAAAAACTTCTTAAAATGTGTAGTTCTGTGGTTATGGCAATAAAACATCCACAAAAAATTTACAGCTAAACATCAGATGAACTTTGCTTCCATATTCTTTAGCGCTCAGATGCAGAAAATGTTTTCATATTAAAACCCGAAACACTCTGAGAGGGACGGTCCAGAGCTGTTTCTGACGGGACGTCGCCTCGTTTATAAACTCCTCTGTGTTGTGTTAGTTATCGGGTTAGCCTTGGACGTCCTGCTCAAACACTCATCGCACCTCTGTTTTGTGTTACACTCCTGCATCTCTTCTCTTTCTGCTGCATTACTCCTGTTTCCTCACATCATCTCGAATAAATCTGAACCTCGAGGCCACAGGATGTTATTATTATAAGCATCACAGCAGCCACTGTGATCTCACTCGAGGGCTGTTGTGGTGATTTTATGTGGTGACTTGGACAACTCTGCAGGGTGGTGGGTTACTGGCTGGCAGCCTGCGGTTAACAGGGATGTACTGGGTAGGCTGTGGGATCTGAGCTGGGCTGTGCTGTGGGTCCTGCTCCCTTTGACTTCCCTGGGGTTGTCCGGTTATGTGGGATGGCACTGTGTCAACAAGCTGACAAAAGTCACATGCCAGCTACCCCAGTGTTCAACCCTGGGACCCCTCCTATTTAATATCTACATGCTCCCATTAGCTCAGGTTATAACAAGTAATAAGATTAGTTACCATAACTACACAGATGATACACAGCTCTAGATCACGATGTCACCAGGTGACTTTGAACCCATCCAATCACTGAACAGATGCTTAGAACAAATCAGTGCGTGGAGGTGCCAAAACTTTCTCCAGCTGAACAGAAACAAAACTGAAGTTATTATCTTTGGACCTAAAGAGGAACAATCTAGAATCAGCGTGCAGCTTCAGTTATTACAGCAAGAGACTAGTGATCAGGCCTGAAATCTGGGTGCAGTGATGGACTCGGAGCTGAACCTTCAGAGACACATAAAGACAGTTACAAAGTCAGCCTTCTATCACCTGAAAAACATTTCCAGGATTAAAGGACTAATGTCTCAACAAAATCTAGAGAAACTCATCCATGCGTTTCTCTTTAGTCGCATTGATTACTGCAACAGTGTCTTCACAGGTCCACCTAAAGAGTCAACCAGACAGCTGCAGCTGATCCAGAACGCTGCTGCTGGTGATCCCAGTAAAACCAGGAAGACAGAGCACATCACCCCAGCTCTAAAGTCCTTCCACTGGCTCCCTGGAGCTCAGAGAATAGACTTTAAAATCCTTCTGCTAGTTTATAAATCACTGAACAGCTTAAAGACCTGTTGTTGCTGTATCAACCTTCCAGACCACTCAGGTCTTCTGGTTCTGGTCTACTCTGCATCCCCAGAACCAGAACCAAACATGGAGAAGCAGCTTTCAGTTTTTATGCACCGCTAATCTGGAACAAACTCCCAGAAAATTGCAAAACAGCCGAAACACTGAGTTCCTTTAAATCAAGGCTGAAAACCCACCTGGTTAGAGCCGCCTTTGATCAATAATAATTGGAACGTCATTAGTTTCAGTCTGTTTCTAACTTTTCATCAAGCTCCTTTATTTTACCCCTGCAATGTTCTTGTTTTGGTTTATTATGTTACATTTGCATCATGTCAAGCACTTTAAATGGTCTTGTTGCTTAAATGTGCTCCACCAGTAAACTTTTCATGTGTCTTCCCCCTTCCTTGCTCTTTCTGATTGCCAGCTGCTGTCGATTGCCAATGCCTGTTTAGCAGGGTTGGGACACTTGGGGCGCTCCTCCCATCCTCCTTCTTGGTGCTCGCTGGTTAAGCTGCATGCAAGGCCAGTTGGGGTTTGACCTGTGCTGGGGGATGTGGTTGGCCAGGTTGGGTAGAGGGTCTGGTACTCTCTCTGTGGCCCCTCTGACCAGGGGTCTTTGCATCCATGTTGGGTGCAAAGCTTCTCTGTGGGGATGCCTGGTGGCTACCTGCCCCTCGCTGCTCTAGGGGGCTGAGTGTTGGAAGGTTTCTACTCTTCTTGTCATCGTAACATTTTCAAAATAATAAATCCAAACTAACACCCACTCCACAGGTTCAAACTCGCGTGCACATACAAATAACCCAAAAGGTTGGAGGTCATACTAACACAGGTTCATCTGTAGAGCAGAGCTGCCCTGGAACATGTAGGCAACCAGCTTCTCTATACGGGATGCCTGAAATACCAAAACAGGACATGTGAAAAACCTTCCTTCGGTGCCACCTTCTTTATGCTCTTCCTCTTTTCCTCCTCCCCATCAGCTCCATATTCAACATCTAAACATCGGTACCTATACCTGTCTTCCTGCTACACTCACCGTCTCCAGATTGTACCTCACCGCTCATCTCACTGCTGTCTTCTTCAGCCCTGCTTCTCTCACAGGTTCTCTTGACTCTCATCTCCATCCACTCCAACCTGATGTCTCTGTTCAACTCTGGGGTGAATCCCAGGACCAAAATATGACCGTCTTCCATGTTGGTAAGTTGCAACCTTCTTAAGAGAAGTGCTAAAAATCACTGGTGACATCCCAAATACATATGCAAATCCAACATACCTGATCCTAAAGGCTAAAATGCAGCAAGATTTAGATCGAACTGATGCTTCCGTTGGTTTTTTACAGTTGCTTTGTTGATGTTTTCTTCTTCTGCTGCTGCTGAGGACGGGATGAAGAGCCTGGCAGGAGTTGTTGGAGGAAGCGTCACTCTGCCTGATCCTGTTCTGGAGTTTGGATTTCTTTCACATGGAAAAAGAACCGTTGCTCTGGTGATGAAGACAGGAGTCCTGAAAATATTTGAAACCAATTACGAAGACAACCTGCGCTGGAACCAGACAACGGACTCTTTATGATCACAGAGCTGCAGAGGAACCACTCTGGAGTTTATTACATTCAGTCTGAATGTAATAACGTGATCACGTCTGAACATGATTTCATCTCTTCTGTGAATCTGACAGTGTACGGTGAGTCAAACAGCTTTCTGCACTTATTTACACCCCTGAACAGAAAGATGTAGAAAACTTCAACGCTTAATTTGGATTCATTTATTAAACTGAAAAAAAAATCTAACAAACAAACAAATCGTGAAGAAATATTTTAAAAATGACCATTGACACTTGTTTTGCCAACAGGACACGACTTAGGCTTCTGCTTTAACATTTCCCAGGCTCAGAGCATTGGAGAGACAGATGTTCGGGCTTTTCTTCTCAAGATGGTCCAGGGTTCTGGTTCCTCTCTGATGCTCTTTTCTCTTCAGCTCGGCCCTCAGAGTGTCTGGAGGATTTGGGTGCGGGGACTTATGGTAGATAGTGATGAAAAAGGGTTGATTTTGTGTCTCATAAACCATTTCTGTTGTCAATCTGGCCAAAGGTTTTGGGATCATTATCATTGCCAAAAGACCCGCTTATGACCCATTGTCAGATTTTTTGGCAGAGAAACCAGATTTTTTAATTCATCTTTCGGTATTTTAAAGGATTCCTGATGCCATTGAACTCTACCAAGAGCCTTTGGTAGAGAAACAGGCCCACAAGCATAACAGTTCCTCCACCATACAGTGTTTGTTTCAGAAAAGCTGAACCTCAGCTCAGTCTGGCAGAAGGTCCCACTTCCAGTGAAAAGTTTGCACATGTTTATGAAAAAAGTTGAATCCTGGCGTACCCTCCCAAGCTAGGCGTCGCCACTTAGTCTGATGGTGGACCCTCAGGAACTTTGGCTGCAGTTCCCCAACAAAAAAATGGAGGGTCTTCTGTTTGACCATGCCCCCCTGACGCCAAAACGGTGACAGCTTGCAGTGACAACGTAACTCTGCACCACAGCATCAATGTTTTTATCAAACCTAAGAGCAACAGCTGTTCTTCTGCAGCTAAGGACACCAATCCTCTCAAACATTTCCATCTGTGCAGATGTTTTCTCTCCTGGTTTTGTGTTTTGGATGCTTTTTACTAGGCTGCAGAGCAAATTTTCCCTACCGGGCCAATAATAATGTGATACTGATTCTGTTTGTGCTTTAATAATACTGTGATACAACTGGAAAGAAGGACGAATTGACTGGTTTTTGTGCATAAATCAACACTTTTCACTTTGTTTTGTTGGAAAGCATGGAAACATTAGGAGTTTTCTGTTCAGTATTAGATCAGTTTCAGATGACTGTGATTCAGAGCTGGAGTGCTAAAATCAGCAAATGATGTCATTGACAACATTGCTTTGCACCGAGAGTTTCCACCGAGCTGCAGTCAGAGCTTAGTTAAATATGAACCAACAATGTCAGGTGTGAAGAGAACATGAGAATGTTGCTTATAAGAAGAGGCAGTGAATGCATCACTTGGAACAGAGTCAAACAACATCTCTGAGGGACGACCCCCCGCAACATCTCCTCACCACAACCTGATTCTTGAAAGTCAGCAGAGGGAAAATATGAATATGAGAGACCACAGCCTGAACATTACGAAGCACATCACGATGAACTGGATTATTTTGAAAAGATCTGCTGACAGGCAGTTTGACGTGAATCCTTCTCTCTCTGCAGACTCTGCAGCGACCCCTGTTGTCGAAACTGTGAGTGTGAGCGGCGACAGCTGCTTGTTGCTGTGCTCTGTGGACAAACAGGCGACTCTGTCTTGGTTCAGAGACGACCAGCTCCTCAACCAGAGCATCTCTGCCTTCTCTTTAACCGTTGCGGTACCGAAACGGGACTCCAACGCCACCTACAGCTGTGTCTCTGCCAACGCTGCAGAAAACATGACGCTTCCTGTCAACGTGAGCCGGTCCTGCAGAGGACAGCGAGGGGTCAGCAATGCTGCAGAAATCTGTAAGACTCGTTGGAGCTCTGACTTTTTAAACTGTGACTCAGGTCCTGACATCACTTTATTTGTTGCTTGACAGATTTATGGGCGACCATAATCCCCATCAAGGTAACTTGGTTGATGGTCCTGACTGTAGTTCAGGCTGCTCTTCATTAACAGAGGCAACAACAGGGCAGGTGAGGAAGGTTTTATGTCATATTGTGTTCATGCTGTTGTTGTTGGAGATGCTGCACCAATCCCCTCTAACTCCCTTCACCAACACACTCCCACTTTTCCTCTGAAGCCCCTCCCAACTCACTTCCTACATTGCTCACAAAATTAAAGGGAACACTAAAATAACACATCCTTGATCTCAATCAATTATTCTCACTGAAAAACTTTCTTATTAACACAGTGGAATAGATTGAGAAGAAAATAACACAAAAATTATCAATGTAAATCAAATTATTCCACCATGGAGATCTGGATCTGGCTTCATACTCAATATGAAAGTGGAAAATAACATGACAGGCTGATTCAATATTCCTCGAGTGTAAATGAGGCTCAGCAGTGTGTGTGGCCTCCATGTGCCTCTATAGCCTCTATAACAACGCCTGGGCATGCTCCTGATGAGGTGGCGGATGTTCTCCTGAGGGATCTCTTCCCAGACCTGGATTAGAGCATCAGTTAGCTCCTGAACAGTCTGTGGTGCGACGTGGCGTTGGTGGATTGACCAAAACATGATGTCTCAGATGTGCCCAGCTGGATTCAGGTCTGGGGAACGGGCAGGCCAGTCCATAACATCAATGCCCTCATCATGCAGGAACTGCTGACACACTTCAGCCACATGAGGCCGAGCATCGTCCTGCACAAGAAGGAACCCAGGGCCCACTGCACCAGCATATGGTCTCACAGTGGGTCTGAGGATCTCATCCCGGTACCTTATGGCAGTCAGGGCGCCTCTGGCTAGCACATGGAGATGTGGAGAGAAGTGCTGACGTGGGATGGCTGTGGGGCCATCCAAAGAAATGCCTCCCCACACCACAACTGACCCACCACCAAACTGGTCATGATGGAGGATGTTGCAGGCAGCATAACATTCTCCATGGTGTCTCCAGACTCTGTCACGTCTGTCACATGTGCTCAGTGTGAACCTGCTTTCATCTGTGAAGAACACAGGGCGCCCGCCAATGGCGAATCTGCCAATTTTGGTGTTCCCTAGCAAACGCCAGTCATCCTGCACAGTGTTGGGCTGTGAGCACAGGCCCTAAATGTGGAAGTGGGGCCTTCATACCCCCCTCATGGAGTCTGTTTCTGACAGTTTAAGTAGAAACATGCACATTAGTGGCCTACTGGAGGTCATTTTGTAGGACCCCTCCTGTTCTTCCTTGCACAAAGGACGAGGTAGCAGTCCTGCTGCTGGGTTGTAGCCCTCCAACGGCCTCCTCCATGTCTCCTGGTGTACTGGCCTATCTCCTGGTACCTGTTCCATGCTCTGGACACTGTGCTGAGAGAGACAGCAAATCTTCTAGCCACCACTCGCAGTGATGTTCCGTTTTGGATTAGCTGCACTACTTGAGCAACTTCAGTGGGCTGTAAAAAATGCCTCATGATGCTGCTATGCGTGACAGAACTGACAAAATGAAAAAGTGACTAAAAGTTCAACCAGAAAGGACGAGAACAGAGAAATGATCTGTGGTCACCACCTGCAGAATCACTCTTTTATAGGGGTTTTCTTGCTAATTAACTCTCATTTCCACCTGTTGCATGTTCCATTTGCACAGCAGCAGGTGAAACTGATTCACAGTAAGTGTTACTACCTAACTGGTGACATTGGTTCCACAAAGGTGGGACTGATTTGGAGTTACATTGTTTTGTTTAGGTGTTCCCTTTATTTTTTTGAGCAGTGTACTTTGAGAGGTTAGCTGAGTGGACATGTTTGTGTCCACCAGCGATGGACTCTGGTTAGGATAGGGGGTGCCATTGTTTTACCTCAGAGAACAGAGTCGGACCTGACAGCAGAGCTCGAGACGTCTGTCAGCTGCGACTCTGACGGAGATGAAACCTGATATCTGTTCTCTCTGTTCTTCAGGGAGGAAGCTCAGGAACAGAGTTGGAGAACACGACCAGATGGCTACCAAGAATGTTCACCAGCAAGAAGAAAAGCTGCAACTCATTGTTTCCTGTTTTTATTGGTGGTTATCACTAAATCACTGTGTATCTTCCAGGAGTAATAAAGTGTTATTAAATGTATTGCTGTTATATTAATGATGTTGTGGTTTCTTCAGCCTGATTAATCCTTTCATGCTCACCATGACTAGCATGGTCAGTGTGGAAGTGAAGATCGTTCCAGCCAACCTGATGGGAACAGCCGTCACACACGGTGTCAGTTAGAAAAACCTCAGTGCTTCAGATTAAAACCAAAAACATTCAGCCTATTAAAATCAAATCAAATATCAAATTTATGAGAAAGAAACCATAAGGACTGACTAAATGGAAACAGATTTTTTTCTAATAAATATAGAAATAAATGATTTTCAGCAGCTCTCAGTGTGTTGTGTGAAAATGAGACTTTTATAAATCATTAAAATTGTTTTATTACATGAAAGGATTTTATAAGGATTTATAAAAAGTAGCACTAATCTGGTGTTGACATCACAGCAAACCCTCAAGCATGCATGTGGCGACAAAAAACTCCCCTTTAACAGGAAATAAAATGCCCTCCAGGAAGCATCACAGCCAAACAGAACACCAGATCAGGTGCACCTTCTATGGAGAGAAAATAACTGAGAAAACAAACCATTAACAGTTGAAATAACAGCAAGTAATGTAAACTGGAGAGTAGTAGAAGAAGAAAGTGAGGAAAAGTGGTCAGTTTGTCCTCCAGCAGCCTGTGGCAGCATGGCTACAGGGACAGATCAGGATAACCTGAGCTCTGAGGATGAGGGATGATGCTCTCATCTAAAACTAACATTCAAAAGCAATGTGTATAATTCAAGTGTGATTGTAGAAATGATGAGTTCTCTGCATGTATTCCGATTATGTAACATTGAATCACAGGATTACTTTAGATTACAAAAAATAATGAACAAATAATGATGAATAAATGATACAATCCCCTTATGCAATGTTTTTTGTTATGAAACAGATCAAAGCTAATTGCCCTGTCATAAAATCTTCCACCTCAACATCAGTTAATAACGGCAGGCTGCAAACGTTTGATTGTGACAGACGGTTTTGATGAAATACCTGATTAACACTGATCTGTGCATCACTGTGGGGAAGGCAGGAGATGGCGATTCAGCTGTAAGCCAAGTCAGGTTTATTTGTTTAGCACATTTCAGCAGCAAGGCAGTTCAAAGTGCTTCACATCATGAAAACATCAATCGAGTATGCATCAAAATCATCGAGCAAATATTAATACAGCAAAATCATAAGGATCATCAAGCAAATATAATTCAGAAATATTAATCCGTGTTCCAGATAATAATCAAAGGCGGCTCTAAACAGGAGGGTTTCAGCCTTGATTTAAAGGAACTCAGTGTTTCGCCTGTTTTGCAGTTTTCTGGGAGTTGGTTCCAGATCAGTGAAAGCTTCTTCTCCACGTTTGGTTCTGGTTCTGGGGATGCAGATCAGACCAGAACCAGAAGACCTGAGTGGTCTGGAAGGCTGATACGACGACAACAGGTCCTTAAGCCGTTCAGTGATTTATAAACTAGCAGAAGGATTTTAAAGTCTGTTCTCTGAGCTCCAGGGAGCCAGTGGAAGGACTTTAGAACTGGGGTGATGTACTCTATTGTCCTGGTTTTACTGGGAACGCCAGCAGCACCGTTCTGGATCAGCTGCAGCTGTCTGGTTGATTGGTTAGGCAGACCTGTGAAGACACTGTTGCAGTAATCAATGCGACTAAAGAGGAACGCATGGAGGAGTTTCTCTAGATCTTGTTGGGACATCAGTCCTTTAATCCTGGAAACGTTCTTCAGGTGATAGAAGGCTGACTTTGTAAACATTTCTTCTATTTCAACGATTTCATGGATTACTTTTTCAGTTTGTCAAGCACTCGTTCGTGTTGGGAAGATGTGAGCCAGCTGATTCCTCCCCAGGTAGTTTATTCAAAGAAGATGCGACCAGAGAACATGATTTATGCAGTACAACAACGTGTCGATGGAATCTCACCAGTTGGTTAGTCTATCAGTTGACAGAACTGGTTCCCATCCACAGTCGCTAGCTGCTCTATTGATGCATTTCATTATCAGTTAAGATTGTCCAGACACTGTGAGGAATGCATTGAGAGAATTATACTGTCCGCGTGTCTAAGTGTGAGTCCACATGAGTTGTTTCTGCTCCGGCTGCGTCTGCTGCACCTGAATGTCCTTACTGGCCTCCAGTGGAGGCAGCTACACAGTGAGACATCGCAGCACCTCAGCATCAGAAGGTTTTTCTGATGCTGGTTATTTCTATAACACTGATTCACAACGCATCTCAAGACACTGAGCAAAAAACAAAAAACAAAGTCAGTCCAGTTCAACCATACAGACAGATTCCAAGTCAAGTAACGACATTCAAGTTTGATCCTAGTTTTCAAATAATCAGTCGAGTTCAGGTTAATATTCAGGTTGTTGAAAAAGTTTTCTGTCTAAGGAAACCCAGCAGGTTGCATCGAGTTGTTGACTTGCAGGATTCGCTCATACTGAGCGAACAAGAATTTGGTTTCTTACGGTGCTCCCATCCTTCATCCGAAGCCGAGCAGTCGATGCGTGGTCCCGTGGTTGCAGGACGTTGTATTCAGAGCACCTGGGGGACTCGGCCCCCTTCAGCATACGTCACGGTCCAAGACGCTTACTTTATTGTTTTTAAACGATTCTGTTGAACCAGAATTCAAAAGCAACGTCTGATTTTCATTCGTTAACTGATAGTAAATTGTTTTTTCAATGTTACTTTTGTCAGTTTCAAGTGATTTCAGGACCGCTGTGGGTTTTACAGTCATGAACAGAGGGGGGGCCACCACTGACTAAGAGTACAGTAATCCCGGGTATCTTCCACAGATCCTCCGGTCTTCCTCAGTGCAGCTGATGAACATCGCAGTGATTCTGTCCCTTCATGCACGCGAGGAGGAAAAGATTGAAGTTGATCTGCTGTCGTTGATTTCAGTTGTGTTTCCAGCGGAGCATCGTTGCAGAAATGCCCTGTGATCAGACTCTGGGGCTGATGGTCGCTGATGGTTGCTGAGATGATTGTTCATCGTTGTGTGATCCCGGGGTCAGCAGCCGCACAGATCGTTCCTGAGCACGACAAAACACAGGAAGTGAGTTACGGATATGTCTGGATATGTGCAATAGTGTAAGGCAGGAGGAGCATGCACGAGAGGACCAACCATAGCCATAAAAGGGCATAAAAGCCTAATTAAAATTAATAATTGAGTTTCAGTGAGTTTATACATTTGTATATAAACCTCATTTCCATGCGTCGCAAGAAAAGTAGGAACACGTTGCCAGAGAAGAAACAGACAAAAAGAGAAAAACCACTAATTTCTGAGAAAATAGTGATTTTCAGGGTGTTTTGCAAAATATACTAGTTGAAGTTATGAAGAACTCCCCCCCCCCCGATGCTTTAAATAGCAGGTTTTACAAAAGGTAAACTTTCTGAGGCGTCTCGGGGTGTGGTGGGGGGGCTCACAGCTGACTAACACACCGCCGTTGAATGGCTCCTCACACACTTCTGTTTCGGTTTCAGCCAATAAGTTGCAAGATTGAAGCGAACACATCAGTGCTTCACATCATCCTCAACCCGGGTCGGGTCGGGCCGGGTTGAGGGTTGCTAACGGCATCATGGAGGAGCGTTGCTGTGATGACCTGCTGAAGGCGGAGTGTCGGAAAGACCAGGAGGTTCTTAAAGAGATAGAGGCCAATTTCCAGGTGCCAAATTAAGAAGTCAAACTTCTTTTCAGTTATGTTTGATATTTTTCTAACATCTGAAGGGAACATAGTTACTTGATGGTGCTATAAAATACACAACGCCGCTCCTTTAAATAAACCATTAGGACTTTCTCCTGGTCTCCTGAGCGTGTCGTGCATGTGGGCCTGGCGTTTAGACAAAACCATGACAACGAGCAGCGTTGGTCCTATGGGTTTTGGTCCTATGGTCAATATAATCAGCAGTTTAGGGGGGTGGAGCGTCAGTGACGTCTGCTCTACAGTAAGAGACCAGAGAGCTTTATCTGCCGGTCACACCAGCGATGCTGTAGACGTGTCTGGGTTCTGATCTGAAACCGTCCCAGTCCACCAGTGGTTGAATCAGCAGGTTCGGTTCTGAACGTCTCTGATAAGGCCGACAGACAGCGTCAGGTGAGCTTCCATCAGTTTAGATGAACAAGCTTTGCAGTTGCAGATGTATCCAGGTAATAATTCCAGCTATGCAGATCTGCTTGTGGTTAAGATGGGAATAACTAACTGGAAATGTCTCTTATTGTCCCAGAGTGGGGAATATACTGGTACTACTGGGATGTGGAACGTCTGAGGGGTCTTCAGCAGATTAACAGGTCTGTACCTGGTTTCTTCTGCCACCAGATGTCTGATCTGCCATATACTCCACAACAACCTCACTTTGTGGACCTGCAAACATAAAAGCAAGTTTTAATACGACTAAGATCAGGTTTACAGACTTCAAAAGGAAGAACAAACATCAGAAACAAGCAGAGATCAGAGACGGCAATAATCCTACAGATCAGCAGCAACAATGGGGATTTTTAGAATCTGTTTCTGTTTTATACGTATTTAAAATGGAAGAACTGCCAATAATAGATTAACCGTTTAAACACAGAACGAGGAGAAGATCTGAAGCTTCGAGTCATTTACAAAACTTTAAGCAATTAGTTGTAACTTATTTGTCATCTTTCATAACATTATAACTCCCATCAGACCGCTTTGATCCACCGCTCTGACGTGCTTCAGTCCGGTTTCCATGGTGACCACAGCACTGAGATCAAAGTGTTCAACAACATCTGCATTGGACACTGTTGACCAGGAGATATTATTAAAGCGACTGGAGAGCTGGGTCGGACTCTCTGGTACAGTACTTAAAGGGACAGTATCACGTAAAATCGACTTTTTTGAGCCTTCCATCATGTTCTAATGTTATTCCCTCATCAAAAACATACCTGGAGGGCTGCTTTGATTCTTTCACGCATGTTCGAGGAATCCTTTAGTCTCCCGTGGCAACCATTCAGCTGAGCAAAACGCCTGGATGGACCTGGCGCCGCCTTTAAGACCCAGCTCCTCCTCGGAGCTGCAGTTTCTAAGCTTCTGAGCTTCCAGCTCTCAGAGCACCCTCCCCCGCGACTTCCCCACTCAGCTCCTTCAGACCAGCCAGCAGCAATTAGCAAACACCTGGTGGAACTGCGCATCTGCTGAGCTCATTATACGAGATACTTCTCATTGAAATGCTGATAAAAACATTGTCAAAGGGTTAACAGAGGAGTGCTGTTGTGGTGACTTCCTGAAGGCGGAGTTTCAGAAAGAGCAGGACTTTCTTACAGAGACAGAGACCCAATTTCAAGGCGTTAAATTGCAAAGTCAAATTTCTTTTATGTCATATTTGATGAATACAGCGTTTTATAACAACTGAAGGCAACATGGTTACTTGATTGAGCTTCAAAATGATTCCATGTGGCTGGAAAACTGATCATACTGCCCCTTTAACTGGTTCCAGTCTGACCTCAAGAACAGGGACTTCTTTGTGTCAATAAGTAACTTCTCACCAGACCTGAGAGAAACTATAAATCACTGAACATCAATGTAACTTAAGGAACATAAAGCAATGAATAAAAATATCAAGACGTACCTCGTTGTTTTAGGGTTTTCCTCGTCCACCAAACGGCCAATAGAACCAGCAGAACCAGAACAGCTAGAACTTTAATGATCCAGTCTGGAAAGGAAAGCATCAGGATTGAATCAGCTTCAGCTCCGTCCCAGCAGCTGTTAGACTCTAGAACCGTCACTGCTCCCAGTAAACTCGAGAAGTGTTCACATCCCTGATATTATCTGTACTATTTCTAGGAAATAATCTTTAGTTTTTAATGCACAAGCTGCATTCACGCATCTGTTGTCCTATTTTGAAGTTATCCTACTCAAACGCACATTTCTTTTACTCTCATTCTGCTACTTTTTAATAATTATACAGAATTACATTTCTTATGCTGTAGATTTGCCTTAACTGTACAGTCTTATTCTTATTTTTGATTTTATATTTTTACAGTTGCGTGAATCTGAAGGCTCCGCCTTCCCCGCTGAGGGACAATAAAGCTTATTTCTATCCTATTCTAACTGAATCTTACAGTTCCTCTGCTCGCTGGGTTCGCCTTCGCACAGCACAGGAATGTCGACGTCAGTCGCCTTCTTCTCAGCAGGAGTGGAAGCAACACATTTGTAGGTGGAGTTAAAGTGCACTTTCTGCACAGAGAGCTGCAGCCGGAGCACATCGCTGCTGTTCACTATGTGGTCGTCTCTGAGCCAAGACAGACTCGCCGGTTTGTCCACAGAGCACCGCAACACGCAGCTGCTGGAGCCCACCGCCACAGGCTCGACAACAGGGGTCGGTGGAGGATCTGCAGAGAGCAGAGGGAAAACTGGCTGTTAGGCTGAAACACTGGGCCAGTATAAAGTATTCACCCCCTTGAATGTTTTACCCTCGTTACTGATTTACCAAATCTGTCATGATCAACAAAGTTAGGCTTTTTTGACTAAAAACTACAAAAAAAAATCCCTTTAATGTGAAACTGAAAACTGATTTCTACAAAATAATGACATTTTGATAAAAATATTTAACATAGACTAAGTTGCAGTATAAATACCCCCCCCCCAGTCAGTATCTAGGAGCTGCTCCTCTGGTTGCCGTCCCAGCAGGGAGTCTGTGTGGATCCGTTTCAGCCCGGATGCTCATCTGGACGCTGCAGTTTTCCTCCAGCATTCCTGCTAAACTGCTCCAGCTCTGTCAGGTTGAGGGATCAGCTGGGAACTGGTCTGGGCTTTGACTAGGCCACTACAGAACCTCCACTTTGTTGTGAAAATCAGTTTTTACTTTTACATTGAAGGATCTTTTCGTCAATAAACTCATGACTGATTTGTAAAAACAATAAAATGGGGTAAATACTTTTTATAGGCACTGTATGCTAATATTTCTGCCTGCAACTGCGTTCTTCCTTTGCATCTGCTTTGATAAAACTTGACTGATCTGCTCGTTACTGAGTCTCCTTTTTGCCACTGAATCAGCCCTGACTCATCTCATCACGGACTCCTCTGGACCTCTGAAGGTCTGCTGGGGTTTCTGGTTCTGGATCTTTAGGTCCTAGAAGAGGAGGGTCAGCACCTCCATATAACAAAATCATCCCACGGATGCTTAAATTATAATTCTCAAACCTTTTTACCAGCTAAACTGCAATAAAATAGTACTAAAACGATATCTCAGCACAGTGATTGATCCATATTTTTGTGAAAGTGCTTCTCACCAAACACTGTGAGACTGTAGGAAGTCAGAAAGTCTCCTTCCTTCGAATCAATGTAATAAATTCCTGAGTCGCTCCTTTGAAGGTCTGTGATCGTGAAGAGTCCGGTGGTTTTATTCCAGAGAAATTTGCTTCTGTCAGTGTTATCCTGTAGTCTCCTCTCCATCACCATGGCAACGACTCTATTGTTGTACTTGATAAACCCAGACTCCTTCACAGGATCAGGCAGCGTGATGTTTCCTCCAGCCACTGCTTCCAGGCTCTTCATCTCCCCCTGGGCGGCAGATGGGATCACCACAGCTGTGAAACAGCAGAACCAAGAATCAGAACCACGTTGTTTTAGAGAGCAGGGGCGGCTGGCGGGGGTTTCCCTCTCTGCGGAGGAGGGGAAAGGGAAATGAAAAATGCCTTTTATTTTTTCAAACACTCATTTTTGAAATCTAACAAAATGTTCTTTTTCTTACAACTTTAATTATTTTCATCAAGAAAAAAAAAAAACATTTTAATCTGGAATTATTAGATTTACACTAAAATCTAGAATTTATCGGAAATCTCATTTATTTATTATTAATCTCGTTCTTTCGGTCACGACCCAAAGCTCCTGACCATATAGATGGTAGGAACGTAGACCGACCGGTGAAGCGAGAGCTTTGACTCGGCTCTCTCTTCACCACGACAGACCGGTCCAGATCGCTGCCGACGCAGCACCAGTCCGCCTATCGATCTCCTGCTCCGTGTTTCCCTCATTCGTGAACAAGACCCCGAGAACTCCTCCACTTCACGCAGGACCCCCCCGACCCAGAGAAGGCACTCTAACCTTTTCCGGGTCAGGACCTGCGAACTGCTCCAGTGAGAGCTGGAGATCACGAGCTGTTGAAGCCAATAGGACCGCATCATCTGGAAAGAGCAGAGACGCAGTCCTAAGGCCACCAGAACGGATCTCCTCAACACCTTGGCTGCATCTAGAAATTCTGACCAGAAAGTTATGCACAGAATCGGTGACAAAGAGCAACCTTGGCAAGTCCATGTCTCACCGGGAATGAGCCCGACTCACTGCCGGCGATGCGGACCGAGCTCTGACACCGGTCATACAGGGGCCCAGCAGCCCGTATCAGAGAGCCTGGTACCCCATAGTCCTGGATTACCCCCCACAGGATTCCCCCAGGAACACGACTGAACGCCTTCTCCAAGTCCACAAAGCACATGTAGACTGGTTGGGCGAACTCCCATGCAGCCTCCAGGACCCTGCTGAGGGTGTAGAGCTGGTCCAGAGTTCCAGAACCAGAACCAGAACCACACTGCTCTTCTTGAACCCGAGGTTCGACTATCCGACAGACCCTCCTCTCCAGAGCCCCTGAACAGACCTCAGCAGGGAGGCTTAAGAGCCTGATTCCCCTGTAACACTCTGCGGTTCCCCGTTTTGAATACGGGGACCACCACCTCGGTCTGCCAGTCCAGTGGAACTGCCCCCGACGTCCACGCGATAGTGCAGAGTCGCTTCAACCAACACAACCCCACAACATCCAGAGCCTTAAGGAACTGCTGGTGAATCTCATCCGCCCCCCGGGCCTGCCACCAAGGAGCTTTTTAACCACCTCGGTGACCTCAGCACCAGAGATCGGACAGCCCGACCCGAGGTCCCCAGGCTCCGCTTCCTCAGTGGAAGACGTGCCGGTGGGATTGAGGAGGTCTTCGAAGTATTCTGCCCACTGACCCACGACGTCCCGAGTCGAGGTCAACAGGACACCACCCCCACTATAGACAATCTTGGTGGAGCACCGCTTCCCCCCCCACCGAGACGCTGGATGGTGGACCAGAATCGCTTCGAGGCCATACTGATGTCGTTTTCCATGGCCTCTACCCACTCCTCCCATGCCCGAATTTTTGCCTCAGCAACCACCCGAGTCACATGCCGCTTGGACTGCCGGTACCCACCAGCCCCTTCCAGAGTCCCACGGGCCAAAAAGACCCGACAGGACTCCTCTTTCAGCCTGACAGCATCCCTCAAACCCGCCGGATCGCGGGCGTCACCTTTCACTCTAACCGGACAATCTGGAAGGCGTTTTTGCAGAGCTGCTTCAGCTGTTCCGGCATTTATATGAACCCTTCGGCTCATTTTCAGAGAATCCTGCACCAATGTAGGCGTAGCCTAGAAAAGCCACACCACTTCCTCGGCTTGCATAAGCTCACTGCGAACCCCAAATATAATCACTCAATCAATCAGAATATGTCTTCTGGCAGCGCCAGGCTCTGTGTCTACGACGCAACTTGATCAAGTTATTGTAAATAAGCAACACCAGCAGTCAGTCACAGCCAGGTGTTTTTCCTCCAGAGTATTTTTTGCAAATCCTGCATTTGCTTGGATAAATAACCAATCACAACCTACAAACCAAAACAGTGCACTCAGCAGCAGACATTACTAAACAAAGAAAACTTCATACAACAAACACTTCAGTTTTGTACCCCGAGTATATTTATTTAAGCATACAAACATTGTCCATTTTAGGTCATTTTTCTTTTAATTTTTTTACTTTTAAATGTGACCAGGGCTGGCTCAAGATTTTAATGAGCCTTAAGCAGAATATAATTTAGGGCCCCCCTCGACCACTAACAGCGTTTCAATCCAGATCTGGTGGAGAGGGGGCAAGTTTAGAAGCAATCAGTCATAGTTGGTTATTATTTTCTGGGATGTATTTGCTCAAACACAAAGATGAAACTCAGCATCAGATTGTAGCCATGGCAACACAACAAACTATGAAAATTATTCTTTGCACTTTTACAAAGTAAACTTGCCAACTCCTTTAAATCCTAAATTTAGAAGTCAAACATTTTAAGGCTTGTAATTTATCTCTTCTGGAACCATTAATTAAGATTTAATAGCTTTGCAATTCTCAATAAACAACGTTAAGATTCTAGATCTATGGTCGGTGTTAAAATTCAAGCATTTATAGGGGCCCCTGAAGGTCTGGGGGCCATAAGCAGCTGCTTCGTCGCGTATGATGTCGGTCAGCTCTGAGTGTGACCAGCATTACATGACTTGTTTAAGACCAAGCCAGTAGCTGAGTACTCAATTAGGATTTACCTGAAGTGCAAAAAAAGTATATAATTTATATTTTTAATTTTTGTGTTTGCTTTTTTAAGACTCTTTAGTTGTATGTTTAAATATTGTCAACAATGTCTTCCAATAACATAATTACGCACTAATATTTTTACCTTTCCTTTAAACTTTTAACATTTTTTAACCCATAAAGATGGCGGACCGCTGGTTGACCCCCCGGGCGCCCCTTCCCCAGAGACGCCAGACCGAAGCAGAGAGGGGGGGAAACGCGGAAGAAACGTACCCGAGGAAGGCTAAGCTGACTGCATTTTTACTTCCAGCTTCTGTTAACGGATGTTGAACGACGGTAACGTAACTCAGTCATATCGTTTGGCCTTCATGTGCGACGTCTCAGATACGTTTTCATTTTTCCGTTGGGACTCATGTCTGGTTGCGTTTTCAGATCTGTTTCTCTCATTTCCCAAACCTCCAGATTATTAATTGTCTTGATGTGTAGATGAAGACAGACCTGAGCAACAGGCTGCAAGGGGACCGTCCGGCAGCATGCATGCTGCTCAGCACCGGTGAGCCCCCTCAAACTGAGATCCCAAACAGCAGGGTGTTGGCTCTTTTTTAAGAAACCCAGAAAAATAAAAAGCTCCCAGCCGGGCTGAGCCATCAGGGTCCTGCAGCAGAGCTGGAGGTTCGGCTGTACAGTCTGAATTCAGTGTTTTTCAAAAAAAATCATTCAGCTTGAAATGGTCCCAATTAAAACTATGTTGTTGTTCTACAGTCGCGTCACCCCCACCCCCGCAGTTTTAAAAAGTCCGAGAGAAGACCCGCATCTTATAATTCGGACTCCTTGATGTAGGGTAAGTAAGATTGAAGCGATGACTAATAGTTTGTGCAACTGTAATGCTCATGAGTCAGTTTAATAAAACTCAGTTCCTTCAGGAATCACTGAGTAACTGGAGGACAGCTGTGCTGATGCTAAGATAAGGACCATTAACCACCCGATGAAATCACACCGAGCTCTTAAGGTTTCCAAGGAAATTACCACAACAAAAACTTGGAATGATCGACTCGGAGCAAAACAAATTACTCTTGTTTGTCCAACATGTTTTCCTGAAGGCCTGAATGACGCAGCAAAAATTTCAATGTCCGCAAATAACTGCAGCAGCAAAGTTATTGGATAAAAAAACATGAACTACACATCATCTATTTATAGTTTTACTCCATAATAACTTAGAATGAAGTTCGTACTTACAAAAGCCACCACACAAGGACAGTATCAAGAACATCTTTGAACGAGGTGGAACGACGCACACGGAAGCTGGTCTGGAATAGCAAGAAAAAGAATCCACTTTATTGGCCGGGTTCGTACAAACCAACAAGAAGTTCAGCTTGCATTAAAATATGGACTTTAGAGGAAATACAAAACTTAGAAGGAACACTTTGTGTGAATAGGAACACCCACTAGATTATTTTTTTAAAAAAATAGGGAGATAATACTAAACCAGTTATATGCTGGCACAGAAACCATGACTAACTGGTTCCTTGGGCCAGTTGAAATTCATTTTGAAACTTCATGTGGGCCGGCCTGATTGCAGAGCTCAGTGGATCTGGTCCAAGCTTTAGAGGAGCGCCTCTGAGGAGAACTCGCTCATTATGTGTCAGAAATTTACCGCTGAACGAGTTCAGATTGCATGTAGGCACACACTATTAAGCAAAACTGACATTAATAATAAAATTACATATATATATCATTTTATTATTAATGTCCAGGCTGGTTGGCACTGGTCAAGCATTTTTTGGATGAAGGAATGATTGAATAAATCTCTCTTTTGAACATTTGGGCACAGAAAGTTAACAAGGGGAAAAAAACTAAAATAAAACCAAAAAATTAACATGAGAAAAATGTTTCTTGACACAATATAGAAAAGGCAGGACAGAGACCGAGAGCTGTGGATATATTCTGTGTTGGGAACATGCAGCTTGCTTGATCTTTTAAAGGCAGCCTTGAAACAAGTAAAATGAGGAGACGAAGAGCAGGATGCAAAACGAGCCGCTTCATCTCCAGAAACCCGCTTTGTGGTGAAAGGAGGAAGCTGCAGGTGTAAGCTCCAGCAGCCCAGTCACACATCCAGCTCCAGCAGGCACAACCAGTGGCGGCTGTAGGACCTGAGAAACGGACAGCAGAGGTGTGAGGGCGAGCAGAGGCATGCAGACTTTCTCCCAGTCATCACAGTCATCTCTGCAGACTCTGCAAGCAAACAAGGAAAACAAGAAAAATCTTTAAAGGGCAGTATGATGTAAAATCAATGTTGGAGCGTTATATTGTGTTCTAATGTTTTCCCCTCATCAAAAACATACCTGGAGTGCTGCTTTGATTCATGTTAGAAAAATCCTTTTAATCTCCATGGCAACCATTCGGCTGAGCAAAACGCCCGGATGGATACAGCTCCGCCTCCGGGGTGCAGCTCCTCCTCGGAGCTGCAATTTCTAATCTTCCGAGCCTCCGCCTCACAGAGCCCCCCTCCTCCGTGACTCCCCCACTCAACTCCTTCAGACCAGCCAGCAGCAGTTAGCAAACACCTGGTGGAACTGCGCATCTTTTGAGCTCATTATACAAGCTACTTTGCAGTAAAATGCTGATAAAAACATTGTTTAACGGTTAATGGAGGAGTGCTGGTGTGATGACTTCCTGAAGGCGGAGTTTCTTAAAGAGACAAAAACCCAATTTCAAGGCATTAAACTGTGAGGTCTCATTTCTTTTAAGTCATATTTAATACATACAGCATTTTAAAATAACTGAAGGCAACACAGTTACTTGGTTTAACTATGAAATGATTCAATGTGGCTGGAAAATACACGATTCCGCCCCTTTAAATCCAAAACAAACACATTTCTGCTGTTTGCCTATAAATATTCTTGAGTACTGGTGTATGATTATTAAAGCACATGTTTTTCTTCTTCCAGTCCTGCCTCTGCGTCCCAGGCGTTGCCAGCGTGTCCCGGGCCGTTTGGGCTCCTCAAGAATAATATCGGTCTCCCAACGGATGATCCATGAGCAGCTTCAGGAAATCAGGGTTGCCCCTGGCTTAAACGGAGACAGGTTGCAAACTGAAGTATGTACCTGCGCGAGAATGACCTTTGGCCTTCTGGATTATGTACGTGTGAACGTGTGTGTATGTGGGTGTGTGAGGGGGGGTTTGCTTGCAGAGTGAGTGTTTGTGTCTGTGTGGAGATTTTTCACCTGGGATTGAAAAGAAATTCACATTTTGAGAAGGGCATAAACCTGTCAGCTCCCGAGAACAGCAGGGAGCAGGTAGCCCCAGCTCCCAGAGATTATATTTCATAGTTTTAAAACTAACGACAGACGCTGCCATAAGTTACAATAATTTTGCATATTTCCTCACTGTAAGTCTTCATTTTTAGCAACGTCTGTGCTTGTCAGAGGAACTGTTGTTTACTTTAGCTTCATGTACAAAGTTCAGGTCATCTTTCTTTACAATTAGGGACATTTAATCCACAGATTTTATATCTGTTTATTGTCAGATTTATTACATTTTTTCAGATAAATCCAACTGATTAAAAAGAAAACTTAACAAGGTTTGTGGTTTGCTGACGAAATACAGCATCTGTGACGCGACAGAAACAGCTTTAAAAGTTAAACCTACAGCAGTCGGAGCAGAAAGCAGAGCTTCTGCTTTCTGCTCCGGTCCTGAGCCGCGGCTCACAGCGGCTGAAATGGGACCACGTCCTGCACGCAGCAAGCTGAAGGTATGCCTCTCTCAACCTTTTTACATTTCAAGATGAATCTAATCATGCTCGTAAAGTGAACCGATTCATTAAGAAAATCCTATATCTGTATTTGTGGCAGATTATTTCTTATTAAGAAAACATTCAGGAAAAATTCTCCATTTGGAAAGTTATTAGAAATAATGACACATTGTAAAGATTCCCAAAGTACAAATGATTCAACATAGAAACTTAGAAACTGACGCTGTATGAATTCAGGACATCTTCTCTTGAGGAAATTAAAGTCAAGTTATTAGCTGGTTTTTAAAATATGATTTAAAGCCTTTGCGTGTTCATAAAGTGACTCAAACTTTGTGTTTGAAATGTAAGCTGAAAATCTTTAACATTGTTTGATTTGGATTTTTCTGAGTTGCAGTTTGTTACCAGGTTCGTCTATGAGAAAAAACGACTGAAGATAATGAAACTATAGTTCTCACATTTCTGGTAAAGTCAGCTGATTTGTGGAAGAGCTTGGAGAATTTCCTGCTTCCTCTTCCTTTGACTGCTTCTCCTTTTAGATTAGTCGAAAAGTTGAATTCAGTATGTAAAAAAAAAGAAGGTTTGGGAAGAAATCTAAACTACAGCAGTAGAAAACTAGCAGCTCAGACTAGCAGAAAACATATCAGCCATCCACCTGCATGTCTGACGATAAAGATGCTCCTGCAAAGTTGTGAGCTTGTAGCAAAGAGGAAACATCTCTACAGTAAAGCCAATAAATGCTGCTCTATTGAAAGTTTAAAGACATAATTACTGTATGGATGATAACTGGGACTAACAGTAACGTCCCTCATTAAATTTACAAGCCAGGAAGTCAAATAAACTTCTTTGTTTGACACAATCTTCATATCTGAAACATAAAAAAAAAAAAAAAATCCAGAGCAAACTTCAGTGTTCTTCATAAACAACAGTCCAGCTACAAACTGCAAAAGTAAAACTGCGGATCTGTTTCTTGTGGTCGATGGATTTTCCCGAAGCGCCTCACAGACGTTCTGTTGGCTCAACTCTGGTGAACGCGGGGATCAAACTGCGGCTGAGTCAGCTGCTGGGACTTTTTGTTTACTTGTGGTTGTGCATTAAATAACATTAACTTGACTGTTTCATGAAGACAGCCACGCTGATGTCAGCGATGCTTCCTGAGGCCTTCCTGGGATTAGAGGAGCGATTAGAGGAGCGATGGATGATGGTGGATGATGCCATGCATTGGCGTCTTCTTGCACTTGTCCTGGATCTAATGATGAAAAATAAAAAAATACATTATTTGATAAAATCCTGAAGAAAGCCTGTAAAAAGAGTATTATGGTTTCAATTTTCAATTAAAAAAATAAATTTATGTTTAATCTGTATTTAACACAATCTGTGTTCAATCCCTGAAATGTGGCACCTTTTACAGCTGCAAGGGTCACCTTCCTGGGTGATACTTTCACAGTACGTCTGGCGTCCGTTAGCAGTGAGCCAGGTTCTGGTTCTGCTGGAGGTTTCATCCTGTTGAAGTGAAGCTTTCCTTTCCACTGTCGCTGCATGCACGCTCAGGGAGGGATTTCTGCAAAGTCAGCAGCTAAAGGCCGTTAGCTGGGTTTCCCGACATAGAAAACTATTAGTATATGTGGTGCATAAATTGGATGGTTTGTAGTGAAAAGCCTTGGACTGAATTTGATTTGAGGGAATTCAATTACCAGGGTCTCAGATTACCAGAGTATCAGATTACCAGGGTGTCAGATTACCAGAGTATCAGATTACCAGGGTGTCAGATTACCAGGGTGTCAGATAACCAGGGTGTCAGATTACCAGGGCAGCAGCCTACTGCAGAAACCTGCCTTTCACAGCTGATGTAATATTTTTATGGCTCAGTTTTCCCAGCATTAGATTTTGATCATCTCCCAGTTTAAACTCAAACACAGAGTCACTGTGTTTGCATTCAAACACAAGAGTAAAATCAACTACCTTCGCTGCAAATATTCATAAAATGATGCAGGGACTTCTGCGTATAGCTTTTAACAGTAACTTGCCAATAATGTAATAAAGGTATGAAATAACACAACAACCATTTTGCTGATAGCGCAGTAAGTTGCTGCTTTACTGACTGATTACTATGTTACTGACGTAGTATTATAATGTAGAACATCAGTGGGTCACATGGACCTTCTTAGCACCTTCCACTAAGGGATCAATCTACCTAAGGCACGAACACGTTATACAAACTGTAAAAAAATGTTTAGAATAAATGAAATTCCTATAGATGCATTATGATATTATGTATTGCAGTTATTACATTGTTAAATGCTTTTTAATGCAGTACCATGGTCACAATTATCAGCCAATAACACAACTTATTACTTCATTTGTCAACTATTAATTATTGGCTTTACTACATGATGAAATATTAATGTCATTGAGGGTTATAAAAACAAGGTCTCAATCTTTCAGAACTTCAGAAAGTATTAGTGGGACATGTGCAAGAACGGAGCTTAATTATGACATTTTTTAGAGTTATTTAAACATTTCTGCTGTATGGGCTTATTTAGGAGTCATTTCCCTTTTCTTGTTAATATGAAGAAAAATTACGTACAAAGCACATGAAATGAGATGTGCTTCTGTTTTTCATACCAACTCCAATGTGGATGAGCAAACAGTCTTATAGTAGAGAACAACAGAGGAGTCTGTTAAATCAAACTCAAAGGTTATTAAAAAGTGGCCAGACAGGCCAGGTTTATGAGGAAATACTGTTACTTGTTCAGAGTCCAGAGTATGAAAACAAAAGTGGGTAGGTCTAACCGTTAAGCAAAGTCAATTTCGCCTCAGCTAGCATTACAAGCTACATTTGGGCTATCACTTTCAGAGTCAGCATGAATGTTAAAATCCCCCACTATAATAACCCTACATACAGTATTTAACACTACATCAGATAAGGTGGGTTGTTTCCAGCATCCGGTTTGAATTTCATGTCAATGGCTCCATTAGAAATGTTTCAGCTGAGAAAAACATTAAAGTGTTTCCTAAAGTGTTTCTTTATCAGACAGAATGAACAGAGACTCAAAATAAGATATTCTAAGATCATTTTTAGCAAAACATTTTTTTGGTTTAACTTGCATCTGTTCAAAAACCCAGCCAAGAGGGAGAGAAGTGGAATATTTCACCAATATAATCTTTATTAAAATACCTAACAATGATGTATGAAACTGCAGTTTCTTCTTGCTTGGACCAAACTCCTGATGTTTAAGGATGCTAACAATGTGTCTGGTTTACAGGGAGCAGAAGAAATGAAGAGAGCTCTACCTTTCATTCTGACACTAAGTAAATATCACCTTTTTTAAAGTTTGACAATTGAACTGAGTTTACTTTTTTCTTTGAACTAAATGTCAGGATCCTGGGTTGTTTTGGTTTTTCTGTTTCTTCTGTTTGCATTTTTTCTTCATTTGTTCTCAGCTTTAGTTCTTCTTTGCTTTCAGCTTCTATCGTTCCACTCTATCACAAACCTCCCCCCTCCAACTGGTCTCCATTTTGGGACCAATCTTGACCAAAAACCTGAATCTATGCATTCTAAATGAAAAATGTAAACATGAAATTTAAAACTTAAAATAGAAGTAAAAATTAAATGCAACACTGTCACCATCCATACTTTTATTTCTTATTTATCATCATTTGTTCCTGTTATCTGTGACAGTAACTACATCATGGGGGATGGAGGGGATTTCTTTTTCAGACAGATTTTAACAATTTCCTTTTAAATATGCTGTAATAAATTTCTTGCCTTTAGGTTTTCTCTTTTTTCAGGCAAATGCAGTTAAAAAGATGGAAGGACAGGAAGGACAGACTGTCACGCTCTATGCAAACACGACTGCACTTCAGATTAGTTTCTACCACTGGGACTTTAAGCGTCATAATCGAACTGAGACAATTATCCGTGTGAATGACGGAGAAATAATTAAAATTCCCGGAACCAGATTTGAAGACCGCCTGCAAACGGATGTAAGAACCGGATCAATCACAATTTTAAACCTCACTCTGAATGACAGTGGAACGTTTGAGGCCCATATTTTCACAAACAGGGGAAATATCTTTCACAGTGTCAAGCTGATTGTCAAAGGTACGAGACAAAAATGACAAACACACTGCAATGATGGAAAAACTGGAACGCTCTTTTTACTCTTTTGGTTTCATTTATAATTTTATTGCATCCATCACAACTTTTTCAGATCTTGTGTGGATTTAAATCAGACGTGTCGGTACATTTCTAGCACAAATAATAGCGTAACGTTGTGTTTCTGATTTTCCAGACAGTAACGGATATATTGAGAATTATCTGGTGGGCACCAATGTTACTCTGAGGTCCAGACTGGAAAGACTGGAGAAGGATTATGTCACCTCCTGGTTCTTTGGCCCAGATCCTGGAAGAGAGATTGCTAGCAGTCAAAAATACCCCAGCAAACATGGAGATATTTTCGATAATCTGTCTCTTAATCAAAGTAATGGAGACCTGACAATCCTTCAAATAACAAAAAGCTTTCGTGGAACCTACTTTGTCAAGACTTGGATAGGTGGATATCCACACTCTACGGTAAAATATGATATCAGAGTGTATGGTAAGTGTTTCAAAAGCAGCACTGGATGCACCTTAACGCACAAAGCTTTTCTGCAGAATCACTAAACATAATAATGTCAGCTTAATCTCAAGTGTACCCACACCCCTGGTAAAATAACTGTTTGTACGGACAAAAATAATGACACCATGGCAAATCATTTTAAAAACGTTTTTCTTAATGTTACTTTCCCAAAACTTCAGTTTTCTTCTTATGAAGTCGTTCTTTTGTTGCTTTAGTGTTTATAACCACTTCAGTCAGTTATCAAGTCAACCTGAAGAAGAGTAACCCTGCATCATGATGCTGCCACCACCACATTTCACCATGGGTATGCTCTTGGTGAGTTGTGGTGTAGTTTTGGGGGTTTTTGTACCAAACATACCTTCTAAAATTGTGCCGCAGCTTTTTGATGAAAAATGTTGCCGTCAGCAAACACAGAGAATCCCAGCAGAACCTGAAGGGGAGGTCCAGATGAAGAAAACTACGTTACACTGGCTTTGTGGCTGAGTAAACCGGAGCTTGCCATATGAGTCCCTGAACTGGTTGGCTCCTAAGGCCAGAACAAAATTTCATTGGTTGTTATTTACTTTTAAATGTATCTATTTAAATTTTCCTCCTTATTTAAAACAATGCTTAATCCCATTTAGCTCACAATATAGGCTGAGAAATAGTGATCAGTTATTTTTCTTCACACCAAGAATTAGTTTAGAGCTCCATCAGACTGGAAGCATCACCTCTTTTCATGTTTTTAAATTGTCTCTACTCATTGTCAAACATCTTGCTCTTGCTTTCAATAAGAACAAAGACTCACTTATTCTGGACTCCTTACATGGATATGAATACGTACTTTGTATTTGTATGTATTGTTTTATTTGAGTCTTGACACTGAGTGTATGTACTATGTAGCTGGTCTGAATTTATATCTACATGTATTTTTTGGTGTACTGGCCGGCTCGGCTCAGGGGAAGCACTGGGTTTGCGTGGCTATGAGAGTGTGGGCAAGTGTGAGTGTTGTTGAGCATGGTGTAAGTGTTTCTGTTTTGAATTGTCTTGTATTATATTTTGGATTTATTTATTACGATTTGTATTACTGTTGTTTATCTTTGTTTTGTATGGATCCCCTCAAAACTGAGATGGTACATCTGAAGGGGTTATCCTTGAAACAAATAAATAAATAAAAATTAGTCGCATTAGTCCAGACGTACACAGCAGATTGTCAACAGCTTGGCTTCTTTGTCCGTTCTTTTCTCCATTTCTTCAGCCTCATGCTCCTCGTTCCCGATCCTCAGATGTTTAGTTACTGCCTGTTTCAGTCTTAACAGTTTGTCTGATGAATGTCGTCTTTTTGAAGGCTTGCAGGCAAGTTGTCAGAAATAAAAGTCTAACAATGTTGTAGGAATTGTAATCATAACTCCCACCACTCCAAGCAGGTGTGCTTCTAACTGATTTTCTCCATTCAACGACTATAGTTGCCAACTGTCCTATCTTGGCCAGGACATCACTGAGCAAAATCTTGAGTCTAACATTTACTCTACTCACTGGAGTTTCTTGGTTGTTTCTGACCTCCGTGTGGTTTCATCACGGTTTTTATTCCTTCGGGACTGCAAGGTCTAGAACATCTGCAATGTTGGCTTCTGATAGTTCAACCTCTCTAGTGGAGAAATCTCTCAACACCCTTTCGCTACACTTAATCCTGTGAAGTCCTTGCTATATATCTTGGTTTGGGTTTGGAGATGACTAATGGTGGCTTGATTTTAAAATCTATATGCATAGCCACAACGAGCATTGTTGTGGTAAATCCAGCACTTGATGGGAACTTTGCTTTGGTGCAACTGCCTTTGAATTGGCTTCCAGAGTCGACTTCTACATTCCCATTGAACTCTCTTTGAATTATATTAATGTCCTGTTGATGTGCGGTTCAAAAAACTCAAGGATCCATAAGTCTGGCAATAAACCATAAGCTTTTTGTCCTCAGAAAGTGCAGAGGTTTGTGTGTTCGGTATGGCAGTACCGATTGAGAGACAATGACAGGCAGTATCTGATCCTTGGCTCCTCCAGTGCCAGTTCTCTTCTGTGCATTGCTCATGTTTCGAGCAAATACATGAGTATGTGCTGACTAATCTCTCCAGCATGACTGACAGTATCTTCTATGACCCATGCTCTGGAGGAGTGATTGCTGCAAAATCAGTGACTCAATGCAGTCTTTTGGATTTTCTTATGCCTGGTTCACAAGACAAGATTATAAAATTGTTGGCCAATTTTTAAAACCTGGGAGACCCCACACATGATGGGGGAAAAAAAATCATAGATCGAACAGGTTTTGCTCTTCAGTGTGTGGTGTACAGCCAAACAGTCAATATAACACACCACAAACAGATTTAACTCACATTTAGATGTCACACGAGGTAGAACCTCTTGAGATCAAATACGAGTTCAGCGCAAACAAACTTGACTGACTGGGAAGATGCAATGGCAATAGATGAGGACTATTTTTAACAGAAGAGAACAATGAAAAAAGATCCCTGCGACGTGCGCCGGATTTCTGCTCCACCATGGGAGTTGTGTATGTTGGATTCCCCTCCTTTTTTCTGTCACCTCTCTGTCTGATTGGCCACATGTCACACTCAACAGACTCGTTTCTCCTCGGGAAACACCGCACACGCTATCCGGCCAAGACAATCCAACATGTTGAATATCTCTGATTTTAGACCAGAGTGGTCCGACCAGATCATCTGAACACACAACAGGAATATCACCTGAGATTATTTTAAGAGCCATCATGACAATCGGAGCATCCTTAAGACTGTCGGAAGGGGAAAACTGAGACAAAAATCGGCATAATTATCTTGCCGTGTGAACCAGGCATTAGATGGAAATATTTTTAACGACTGTTATAAACTGAACTTGACTGAATTGAAAACCAGGATCAAACTGTAATGAATAAACTGACTAAATGAGTCTGTGTGATTATTCTGATGACAGACTTCTGTCAGACTGTCCAAGGGCAGCTGTGGTCTCAATGCAGCTCACCTCCATCAGCATGAATGTGTGCGTGGATGTTTGAATGACTGAATGTACTGTAAAGCACTTTGTCGTCCTCTGGACGAGATACACGGCTACAAGTACAGGCTGTTTACCATATTTCTGTATATAAACTGGACTTTTTTGTAAAATGCTTTGTGAAGTATGTTGTTGTGAATTGGTGCTGTATAAATGAACAAAATTGAGCTGAACTGAATTATATGCACAAATCCACACATGATGCACAAAGTCGACAGAGCAGAAACAACAAAAAAAGATCAAATTCACCAACTTTGGAGAAAATTGTGATTTTCGTTTTTTGCAAAATATACCAGTTGAAGTTATAAATGTCAGGATCTTGGGTTGTTTTGGATTTTTAGCTTTGATTATTTGTCGTTATGTGTTCCTTGGTTTATTCTTTGACTATATCAGCCTACTCTTAGTTAGTTAGATTATGTTTATTAAATATTCCTTGTGTTTAGTTATTTGTTGTTACAGCTAGATTAATTTTCCTAGTTCCCGTGTTGTTTACCATCCCTCACCCCGGTGCCATTCTTTCTCTCTCTCATCAGCCTGCCTTCAGCTCTCTCCTCTCACACCTGCAACCCGTTAGCAAATCAGTCCCAGTTCCAGCATTCACTCTCCCAGTGTTTACACACCTCTCCTGCTCTCACTCCTTGCTGGTTTGTCTTGTTATTTTCCCGTTTTATTCTGTTGCTTTGTGTTATCTGGTTTTTGTTGTCCCCTGGCTCGCTGTGTATTCCTTCCAGTTTTTTGTAAGTTGTTTTCTGGACTTTTTATTAAAACCTATTTCATCACTATCCACTCGCACCTGCTGCTTTTGTTTGTATTTTGGCCCAGCCTCACCCACAATTGCTATGACAATGAAGAAACCACCTCATGGCTTAAATAGCAGCTTCAGAGGTTTTAAAATGGTGAACTTTGTGTTTGAATTCAGCTTGCTTACAGAGTAATCCGAGCTGTTTATTGGGTGGGGGAATGTCACAGCTGATTAACATACTGGGATTTGATTGGCTATTTTGTTAATGGCTTCGGCCAATAAAAGAAAAGCTTGAAAGAAACACGTTATTGCCACTAAAGTACAGGGATCAAAGACAGATCTATGATTTCCTTATTAAAAAATGGGACAAAAGCTGAAAACTGCTAAAAAAAAAAGTGAAGGTGGGGTAAAAAAGTTTAAAAACCTCACAGAGCCACTGTTTTTAGACCCACTGTGTCTGAAGATGATATTCTTAGCACCTTTCTCTCTTGCATTTGGACATTGTTTTGGGGTGTACATCATCTTTGCTTTTCCTTTAGATCATGTCTCTGTTCCCAACATCACCAACTCAACGGCTCAACCAACCAGCAATGTCTGCGTTGCAACCTGTTCTGTGGAGAATGGAGCTGATGTAAACCTGACCTGGTACAGAGGAGACATCGGTATCAGTCACACCAGCAACCAGAACATCTCCACCCTCACTCTTCTGGTGGATCCAGCCTGAGGATGCCTCCACCTACAGCTGTCAAACACAAAACCCTGTCAGTGTGGAGAGAAGAACGCTACGCTCAGAGTGGCTTCCATGTCATAACTCAGGTACGTTTTCTAACAGGTGATCTCTGCTGGAACAATGCTGCAGTTTATTAATATGTGATTGAAACAACATTTGGCTCAGTTTCTCTATTTTAATCACCATCAGCTGAAAATGTTCAGGAAACAGCTTTGATTATAAAATTCCCTCCCTGCAGACGCCTACTGCTGAAATTTAGGACGTCTCTGCATTAGAATGATGTATTACCTGATCAGAAGTGTTTCTCTGGATGAATGTCTATTTAATTAAAGCTTCATGAAAGTAAATCTCTTCAATTTTCCCTGGTTTACAGGCACGGCTGAGTATTGGGTCATTGTTCCTGTTCCTGTCGTCATTCTGCTCATCATTTGTGTGGGGATATATGTTTGCATTAAAAGAAATAGAGGTATATCTACATATAGAATAATGTTTACCTTGGTTTGATTATATTGGTTATTTTTTAAACATTATTCCTTCTAATCTCACTTCTGCTGATGATATTTCATAACACCAACAGGAGAGCAGACTGATGACTCTCAAAGATCTCAGTCAAACTTTGAGACATCGCCTCCGAGCCCCAGTTCCTCGCAGGTAGATTTCTGAAAATATTATCTACCATTTTAATATCATTTATCGTGGTTGTTACATTTTTTGCCATTTAAAAGAGATTTTGTGGCAAAAACCCCAACAAAATAAAACAAAAAAACCCATATATGTGCATCAGCATCTATTTGTGAATATTTTTGGGCTCAATAATCAAACTGTATTTTTTTTTTTCCAGAGAAGTGAAGAATATTTGTTGCAAAACTTCCAAAGACCAAGTTATGAGACTGCAAACCCGACTCGTTTTCAAACTTAGTTCATGTATCTGTTTTACATTTAAGTTGATTTTAGGTATTTATGTTTTAACGTTTTTTTTTTTAATCTCATAAGATTTGTTCAATAAAACCTATAAAAATTGGGGTTTTTTGTTGTTTTAATAGTTTTTTTTTTAAAAGAAAATAACTATTTTTAATACAGATGTCTTATTTAAACTGAACATGAAGCGTTATCCTGTGATGCTTTATGTGACAGACATTAAATGCTGTTTTCTGTAATAATTCTCATTAATTTAACATAAAGTTGATGCTCAGGGATGTTTTAAAGACTTTTCAGCATCAGAAAATGTATTTTCTGGTTTTATTTTCCCACTTTCTGTTTCTTTGTTTGGATACATCTGCACTAAATGTGATCATCAGTATGTGAATCCTTTCTAGGGAGGAAAATATGATTACGTTTTGTTTATTATGGAATTTGTCTTCCAGCATTGCTCCTCGTGTTTCTGCAGCATTTAGTCCGGGTTTGTCTCCACCTTCAGGTTCAGATGTGATTAACACAGAAAAACAAAGAAAGCACCAGAATGAAAGGCTCCTCATCATTCAGGAGATCTCACTTGATGCAAGAAGTCCAAACCTGCTCTGTGCATTTTCTTCGGCTCCACAGAACCTAAAAGTTTCCTTCAGTTTGTGTTCTGGATGTTCTGCTGGGTTCATGTTTTCCTCTTGTTTGCTTCTGTCCCTTTGACTGAATGAGAGGAAGTTCAGTTTCTGGGTTAATTTGTAGAAGGTGTCTGGAAAGGAAAACAAAAAAAATATTTTTTGCTTTTTGAATCCAACTTTTGCAGAAGTGTGAATGTACATCTTTAACATATTTTTTGCCAACATTACTGTTAATTCTGAAAAACAAACCAACGTACTATGATAAGAAATTATGAGGTGAAACTGAGTGTCATTAAGACTGAATGAGTTTCAGGTGGAAACAGGGCTGGATGTATTTTCAGCCCTGCAGTTTCATGCCTCAGACCAGCCCACTTTGGATAATGACGTATAGTATGGCATAACTCTGTAATGGCCCCATTATCTTTCTTTTTTCTCCAAAGCAGTAGTTTTAAAGAAACATGGCCAGCCCTAAAACAATATACAGCAGTTATATATAGTTATAGAACAATACAGTTCAGTTTTAATGAGCGGAATCATTTAGCATCTCATAAAAAGCAGTTCTTCACCGTACTCTTCTTTAAATGAATTCCAACAAATATTCACTCAATGAGTGATCACACGTGTCCACGCTGGACTTGTGGGCTCATGGTTGGTGCTGCATCTTTCTTCTGACTGAGGGGCTACAAGACAAGGTTTTCTAGTTATGGGGCATCGCTTCATGAAATATTTAAATTATGCATCATTATGCTATGTGCCACAACACCACACACTTCACTGTGATTGAACAAAAGTTCGCAAGCAAAGTACATCTGGCCTTTCCCGTTTCAACGTCCTCATTTGACGTCACATGGCACTAACAACCCAGGGCCATGAAGGCACATCGGTTGATTAACGGAAAAAAAAAAACAAGAGAAAACCGGCCTTTATGGCCCAAATGTCAGGCCGGCCCAATGGTGTTCCCGATTAGCCAATCCGGGCCTGGGCTGAAAAGAATTAAATTTAATGTTCACTGCAGATGTTTCAGTGATTGACCAGTAGGTGGCCATAATAACTATTATTCCCATAATTCAGACTGTAGTTCTGTTTCACTCCTCCATGAAATTAAAGAAATGCAATTCAAATAAGCTGAGTTTATCCAACAGATGAACATTTGGGTCATGGTTGCTTTATTCTTTGTCCCACTCGTGTTGAGAAGTTTGAACGTGTATTAACAGCTCTGAGGTAACTCCATGAACTGATCTGCAGCTGCTTCATCTCTGACTCTTCAGAACATCAACAAAGCTGGCAATGATCTAAAAATAAGCAAATTCAGTCACTTTATGCTAATCATTGGAAACAGGAAGGAAATATGATTGTACATAATACGTGAAGCAGAGAGATAGAGAAGTAATTTTTGCAGACTTGTTGATCTGCAGTTGGTATCCTCTCTCTTCTTCCATCACTGTTTCTGCTCCTCTGAAGACCTCACTGACCTGAGGACATGCTTTCTAGTCTGTGAGGAGCAGCCATGAGTTCACCTGCAGCTCTGGGTGGACTTGTTGTCGTCGTCCTGCTCTCTGTGTCAGGTACTGGATGAACATATTTATATCCGTCTTGTTGAACATTTCACACAAATTTTCTTTTTTGTGCTGGTGAACCAAACTTGTGCTGCTGTTAAGTTGTCGCCTCGGACCGCACAATTTCAGTCCGAGTGCCACAAACAGCCCCGGGCGCAGTTTGGACACCCCTGCTGTGAGGGCTTCTTGCCATTTAGATGCTTTTCTGGGCATTTTTAGCTCATTTCAACTGTTCAACTACTCAACTATTCAGCTCCTTCAGGAGATAATGATGTGGCGTCTGCTGTCGACAGCTTTTATAATTTTTGAATTTTAAGCTTTTTATGACTTAAAAAGCAATTTCAGTGAATGAGGAAGTAATTCAAGATCTTCCCCACTTCTGTTTTTAGTAAACAAACTACTGCCACATATTTTTACCAAGACACATCATTCACACCTTAACTAGCTGACAAGACTTTTGCCTCAGATGCAGACCTCTAATTATAACCTTTCACCAGAACTTCATCATTTCATCATCTTCTGTTATCTTTGAAAGTATAGTTTCTGTTGAATCATTTAGCAAAACAGATATTATCACAAAACGTTCTTTTACAGACAACAGAGCTGAAACAAATCTCCTCCTCTACCTCGCCTTTATCCTGTAACCCAGAAGATGAGTTGGTAGATCATTTCCATTTCAGATATCACTGATTCCATTGCTCCCATTAAAACGAAGATTGTGTCTGGTAGGAAGAAGTCTCTGTGGACAAGCGCTTCACTCATAAGAAGTAAAAGAAGCCTTTGTTGAAGGGCTGAACGTAAATGTTGTAAAACTCGACTTTAAATTCATTATGAAATCTACAGAGGCTGTGAAGATACTGGCCATCACTAAAACATGAAAGGGAAATATTCCTCACAGAAATCATAAGCAAAAACATCAACAACGCTCGTGCCTTGTTTGCCACGGCTGATGGGTTGACAAACCCTGCTGTGACTGCAGCATCTGAACTCCACTCTACCAGGGCCTGCAATGAATCTGCCAACTTCTCTTCAGAAAATATTGAAAAATCAGAGGGTTAATCTGCACATCCACACAAAATCCAATAACAATGCTATGCTGAGACACAACCAGATGTCATAATGGTCATTATGGCCATCAGATCAGAGGACATGTCTCCAACAATTCAGTTCTTTGTCCACATGTGCAGTTTCTATGCTCTGCTAATTGGAACAAACTGCCTGAAAACTGCAAAACAGCCGAAACACTGAGTTCCTTTAAATCAAGGCTAAAAACCCTCCTGTTTAGAGCTGCCTTTGATTAATAACTGGAACAGATTATTTCTAGTCTTTCCCATATTTGATGATGATTACTCTTGATAATTTTCAGGATGGAATTTGACAAAATTTAATGTTCATTACTTGTTTGCTATTCCCAACATGATTGGTGTTATGTTTTGTTTTTATCATGTAAAGCACTTTGAACTGCCTTGTTGCTCAAATTAAACTTAACTTCATTTTTAGGGGTACAAAGATAAAATTAGTGGCGAATCGCTCCTGAAACTAGCCTAAAGTCATCCTCTGTGTGCAGGGCCAGAGTTAGAACGATGTGGACCCCTGGGCTGGAGCCAGTTTTGGTTCCCTATACATCAGCGGGTATGAACTGATGAATGGCAGATTTAATACATCCCATGACCAATATCTCTATATTGTTCTCAAAAATGTGCTATAATTTCATAATTTTCAAATACTAGAGAATTGTTTATATTCATAAAAATTCAAAACAATTCACCTGATATGGGTCTTTGTATGAAGCACCTACATGTAACTTGCTGCTTCCTGCCGATGTAAGTTTATGTGCTGCTGTTATTAAAAGGTTTGTTCATCAATAAGGACGTGTTTTACCATCAGAAGTCATTGCCTGTTGGCCACGAGTTACCCTGCATGTTTTTCCTGCCTACATGATGCTTTTCTTGCTGTGTGAGCATGGCGGCAAACATTCCTCTCCCACAGAGGTTGTTGCCTTACCCTGGAGAGCTCTGCGATATGTGGATGTTTGTTCTGAGCCATTACTTGATGGTGATCAGAGAAGCAGGGAACATCTGGCCTTAACCCCCGAAGAGAGCGACAGCCAACTTCTGACCGTGCTTCCAAATGTGAATTTGGTGACAGAACAGGAGAAACGATCCAATATCAGCAGCTGGAACATGTGTTTAGCTCCAGAGAGTTAAGACTCTTGCTTGAAGCTGATCTAAATAAAAATCTGTGACTTGCAACAATAATTTGATCTGCAGTTTAACAAGCGAGAGCGGAAGCTGCAGACGGTGGTACTCCAGCGTTGCTCTCAGCTACTTTCACACCTGCTGATATTCTCACCCAGTCAGAGGAAACGGACACACCAGATCAAACCCTGGACTGTTATAGATGTGGGTCTAAAGTCATCGAGCTGACTGCCCACACGCTGTCAACAACAGAACAAAAGCTGCTGAAAGACAAGAACATTTTCCTCACCTGCATCCAGACTGCAGTCCAACAGCCTCCGCCATGGAAGGAGACTGTTGGACCGGCTTCAAGTCTATCATGCAGCCCCCCCATGAAGACCAGGCTCCCCTTACCTCCTGCTGGGTTCCACTAATGCTAATAATACGTGTTAGAAACACTAATAATATCTGATTCAGAGCAGAGCAACATCATTAAGGGTTTACTCAGCCTTGTTCTTCATGTTCTCTGACATTATTGATGTTCTCTGACGTTCTTGATGTTCTCTGTGTTCCAGCGGTTCAGGGTCAGAACTGGGCAGTGATTTACACTCAGACTCAGATCTGTGCTGTGAACGGATCAACGGTGGACATCAGCTGCAGATACTCATATCCAACCAGGATAAATTCTAAACAGACTCGAGTTCTCCAAACTCTGTGGTTCCGTAAAGTTGCTGCAGGTTCTCCTGTGGACCTGATGTCAGACCCAGACTACAGAGGACGGGTTCAGTATCTCTGTGATCCGGACATCCAAGTCTGCACTCTGAGACTCTCGGGCCTGAGAGAGAGCGACTCGGGTTGGTACCAGTTCAGGGTCAGAACAAACCATAGAGGAGGGAGTTATTCTGGTTCTCCTGGAGTCTCTCTGACTGTTACAGGTAACATTTCTCTGAAATATTAATACGCCTCAAACATTAATAACTGGAAGAAGACAGAATCACACCGATGACAAAGTAAATTTGTCCACAAAGGAGCCATAAAGCTACAGCTTCCCAGCAGCTGCAGCAGCTCTGAGCTGGAGGTTTCCTTTGGGTGGAAAAGTAAAGATGCTTCATAATCTTTAATAATCCTATGAAATATGAGCTGGAGCGGAGTTTCACACTGATCAGATTTAATCTCACATTTTTACAAGGGTTCAGAGCTGTTTTATTTAAAATTAAATAAATAGTCATTAAGGAATAACTGATAAATCCATCAAATAAATAATTGTCCCCATGAAACAAAAATAAAATTAATCTAAAAAAAAAAAAAAAAATCACTTTTTAATAGTGAGCTTTTGTCAGTCAGAGTTTTACCTTTTTGTCTGTTTCAAGACTTTTCATTTCAGGATTTATTTCATAACAGTTTTATTTTGTGACACTTTCGTAAAGCTCCTCTACATATTTCAGTGACTTTTATTTTTTACTCCGTTTTTATTTCAGAGTGTTTTTGTTTGGTGTTCTTATATTCAGATGAGGGGGCGGAGCTTTCTCTGTGGGTGGCTGGGCAGGGGGGGTCTGGTCGTGCAGCGCCTGGCGGAGTGAGTTCACATCTGTTTGGCACGAACTCGTCCAACGTGTTCCTCCGCCTGAGCCCCGTGTGGTCCAACCAATTATGGCTCGTATCATGAATCAGCGGGTTCACACAGCCTGAGTGATAAGTGCTGAGAGCAGCGGAGTCAAACTCATCTTCACTTTGGGCCACATCAAAGTCATGAATGTCCTCCAAGGGCCGGTTGTGGCAGAATGTGTTGATGAAACTACCTATTAATAAACTGTGAACATGTTATAGCTTTCTCTGCATTTGATGACTACTTCTAGAAATTAAATTATATTTAACATCTTTTGCACATTAAAGTAATTTGCCACTATACAAATAAAAACTGATTTGATTGGACAGATAAAATAATCGTGAAGCACACAGCTGTTCTCTTGATGTTCTATTTCTACAGCGACAGAGACAGTCATGGAGGAGGATAGGTGCATGGACTTCATCCAGAGGTCAGCCAAAGAAAACATTGAAATTTTTAAAAAATACAAATGTGACCTTATATTAAATATTCTTTTATTTTTTCTTGATATCATATTGTTGAATTGTATAGAACTGATTAAAGCATAATTAAAAAGTTTAATAAGTTGTGGTCAGAATTAAAGTATAAGCATCTATTTTGGATTTGTACACTGGACTCTGGGGATGGGGAGCCTCACCAGTCCTGAACCTCACCCACAGAGAAAACCCCGCCCTCTCATTTGCATATAAGAACATGAAATAAAAAGCGTTCATATAAAAATAAAAAAATCCATCCAAATCCACATAAAGAAGCTTTTCAAAATAAAAGTGTCAGAAATAAACTAATAAATAAATATATAAAACTGCGATTGACTAAATAAGCTCCCCGTTGAAATTTTTTAAAATGTATTTATATAACGGCTCATATTTTCGGAGATTGTTTTCCTGCTTAAACTGATACTCAGCTGAAATTAACTGCAGTTAGGAGGGATTGTTTACCTTCTGATATGTTTTATTATTTTACACCTGCTCACAGGATCCCAGACGTTATTTGCATTAAATAATGACATTTTTTTTTTCTTTCTCCAGCTCTGCAAGTGCAGGTGATAAAAACAGAGAACAAAGGCGGTAAGAAGATTGCAGAGCTAAAATGCCGAAGCAGCTGTTCTGCAGGTCATCCTTCCTTTATCTGGATCAAGAATGGAGAGGAAACCCAGAATGAAACATCTTCTTCTGTTTCAGTCCCAGTTTCTCCTGCAGACAGATATTCCTGCGCTCTGACAGGATATGACAGGTTTCCCTCTCCACCAGTCTGTGAGTTCACTCAGCTGTCTTCCACCAACATTATTTGATAATTTATGCTTTAATAATCCTTTAAAATACAGAAACAACCATGACCTTCAGTGTGTTCATGTTTTCTCCTCCAGATGCTCCTCGGCCTCCCTCAGTCTCAGTGAGGCCCTCTGGTGAGATAGTGGAGGGAAGTTCAGTGACTCTGACCTGCAGCAGTGATGCTAACCCAGCAGCTAACTACTCCTGGTACAAGGAGGACCAACCACTGCCTCATGGAGAAGGAGGAAACTACGGTTTCACCTCCATCAGCTCCAGTGATAAAGGGATCTACTTCTGCAAGGCTGAGAACCAGTTTGGATGGAACATCTCTACATCTCTGCATCTAAATGTTCACTGTAAGTCTCATGGAGCTCAGATCTTCATGTAAAAACTTCCAGCAGAATCATGTCCTGGTGAATCAGTCTGATCATGTTGGTCCTCCAGATACTCCTCAGCCTCCCTCAGTCTCAGTGAGGCCCTCTGGTGAGATAGTGGAGGGAAGTTCAGTGACTCTGACCTGCAGCAGTGATGCTAACCCAGCAGCTAGCTACTCCTGGTACAAGGAGGATGAAGAGTCTCCAAGATCTTCAGGACAGAGCTTCACCATCACTGACGTCAGACCTGAACACAGTGGACATTATTCCTGTGAAGCTCAGAACATCAGAGGAAGTCAGCGCTCCACAGCTCTTCTGACTGTGGTCAGAGGTGAGCTTTACCTTCAGCCAGAGCTTCCTGTGGTTTTAATGATAGTCATTGCGAGAGGACGATCAGAACCAGAGCAGAACTCTGATCCAAACTGTCTTCTAAATGCAACGTGTAGAACTTCATCAGGTAACTGTTTTATTGTTCAGGATCAAGAAGATCTGCAGCTGCTGCTGCAGGAACCGCTGCTGTTCTCCTGCCTGTCATCTTCCTCTCCGTCTGTCTGTGGATCCGGTGAGCGGTTCTGATCCGTTACTGATCATTAAACTCTGTCAGTCATGTCAGCATAAACATGTTCAGACCTCTGCTCCTCATCAATTCTCCTCAGCAGGAAGAAGAGGAGCTCCAAGGAAACATCTGGACCTGAGCTCAGAGAAGACAACGTGGAGCAGGTGAGGCTCTCAGGTTCCTGAGGGACTAAAACACGACGTTTGGTTTGGACTCTTTATTCTCTCGTTCAGGTAAAAAGCCGTTTCTCTGAGAACTTCCTCACTTTGCTGACATGTCCAGCATCTCTGTGGTCAGGAGGCTCCAGAGCAGCAGGATGATCTTCACTACGCCACCGTCCGCTTCATCAGCAACCAGTCAGATGGCCTCTACTCCAACATCGGAGCAGCTCAGCTCCACAGACTCTCAGAGGAAACCAGTGTTGCTGAGTACGCTGCTGTTGGGGTTCAGAGAGCCGGTTCAACCCCGAGGTGAGCAGCTCCTCGCTCTGAAACATCACCACCACCCAGACTGATCTGATGGTGGAGGAATAACCAGTCCGTCCAGTCAGACAGATTCAACGTGTTCTGGTTCTAGTGATCAAACTCTGCAGTCAGGTTCAGTTCATTATTCTGATGACTAACTATCTGACCCAGCAGGTTGTTCCTGCTGCTTGCTCAGAACCTCCTGATTTCCCTCCATCTCTTCCAGAACCAGAACCGATGAAGCCAGAGAGGATCAACTATACAGCACCGTCAACAAACCCAAGAACTGAAAACACCGAAACCTGTTACCATGTTGGAGTTTTTCTTCTTTAACTGTATTTTTCAAATCCTAAAACATTTTTTTCAAGCAGAGATTGTTATTTTATATTTTCAGAGACAAATTTATCCGTTTTGGATCCATGCAAGATCATCAAAACTCCACCAGATGGCGCTGCTGTTGGATTTCTTCCTGTATTTTACCCAGCAGGGAAACATTTAGATAAAATCCAGCACCTAAAACCAGACATGGACTGTTCAGCAGCAGGGAGACTGGGCTGGGGGAGGTCTGGTGAAACCAGTTGAACTGGTTCAGATAATTCACCCACCCTGAGTCTCCTCCAGCTGGCCTTCAGCCTTAAGACAGGAAGCACCTCCACATATTGATGATGATGTTGCATCTGTTGCGCCATCGGCTGGAAATCTCTAAGTGATCACCGAACTGACCGTGTGGTTGACCAGAAAACCTTTTGAATGATTGTCAAATTAATATAGCGAGCACTTTAGCTGTAAAGTTCATCTACACAACAGAAGGAGCTTCATGAAAGTAAAACTGATCAGGTCAGAAAATGATTCACTTTTTGTGTCCTCTGTCAGATCTGCTTGTGTCACCAGGGGTCTCATTTTTAAGGGACGGTGTAGGAGTCATACTAAAACTGTACATATGCTCAAAAGGCAAAAACAGTTTACGTCAAAAAAAAAAAAAAAAAAAAAAAAATTCAGATTTATAAAACTATGCGTATGCACACCAGCATGCAATTTTCCTTTTTAAAACACAGCTGTGCCTCAAATTTGCGCACAAGGTCCTTCCTCAGGTTCTGCCGTTGACATGCCCACATTCAACCGTAACTGGTCGATGCAAAGCAACTCATGAATGTCAGTGTTCATTTAAATGAGCCAGCTGATCAATGTTATTTCATGATTAACAGCAAAAAAGAGGCAAAAATGCAATTTCACCAAGGCACAAAGCGATGTGAGTGAGGTGGAGAGTTGAAAGAATAATTTTTGGTTGCCTTAGCAGCATGAAATAAAATTTACATTTTTTTCCCTCTCCACAGTTGAGCAGTCAGGGGTGTGAGCAATACTAAAGCGTGCTTCCTCTGGGCCCTGGGGGTTTTGAAACAGGGTTAGGAGCCAACGCCCAGGGGGTAGCCACTGCCCCTGCAGGTTATAGCGGAATCATGCATCATCAGGCCCTAATTGTTAGAGTTACACAAATAAAATTTTAAGGTAAATGGCCTGGCACTTCTTTATCTTACAGAGCTTTTAGCCTAAAATAGCTTTTAGTTGTTCCCAGGACTTGGTTTGTGACCGGGAGGACAGATGTTTTTCAGCTGCAGGTCCGAGGCTCTGGAGTGATCTGCTAAATCTTAGAATAATTTTAAGTTTCCTTTAAAACTCATGTTTTTAAACAGGCGTATAGTTCCAGAGAGTGTAAACATTAGAGCAACTGCTGTTTCATGAATTCATTGCAAATTATGTCGCCCTTGTACTTTCTTATTGTTTTGTACTATTATTATTGTCACTATTGTTATTATTTTCTTTCTTTTTAGTTTTGATATAACTGTACAGCATTTGACTTTGAAGAAATAGTAAGTAATAAAACTTGAACCTGCATGTTCCCCAGGATAACTTTGTAAAAAATGTTTGTTTGAAGCTGCAGTTTGTAACTTCGCACCGCTCCTGACCTGAAACAACCAATCAGAGCCAGGAGGCGGGGCTTAGCGCTGTCAGTCACCCTCGTGTACACGCTGCTAAATGTGCTGATGGTGGAGAAACAACTCACCGCTCCAGGAAAACTGTTTATCCGCCCTCATCGGTGGCCATGCTAACTAGCTTAGCATCAGCAGCAGGCTATGTTGTGGAGAACCAGCTGTAGCGTAGCAGAGAGCAGGGGGGTGTGAGCGGCGCGTACATGAGGGTGACTGACAGTGCTAAGACCCTCCTCCTGGCTCTGATTGGTTGTTTCTGACTGACTGGTTAGTACTGGGAGCACTGGGAAAAGGCAGAGGAGCTGGATTTTTTTCATAGATTATCAGTCTTATGCTGTTATCACATCATGATAATTTTAACAAATATGTAAAAACATTTTTCATAAAAGTTACATACTGCAGTTTTAATGAGTTTCATCAGATTAAGATAAAACACTGTGTGAAAGTATAAACTGTGTTTTCTTACATTCTCAGCAAAGTGATCAAACTTAGTCAACCTTTTAAAAACCAACATTTATTGACGTTTTTTTTCATAACTTAGGAATCACATTTTTACAGGTATATCATTCTGATGTTTACAAGAATCAAGTCAGAACTTTTACGTTCTCCAACAAAAAACAAGCAAATACAGTTCCTTGTCTTTAATTATAAATCTAACGTTGCAATAATTTCATTGGTTAGTTTTTGTTACCCTTAACATGTATGACATCAATTCCTGAACATTTGTCTGAAGCCACCTCAGTTTATGGGTTTAACATTCCTCACTATGATCTCTTCTTCTGATTTTTGCAGCTTTAAATAAAATTAAAAAGATTCCTAAAAGTTTTTGTCTCAGATTTTACTGACAGGAAGGATCATCAGAAGTGCAGAGTTTCCACCTCCAAAACTTGGACTTGGGCTGAAGAATGGGTGGAGCTTCTGACTGAAGCTGCAGTCAGTGAAGGAGTAGATCAGAGCACTAGCGTAAACGTTATAAAAAGAGACGAGACCCTCGTCATAATCCACAAACGCCCCCACCTTAATCAGAGAATGCAGAAGAGATAGCTGGACCGGGGGGTCAGAAAAAGCCTTGAGGGTAGTATTCCTCAGCCCAACAGTCCAGTAACCTTTCTGAGGACTCAGCTGAGTTTTTCTCTTCCTGTCAATCGACTCTCTGGCGACCCCTAATGTCCATTGGGTCTTCCCTTTAACCCAAACCTCAAAGTAGAACCTTCCTGAGGAGAGACTCTGCTTCCCTAAAACATTTACAGACACAGAAAATCTCTTTGTGTTGCCAGGAAGAGTCTTCAAATCATCATGATGCACTTGTTTTCCATCGGCAGACAGGATGAGATGCTGATGAGCGGTTTCAGGATCAAGGGTCACACCTGCTTCGTACCTCTGGACCCTCTGCAGCTCCGCCTCAAACAGTTTATTCATCTGAAAGAGACTCTTCTGGAGCTGAGCAGCAGCTCTCACCACCGTCCCCTCCTTTCCAAGAAGGAAAGTGGAGAATGATACAGCTAAGAACCTCTGAGACTTCGAGGTCCAGATTGACAAAGAGAGGTTCGCTAAAACACACTTAAAGGACATTAAGGCCTCAACAAGGAAATTATGGGATGTTGAGGCCATGGTGGTGTTGGTGGCCATCGGATCATTCAGAGCAGTGAACCTTAAACAAGATGTCTTCAGTCTCCTGGAGACCAAAGAGAGTTTGCTGTAGATCCAGAGACCCACACTGGAGAACGCAGGCAGAGGAAGAGTTCACATCTAGAACTCCCGAACACAAATACAATTTCTCTTTATTCAGATTTTATTCCGATTTTCAATTTAAAGGATCAGGGGTGAATTAAAGAACAGATTTAGTTAATGTTCTGAGGTAGAATCAAATCATTTGTGTATAAACTGGAAACAGAAAACTAATTTTCTGGACAGGACATATCAGCAAAACATTAACCTTTAGCCATTTGGGTTGTGTGTAAGGGTGTGTGTGTGCATGTGGGTGTGTTGAACAGGGCTGTATGTCCGATGTAACACCTGAAGGTGCAAAGTTGCTGGGGGGGGTGAGTAGGGCAGCAACCCTTAGAAACTGAGCGCCTGCAGCAGCCCTGGGAAGACAGAACCCGACACGCCACAGGACAGCCGTATGTCCGACATGTAGGAAGCACTGGTGCAACAACCCCCCAGGCCAGGTGCAGGGAGAGAAGCAGGGCACCGGACCCCCAACCCGGCACTACAGGCCAAGCCGGGATTCTAGTCAACCTACTGGCCTGGGGACCCACACAAACCCCTGGCAATCAAAGCACCCAGTACTCAGGAGGGGAAATCCCAAACCTATGGGACAGGCATCGACCAGAACCAGCAGCCCAGGACCAGAACCAGAAGGTCAGAGAGACAGCTTTATCCGTCAGAAAGGTCCATCAGAAAGGTCAACTCTCTCCCTGTTGGGCCCAGTCTCTTTCTCTTATGAACTTTGGGCTATTTATCTCTTGATCCAGGTGAAATAAAAAATGTGCCTTTATTTAAATGTTAACAATGAATATTTCTGTCTTATTAGCTGCTGCACCTTCAAGTGACGTAGATAAACACAATGGACTTTAAACTTTCATCTCGAGCTTGATCTTTGAAGAGTCCCAGAACCGGTTCCTCTGGATTCTTTCTGCTTTGTTAACATTTTTTATCCACAACAGTAGCAGAAACAATGTGTGTCTAAGAACACAGAAGAAATACCATAACCTTTCTCTGCGTTCCAGCTGGAGGAAGTGATCTGGAAGAGCAGAATATGTTCAGAACCAAAACTGGTATTTTCTTATTCACTGGATCTATTTGTAAATCAGCAGATTTCTGTTCAGTAATCAGAACCAGAGTGATGCTTCAGAACAAGATGACCACAGTGGACCTGATGATCGGGATTTTGATGTTGCACACTTGAACAATAAGTCAATAAGTCTTCAAAAACATCCAAAGACCTTCAGTCAAAGGCAGCTGGACTTCTTCTCTGGGTTTTTGGAGATGCTTCACACTTCCTCTAGAAGGATCTTAAAGAAGTCCAGAGGCTCTGTTATTCAGCAGCTGATGCAGCACTGAGTTCTCACTACTAACGATAGCGTCCCCTGGTGGTAAAGTGTTGCCACTACACGCCCACTGCTGCATGTTTAGTCTACGTGGGAGAAATGCAGCTTGGTGAACGTCTGGTATATCAGCCCTCATCAGTGACAGGGATCCCAGCTGACTCCTCCCATCACTGAGTCATTATGACACAATGATCCTGTGAATGAAGGGAGGCACAGTAGTTTGAACTTCTGGTTCCACAAACTGCAACTGTGAGGAGCAGCAGCAGCTTCAGCTTCAGTCCTGACAGGGTTTATCTCCACAAACTCTGGTGAGTCCAGATCATCATCAGATCATTTACTGCCTAAACAGACTCCTCCATTGACTAATATGCTCTTTTTAATTACGACAGCCTTGGACTGGCCCATAAATGTGTGTTGGCCCACCAGGCATTGATGTTCGAGAAAGTGCAACCATAAAGCTGGGATTATAGTTGACGCATTGAACCGGGCACGAAGGGGCGTGCGCCAAACGCACCGGCCTCGTCCCTGTGTATGTTAGTATCAATAATAAGATGTATATAATGGCTTCTTATAAACCATAGGTAGTGCTATGCACTGTTTTTCTGCACAAACACATTGTGAATCAGAACGTGCAATGGCGTAAATAACTCGCAATTGCGTAAAAAACTCGTGGAGGCATAAGTAACGGGCAGTTTTTATGTGTATTTGTCATCAAGAAGCAGTTTTATTAGTGACCAGCTTTTAGGTCACTAATAAAACCTTTTTTTTTTTACCAGATTTTAGGGCATTTTATCGGAAGCAGAACTCTGCAAGGACAGACATAACCAGAAGATAACTGATCTTTTGAAAATCATTGAAAGTACATGGACCTGCCATTCTGCTTCTGTCTTAATCACACCCAGTTTAACAATAAATTTTGGTTTGACATTCAACTCACTTTGCTTGTTATTTTAAGGCAATAAAATATCAGTAATCTTTATTTATTTCAAAAGATAGCAGCACTTGATTACTCATACACAACCTACTGAAAGACTAGTTTTATTTAGTCCACTACTGTATTTTCCTTTTTGTTTATTATCAGGCCTGAGCAGCGAAAGCGCTGGGGAGGCCTATTGTAATCGGCAAGTTTCTTATTATTATTCCGCCACTTTACGCTGCTTTTTGGAGGCCTAAACATATTCAAAAACTCACCAAAAATTACCCAAAATTGTCCCCTGCGTGAAATTTTCAGATTTTAATGGAATCGAAAGTGGGCTCTGCTCAGTGTGTCTTGTGGACTGTGTGAAGCTTCTGGCTATTACCAAATGATTCATCTTCTGGATACCTTTACTATTTTTGATAAATTTGCTGTTTAAATTGTTGATTTTTGCCCTCAGATGCAGATTTTTCCCACCTAGTAAAAAAGAATCTGTTTAATAAGGAAAACTCATCCATTGTATTCTTTATTAAACTCCAACTTTCAGCCTGATACATACCTGATTGAATCTCAGACAGAAGAAACAGAGGAGCAGGAGGAGTCACAACAGAAATCAACAACTTCCTGAGACTCAGGAGGCGGCGTGTGTGGAGGAGTCCAGGATCAGAATCTGTTGCATTTGACAAGTTTGTGCACGCAAAAAAAAAATTATTTCAGTTCCATGTTGCTGTCAATTTATACATTTTGAATATGAAAATATAAAAAAGGGAAATAAAAATGAAAAGTTTGATTTGGTAAAATAGAAACATTAAACTGCAAAGAAAGTTCGGACTTTACAGCCACGGCTTCTGGCGAACTGCAAACAGGACTTCTCAGGGTTTTCTTTTAACAGTGGCTTTCTTCTCGCCACTCTTCCATGAAGAGCACATCTGTGCAGGGCAGGACTGATAGTTGTCCTGTGGACAGATTCCCCCACCTGGGCTGGGGATCTCTGCATCGTCCAGAGTCACCGTGGGCCTCTTGGCTGCATCTCTGATCAGAGCTCTCCTTGTTGGCCTGGAGGTTTAGGTGGACGGCCTCGTCTTGGTGGGTTTACAGTTGGGTCACACTCTTTCCATTTCCTGATGAAGGATTGAGCAGCGCTCCGTGAGATGTTCAAAGCCTTGGAAATCTTTTTATAGCCTCAGCCTGCTTAAAACCGCTCCACAACTTCATCCCTGACCTGTCTGGTGTGATCCTTGGACTCCATGATGCTGTCTGCTCCCCAGTCTTCTCCTAACCAGCCTCTGAGGCGCCACAGAGCAGCTGGATTTGCACTGAGATTAGATTCCACACAGGTGGACTCTATTTAGCCATTAGCAATCATCAGGCAACTTCTGAAGGCTGCACTCAGAGAAAAGAGGGATGAATACTTTTGCACACAGCACTTTTCAGTTTTTTTATTTGTAAAAAATGCTTTCAATCATATATAATTTTCTTTCTACTTCACAGTTGTAGACCACTTTGTGTTGGTCTTTCACATGAAATTTCAATGAAATAATTTTCTGTTTGTGGTTGTGATGTGACAAAATATGGACAAGTTCAAGGGGTATGAATACTTTTGCAAGCTACTGTATTTCTAACTAGATAAGTCAGTCAAACACTCACTTTAGTCTGCCCACCTTCCCAGTCATACTTGTTGACAGTCAGTGCTGGGGGGTGGAGTTAATGCAAAGTAATGTAAATGACCAGCCTTGGTCAACACCCCCAGGCAGCTCATCAGATGTGGGGACGATTCTTCTGAAACCGTGAGGCCGTTTTCTCCTTAATCTTGTTTGCAGAGTGCCAACATTCAAATGGCCATGTCTTCTTCATTTTTTTATTTCTGTGTTAGACATCATTAGCAAGCTTAGAATCCACACTTTCAGAATCACTAAATAACTCAATACGTCCCTGGGGAGGCTTGTTCCTGGTTTTGTTGTGGCCAGTCACATTTTTCATCATATCTGCTCTGACTTAAACATCACTGTGGAAGAGGATTTAAAAACAAACCTGCTTTATTCTACCTTCAGTGCTCCAGGATATGTTGATGCTCCAAACGGTGGTCTGCAGAAGGCGAGTGTGGGGCACGTCACAACACGAGTTTCCGTTTTGTCACCTCAGACCACAGGCTGCAGAGAGAAAAGCTCGATGGCGTCCTGAGCATTAAAGGCAGACATGAAAACCGGGGCAGCTGATCGTCTCTGTGAGCTTCATTCACCTGCTGGCAGGTTTTATTCTGACTGAGGCGTCTCGGCAGCCATGAGTTCACCTGCAGCTCTGAGCAGACTTGTTGTCATCCTCCTCTCCGTGTAAGGTACTGTGACTGCAGTTATCAGAGAAATATGGGGAAACATGAAATATATCACTTATGTCTAAATGTTAACTTATTAAGTCATATGATGTGACATAATTTCTCTTCACATAACTCTGATAATCTAAATGTTACTGATATCCGACACATTTCACAGTTTGATCTAACTTTTGAAATCATTTTTCATTAAATAACCAAACGTATGTTTGTTGAGCTCATTGGTCATTTCTGCCTGCTTGTTGTAATAAATAATACAGCAAAGTATTTGATGAATTGTCATCATTTCAGCATCATTGGTCTCACAGGTTTCCCTGAGTGAGTCTCACGCTTAAGTGAGCTTCAGCTCAACCACGGAAAAAACACACAGGAAACCAGTAACACTGTAAACCGAGAGGGTCAGAGAGACGGCTTAGAACCCTGAACTTACAGGAACAAAGTGGACCCGACAGAGCAATGATGAGCATCCAGCTCATGTATTTATCGTAGATGAGATGCTCTGGAGCAAGGCATTGTTCCCCCAGTTGTTACCACAGACTGAATTGCCTGGACACAGGCTGGTGATGGGAGGTTTGGCTCTTTTGTTTGGTTCTTTTAGAGGAGACGATGTGAATTATATCAGTTTCCACAAGAAAAGGAGAATTATTTACATTTCATACACTTAAGTTTTAATACAGAGCTCCATATCCAGCACTAGTGTTATTGTACAACTGTTTCATTTTCAGATATTTTCTTTTTATTTTTATGTATACCATTTCTGTTTATACAGGGAATAAAATAAATATCCTAAAATTATCCACAGGGACTCTTATGAATTATTTGTGTACTTCTTATTATGAAATCAATACCAAAGCATTTAAAGCAATATTGAATCGAAATCGTATCAAATTGTGACCCAAAGAATCAAAATCGAACTGAATTCTTAACAATGTGCAGCCATAGCTTCGATGTTCTTCGCAGCTGCATCCAAGCCAAACATCGCCGAGTCTACTGGAAAGGGTTGGATGGTGTCGTGTAAAGCATGCTGACGCTGGACTCCTTAGCAGTGACAGCGTGCTCACTGAAGTGACGGGTCCCGTCTCTCTGGCTGGCGATCCAAGTCTGGGTTTGGTCGTTTCCATGAGAACAGCGTGTCATCAAAGTTTGGTGGAGGGAGAAAGATGACCTGGTGCTGTTCTTCACAAGGCTTGACCCACAGCAGACCTACGGAACTTCCATCCTCCACCCAAGCGACTGAGGACATTTGTCCATGTGAAATTTTGCGTTCGTACATGTAGAGGTGCTTCCTTCGCTGGGTTTCATCCCAGGTGGCGATGACTCCAACAAGGGGAAACTCTTTTCCAGTATACAGTTTATCTGCAGGACGAGCGTCTTGGTGCTCATTTCAGCTGCTTGTGTCTGTGATCTCGTTCTTTCGGTCATGACCCAAAGCTCATGACCATAGATGAGGGTAGGAACGTAGATCGACCGGTAAATCGAGATCTTCGCCTTTGACTCAGCTTTCTATTCACCACGACAGACCGGTACAGCATCCGCATCACTGCCGACGCAGCACCAATCTGTCTATCGATCTCACTCTCCAGTTTTCCCTCATTCGTGAACAAGACCCCAAGATGCTTGAACTCCAACACTTGAGGCAGGACTTTCCCCCTGACCCGAAGAAGGTAGTCTATCCTTCTCTGGCTCAAGACCATGCATGGCCTTGGATTTGGAGTCACTGATTTTCATCCCAGCCGCTTCACACTCGGCTGCAAACTGCTTCAGTGAGAGCTGGAGATCACAAGCTGATGAAGCCAATAGGACCACATTATCTGCAAAAAGCAGAGACGCAATCCTGAGGCCACCAGAACGGATCTCCTCAACACCTTGGCTGCATCTAGAAATTCTGACCATAAAAGTTATGAACAGAATCATGACAAAGGGCAACCTTGGCAAGTCCAAGTCTCACTGGAAACGAGCCCAACTTATTGCCGGCAATGTGGAACAAGCTCTGAAATCAGTCATACAGGGACCTAACAGCCCATATCAAAGCATCCCTCACAGGATTCCCCCAGGAACACAGCTGAATGCCTTCTCCAAGTCCACAAAGCACGTGTAGACTAGTTGGGCAAACCCCCATGCACCCTCCAGGACCCCTGCTGAGGGTGTAGATGTGGTCCAGAATTTCACGACCAAGACGAAAATCACACTGCTCTTCCTGAATCTGACCCTCCTCTCCAGAACCTCTGAATAGACCTTACCAGGGAGGCTTAAGAGCCTGATTCTCCTGTAGTTGGAACACACTCTGCAGTCTACCAATCCAGTGGAACTGCCCCCGACGTCCACGCGATAGTGCAGAGTCACATCAACCAACCCCACAACATCCAGAGCCTTAAGGATCTCTGGGCAAATCTCATCCACCCCCAGGGCCTTGCCACCAAGGAGCTTTATAACCACCTAGGTGACCTCAGCACCAGAGATTGGAGAGCCCGACCCAAGGTCCCCAGGCTCCGCTTCTTCAGTGGAAGATGTGCCGGTGGGATTGAGGAGGTCTTCGAAGTATTCTGCCCACCGACCCACGACATCCCAAGTTGAGGTCAACAGCACACCACCCCCACTATAAACAGTGTTGGTGGTGCACGCCCCCAATGAGACACCGAATGGTGGACTAGAATCACCTTGAAGCTGTACGGAAGTCGTTCTCCGCGGCCTCTCCAAACTCCTCTCCAAACTCCTCCCAAGCCTGAGTTTTTGCCTTATCAACCACCTGTTTGGACTGCTGGTACCCGTCAGCTGCTTCTGGGATCCCACAAGCCAAAAACCTGATAGGACTCCTTCTTCAGTCTGACAGCATCCCTCACCGTTGGTGTCCACCAGCGGGTTTGAGGGTTGCTGCCGTGACAGGCACCAACAACCTCATCACCACAGCTCCGGGAAGCCACCTTGGCAATGGAGGCGTGGAACATAGCCCACTCGGACTCAATGTCTCGCACCTCCTTCGGAACATGTTTGAAGCTCTTCCGGAGGTGGGAGTTGAAGCTCTGTCTCACGGGAGACTCTACCAGGCATTCCCAGTAGACCCTCAGAGTATGTTTGGGTCTGCCAGGTCTGACTGGCATCCTCCTCCACCGTTGGTGCCAACTCACCACCAGGTCCCCTCTTCCCCTGAGTGAGTGTCCAAGACATGTGGCTCCAGATCAGATGACACAACAGCAAAGTCGATCATTGAACTACGGCTGAGGGCATCCTGGTGCCAAGAGCACATATGGACACCCTTATGCTTGAAAATGGTGTTCATTATGGACAATCCCTGATGAGCACAACAGTCCAAAAACAAACGTCGCTTGGGTTCAGACCAGGAGGGCCAGGAATGGTGGGACACGGACAATAATTTCTCAGAGAAAATTCATTCAGAACTTAGGATGTCAAGGGCAACTTTTAGCTCTATATGTCAGCGTCTCTGCTCTCGACTCCTAAGGCAGGACGCTTGTTTGAGACATCAAAGTCAACTCTAAACCACTTTGGATGTTCCCACTGGAATTACATTAAAAAGATTGGATATGAGTTTAATTCAAGAGAGCATATGGAGGTGGCTCAAATCTGACCAAAAAAATCTGATATGGATCAGATCTTAGGTTCACACTTGTTCTAAAAAAAATCTGACCTGGTCACTTGACCCCAGAAAAATCAGATTTGGGCCACATTTGCCTGCAGTGTGAACAGGGAGGGTCTGATTGCGAAACTTGTCCACATTCTGTCTGCAGGTTCTCTTGGTCTTGTTGACTCGTTAACTGAAGCTGGTCCTCCTGATGATGTTCTCTGTTTTTCAGTCATTCAGGGTCAGAGAAGCTGGGAAGTGATTTACCTTCAGACTCAGATCTGTGCTGTGGAAAGATCTGCTGTGAACATCAGCTGCAGATACACATATCCATCCAGAGGAATCGATTCTGCAGTTCTAGAGACTCTGTGGTTCCATGAAGATGCTCCTGTGGTTCTGAAGTCAGACCCAGACTCCAGAGGTCAGTATCTCTGTGATCCGACTGTCTGCACTCTGAGACTTACAGACCTGAGAAAGAGTGACCCAGGTCGGTACCGGTTCAGGTTCAGAACAAACCATGGAGCTTATACTACACCAGGAGTTACTCTGTCTGTTACAGGTAACATTTCATTGACATACTTGTATATTTCATCATTTGTAAAAACAAAAGCTGGATTTATTTGGTTGTTTCTTTGTCTGTTCAGCGCTCCATGTTCAGCTGCTGAGATCAGAGAGCAAACAAGGTTATACCAGAGCAGAGCTGGAATGTCAAAGCAGCTGTCAGCCTGACCGTCGGTCCTACATCTGGATCAAGAACGGACGGCAAATCCTGAACGAAACATCTTCTTCTGTTTCAGTCTCAGTTTCTTCTGCAGACAGATATTCCTGCGCTCTGAAAGGATACGAGGAGTTTCCTTCTCCACCGGTCTGTGAGTTCACCCAGTTCTCTTCAACAACATTTCAGACTAAAATAATCATCTGTTGCACTTCTACTGGTTGGCTTCTGGTTGGTTTTTAGGACCAAAACACAAGCAGGATGTAAGTAGGTTGGAGCGAGAGAGAGCTGCAAGACAGTAAAAACAACTATTTACCCCTTTTCTTTCAGATTATCAAATAAACGTTAACATCAGAGAAAGATACCCAATTAATGATAAGAAGCAGTTTTCATTTATTAAGAGAAAAAGCTCTCTAAACCATCATTGTCCTGTGTGAAAATATCTGGTTTAAGAAGAATATCCAGTGTAAAAACTCAAACACTTCTTATGATAAATATAGAACATGTTCCTGTTTTCTCCTCCAGATGCTCCTCGGCCTCCCTCAGTCTCAGTGAGGCCCTCTGGTGAGATAGTGGAGGGAAGTTCAGTGACTCTGACCTGCAGCAGTGATGCTAACCCAGCAGCTAGCTACTCCTGGTACAAGGAGGACTTCACCAATTCTCCCAGTAATGAGTCGCAGCTGGTCTTCAGCTCCATCCAGTCCTCTGACTCTGGACGGTTTATCTGTGCAGCTGAAAACCAGCTGGGCTGGAGCTGGTCTCAGATCAAACACATTGATGTTAAATGTGAGTAAAACTGATCTGGTTCCTCGTCTCGTTTCCTTCATCTCTGCCTCTGCCATCCCGTCCTGCTGCTGTCGTTCACTGATCAGCTTCTAGAGGAACTTAGATGCTTCCCAGATCTGCAGTCAGGAGATTCAAACCGTCAGTGATCCTGAAAAGCAGCTCAGCTTGGCTCTCCTGTTGCTTATTTACTGCTAATTTAATCTGTGAAACCAGCAAATCACTTTGCAGCAATTTCAGCTTGAAACTATGAAATATGAAAAAATGTGATTTTAAAATGTTAAACAACTGCAGAGTTTTATCAGGCAACATTCTTTTAAGGACAACACAGCTGAAACTTTTAATCAAATTTACTCTTCCATCTCTGCTTTGCCCTGTAGCTCAGTAGATGAGCTGGTAGATAGTTTCCATTCTAAAATTTCAGACATCATTGATTTCATTGCGCCTGTTAAAGTGAAGATTGTGTCTGGTAGGAAGAAATCTCCATGGATAAATTCCCCACTTGTAAGAAGCGAAAGAAGCCTTTGTTGAAGGGCTGAACGTAAACGGCGTAAAACTCGACTTCAAGTTTATTATGACATCTTCAAATAGAGACTGCAAAGCTACCATTCAACACTAAAACAAGAGCAATGTTCTTTGTGGAAATCATAAACAAAAACATCAACAACGCTCGCGCCCAAACAGGGCGCGACAGGAGCAGCAGACAGGTGATTTTACCACCTGAACTCCACTCTACCAGGGCCTGCAATGAAAATTAAAAAAATTAGAGGGTTAATCTGCACAACCTTACCAAATCCAATAACAATGCTATACCCAACCATAACAAATGCAGAGAAAATGGCTGAATTTCACCAACTCAACCATTAAAACTTAGAAGAGATTTTAAAACAATTAAGCTCCTCCTGCTGTCTTGATATCCTTCTTACATCCTTCCTTAAGAAAGTTCTGCCTGTCATTGCATCTGATCTGATTCAATAGTAAACTCTTCCCTCTCATCAGGTGTTTCCCCCAGGCTCTAAAAATAGCAGTTATCAAACCACTGTTAAAAAAGAACAATTTAGATAAATCACGACTGCAGAATTACAGGCCAATCTCTGACCTTCCATTCATCGACAAAATTACCGAAAAAATCTGCGTTTCAACAGTTAAATAGCTTCATCCTCTATGCTTTGACACTTTGACATCTTTCAGTCCAGTTTCCGTGCTCACCACAGCACTGAGACTATCCTCGTCTAAGCGTTCAATGATATCCACATAAATACAGACTGTGGAAGAACCACAGCGTTGGTTCTGTTGGACCTCAGCGCAGCATTTGACACTGTTGACCAGGAGATATTATTGAAACAACTTGAGAGCTGGGTCGGACTCTCTGGTACGGTACTCAGTTGGTTTGAATTCTACCTAAAGAACAGGGATTTCTTTATGTCAATAGGCAACTTCTCATCGGAGCGGACAGAAGTCACATGTGGAGTACCCCAAGGTTCAATCCTGGGTCCCCTCCTATTTAACATCTACATGCTCCCACTAGCTCAGATTATAACAAGTAATAAGATTAGTTATCACAACTACGCAGATGATACACAGCTCTACATTACGATGTCACCAGGTGACTCCGAACCCATCTGAGCACTAAACAGATGCTTAGAACAAATCAATGCGTGGAGGTGCCAAAACTTTCTCCAGCTGAACAGAAACAAAACTCAAAAATCATTGTCTTTGGACCCAAAGATGAACGATCTAGGGTCAGCGCGCAGCTTCAGGTATTACAGCTAGAAACTCATGATCAGGCCCGAAATCTGGGTGTAGTGATGGACTCAGACCTGAACCTTCAGAGACACATAAAGACAGTTACAAAGTCGGTCTTCTGTCACCTGAAGAACATTTCCAGGATTAAAGGACTAATGTCTCAACAAGATCTAGAGAAACTCATCCATGCGTTTATCTTTAGTCGCACTGATTACTGCAACAGTGTCTTCACAGGTCTGCCTAAAGAGTCAGTCAGACAGCTGGAGCTGATCCAGAACGCTGCTGCTTTCTTGTCTTTTTGGTGTATCAAGCAGTTTTTTATTATCTCTGATACTTTGTTCTATTTTCAGTACAAAACTTTGAATTCTGTGTACAGCTGGTCCTGTACTAATAAACTTTCCCTGCTTCGATTTAACGTTTAATCTTCTCCTCCAGATGCTCCTCAGCCTCCCTCAGTCTCAGTGAGGCCCTCTGGTGAGATAGTGGAGGGAAGTTCAATGACTCTGACCTGCAGCAGTGATGCTAACCCAGCAGCTAGCTACTCCTGGTACAAGGAGGATGAAGAGTTTCCAAGAGCTTCAGGACAGAGCTTCACCATCACTGACGTCAGACCTGAACACAGTGGAAATTATTCCTGTGAAGCTCAGAACATCAGAGGAAGTCAGCGCTCCACAGCTCTTCTGACTGTGGTCAGACATGAGATGCTCAACCAGACAAAGCCATACTCTTGTAAGACTTGTGAAAACAGAATCAAGAATTAAGATGAAATTCTTTCACACCAATCTGATTTTAATATCTGTTTTTAAACTGAATATTTCTTCTTTGATGTTTACCTGCTGTCAGTAGAAACAATGGATGCCACGCGGTTGACTCTGGTGGTCTTGATACTGATTCCTCTGCTCGTCTTGTGTCTGAGGATGAGGTGAATCAATAACAATCAGTTCCATCTGCTTTTTATTTCTGTTCCTCAAAAATTTACAAGTTAATTGCAGTCAATCTGAATTCTAGCTTTGTTGTTCAAATTAACTCAGGAAGAAGAAAACTATCAGCTTCCAAACTGGACAAAATGAAACTCCAGTGATGATGCAGGTAAGAGGAACTGCTGACAAACACTTCTGGTGTAATCTGTTTATATGGTCATGGGGGTGTTTATGATCAATGTGAGGTCATCAAGTCAGTTTAGATCAATATAGCTGGATAAGATCAAATTCAGTTCAGTTCAGTTCATCTCGAGCCACTTTACAAGGCAACCAGATGCAGTTTCCATAAAGAAATACAGCATCATATCAATCAAATCCCAGATTCGCATTCAGTTAAATATATTTCAGTTAGAGCTTAGGTAGGTGACAGTGCAGTCATGTTCAGTTTAAGGAAACTTATTGAATTGCGTTGAGCCACTAGGTCATAATCTGTGAGTTTTCTGTTATGTTCTATGTATATTAGTTCATATTCTTGCATGTGGAGACAGTGGAAAGAAAAACTGCCTTATAACAGGAAGAAACCTCTGACAGAACCAGAACCTGGCTCAGTGTAAACAGTCATCTTCCAGTTGGGAAGAAACAAGAAAACAGAGCAGACACGCAGAAAAGGTTGGGGGGCTCTTGTGGGGGATCCTCTGTGTCTGGCAGCGGGGGTGACCAATCTGCGGTCTTTAATAGTTCCAGTGGCCAGGCAGTGTTTGGTACCCTGTCCCTCTCCCTTTGCATCTTTAGCTGTGGAGCTGCTTCTCCTGTGCTCCTCAGCCAAACAGCCTTGTGTTGGGGGGCTACTCTGGGAGTGCCTGGTGTCTGTCTGCGTGGGCCTTCTGTGTCTGTAATTCATTAAAGTGGAGTTGCAGGATGGAGCCACACAAATTGGGCGATAAACATTGTAAGGTACCCTGCCATGCAACCAATGTCCAGGTGTTCCCTGTGCTACAGAGGAGGGAACTGGCAAAAAAGTTGTCAGCAAATAGGCCTGCTGGGGGCCTCACCTCATCCCAGCACCATCCACACTACCACAGCAGACTGTGGTTAGTGATTTTCCAGAGCTCCCTCATGCCACTATAGAGGGGCTCACCTGCAGTGCAGCTCCACCCAGGGCAAGAGCAGTCAGGGACAACTCAGGCTGCAGAGCACAGTGACCGACCAACAACCCAAAGTTTCCAAAATGCCAATTCCTTCAGGGCAGAGATCTAACAGGAGAAAGATACATTCCTCATGGTGGTAGGTAGGCAGCAAGCACAAGACCCTCACTAGGCCACAGCTCAGTCCCCCCAGCTGGGGGGCCTGGAACATTTTCGAGAGCCAGAAACCCACCATGCCGCATTGTGGCCGGAGTTCCCACACAAACACTACCACACCAGCTGGGGTCCCCCACTCTGGTCCTCCCCCTCGTAACCCTGCCAGATCCCCCAGGGTTGTCTCCCCACCAAGAGTCCTGCGGAGCCTGTCTAGAGGCAGCAAGAAAGAGGGCCTTGCTGCTCCCCTGCCTCCCACTTATTTATAGTATAATGGCAGATAAACTCAAGTAGCAACATTGTCAACAAGATCAGTTTATGAGGGGGAAGAAATTATGTTGCTTTGCTCTGCTGTGTTTTCCTGTGATACCAAGGAAAGAAGCAACAGAACTGATTTATAACATCTTAAAACTAAGTAGAGTTAAAGGCCACAGATCAGCCATTACAAGTACAGAAAATTAAAATACTGTGAAAAAATTTATTTTTGTCCTTCATTTCAGAAATTTAAATTCATGTAGATTCATGACACATAGAGTGAACTATATGAAGCTTTTGTTTCCTTTAATATTGATCATTATGGCTCACAGATAATGAAAATTGAAAACTCATTATTTCATATTAGAATATTACATAAGATAGATAAACAGAGAAACATTTCGAACAGAAATGTCAGGCTTCTGAAAACTGTGCTTGTTTCTATGCACTCAACACCCGGTTGGAACTGCTTGTAGCATCATTTTTTTTATCCATCTCTGTCAGATTGATCCTGTTTATCAGAACATCTCAGCCCTGAAGGCCATCAGTGCAGCAGGTCAGGGAGGTGCTACAGAGAAGTGGAACGAGCTGCTGTGATCTGCAGTCAGGTTTCTGCAACAACAAGAGGCTGCGCTGGAGGAATTCTGCAGTCTGGGACATGTGGTGTGGGCATTCACCACATGGTAGCGCTGTCCTTCACTCCACGGATACACCTGGATGCAGAGGGGGCAACCTCCGCTTCCCTCCATGATCCTGACACATCTGTGAAAGTTGTGTAGTTTTTTTATCCGTTGCACATTCAGAGAGACCAGGGTCTGTTTCTGTGTCAGATGACGGGACGGCAGCCATGTCCGTTGTTAGCTTAGCTTAGCTTCAGTAATGCTGTACCTTCCCACCTTCTTCTATAGATTCCCACTCCTACCCCTTCCCACCTGTTTCTGTTGCATGTTTGAACTATAGGCAGTAAAGGTCCAAATCTACTCCTCGGCATCAAAGTTTCTGTTATTCTTAAGAAGGCAGCCATTTTGGGAACACAACTGGCTCTTTAGTTGGGATGCAGCACAGAATTGGGGCACTGCTTCTCTGGGGTCCATACCGCCCCTCAGTGTCCACCGGGTCAAGTCGTTTTTCCAAATTATAATAGTGTACTTAATCAATGAAAAAATGTAAGCTGCAATAAAGATATGGTTCTGGGAGGTTTCTATCAGATTTTTCAAATTCTGTTTGCAGCCCTTTGTTTTGTGTTCTGCTCAAAACTGTCTTCGGAAATCTGCTTTTGAAAATGAAACATTTCAGTTTCACCTTTATTCATACAGGCAAACTCAAAAAGTCTGAAGTGTTTCTTTTCTGCTGCAGCACAGCTTGTGTGGAACATTAGTGTTGTATATTTATTCCAATAAAACCCATTGTCCCCACATGCAATACAGTCTGAAGGTCTGTTTTGTCTCTTCAGACATACCTGACATGTTTCGACGGTGGGCTTCATCACAGGTCTATGAATATTCATCGGTATCAGTATTACATTAAATACAGTTAAAGGCCAAACCTGATGAGGAGACTCACTGCTCTAACCCGACCCGTTGTGTCTCCCCATGTCTGTCACTGTCATGACTCCAACGGCACAGCGAAACATGATGATGGGAACCAGGAGCAACCAGCAGGTGGCGCTCCTCTCAGCTGCAGAAACACGTCAGCATCAGTAAAACTGTGGAAAGCCTTCAGCCTCACCTGGGAGCTTCTCTCCTCTGCAGGATCTGTCAGCAGCAGCATGAAGAACCTTCTCTGCAGGTTGGAGGCCTCAGTTCGCTCAGGTCCTGTTTGAACGCAGAGCTGTTCACAGCAGAGACGTCCGTCTGTCCGGGCTCACAGAGACCGTTTCCACCGCAGGAGTCGGAGCAGGATCAGCACAGGAACCAGAACCATCCACCAGCTGCAACGGCTGACCCCATCTGGACCCAGTTCATGTTCTGGAGCTGATTTCAGAACATCACGCAGGTTTCTATGAGAACCAGACTGTAAAACCTCTGTCGACACTGCATGAAATCTTACCACGTATTTCAGTCTAGTTTCTTGTTCAAATATCTTAATAAACTTGAAATAAGACAAAACAAACTCAAAAGTAATTTTTCAGCAAGATAAACACGCTTGTTTGAAGTCAATGAGTCTTGAATATAGATAAAATCTGAGTTCCACTGGCAGATCGTTTTCACTTCGAACAACATTTTTCCTGTTTTAAGTGAAATTATCTGCTAGTTGTTTTTTAAACTATGTTCAAGAATTATTGACTTCTTGTTGAAAAGTTTGTTTTGTTGGTTTCAAGTGCACTAAGATATTTGAACCAGAAACTAGACAGAAATACTTGGTAAGATTTACTGTTTTTGCTGTTATTGTTCTAAAATCAGCTTCAGAGCAGGTTTCTACGTGTGAACCAGACTTCTGTCTGCAGGGTTCAGCTGCACGGCTCATTACACTAAATGATATAAAGAACAGATTTAATAGTTCAGAAAACTCCACAAGGTGGAGCCACTTTCCTATTAATAACACTGACAATGGAGCTTTAGGTCAGTTATTAAAAAACACTCATGAAAGGAGAATATCTGAGATAAAAAGAGAGTCACTTTAAATCTGGAGCTTATATGATGAATAAAATACACGTTCTCTTCTAGAGTCAACTGCATAGATCCCTGAGTCGTCCTTCCGTGATCTGAGTGAGTAAGTAATCATGTCTTCGCTGTAAGAAGGCTCATCAGGCTGCTCCAAAATGCTGCTGCCAGAGTCGTGACCAACCGCAGGAAAATGGGTCACATCAGAACCAGTCCTTGAATCGCTACACGGACTCGCTGTTTATCAAAGCATAGTTTAGTTTCCGCAGCAGCGTCATGTTGAGGTAACAGCAGCTGGTGGTGAAGCTTGCAGTAGAAGTTTCTCAGGGCTGATGAGCAGTGGAGACATCATGACTGCATGATCTGCCTGAGGCCTCATCCTGTGGTTGGTTTCTGCAGAACTACCAGCCTGTTGCTGAGGGCTGTGGTGGTCTGCTGCTGCTTCTCTGACTTCATTTAGATCAGTGTGGACAGTGAATGCTGGACAGCCCGCAGCACATCTGCTTTACCAAGTGATAGACAGGAAGACCTGTGTGGTTTCCTTCAGCAGAGGAACCTGCAGCAGTGGGTTCCTGCTGCAGCAACGCACCATCAGACTTTTAGCTGATTTAGCTTTTCTAACTTTGCTGTAAAACCTTCAAGGTCTCCTTCAACCTTTCATCAGAACCAAACTTTGTTACAAGGAGTCAAACCAGAAGTTTCAGCTGGTTGAGATGGACTCTGGACTAAAAAGGACGTCATCATGGTGGTTTATCTGGGTTGGGTCATGTGACCGCTTGACGTCCAGCTCAGTGTTGAGCTCCCACTGAGTCTCTGCTGCTGATTGTTGACATCTGACCCTGGAGGAGTCCTGCTTACAGAGACTCTGTGATGGAGAAGCTGATCAGAGTTATTTTCTGTCACCTCAGTGAGTTCAAACCTGGTTCTGATCAACATTTTGAATCCACTACTCCTATTTAATATCTCCACGCTCCCACGAGCTCAGATTATAACAGGTAATCAGATCAGCTACCATGACTACGCAGATGATACACAGCTCTAGATCATGATGTCACCAGGTGACTATGAACCCATCCAATCACTGAACACATGCTTAGAACAAATCAATGCATGGAGGTGCCAAAACTTTCTCCAGCTGAACAGAAACAAAACTGAAGTTATTATCTTTGGACCTGAAGAGCAGCGATCTAGAGTCGGCGCGCAGCTTCAGGTATTACAGCTGGAAACTAGTGATCAGGCCCGAAATCTGGGTGGAGTGATGGACTCGGACCTGAACCTTCAGAGACACATAAAGACAGTTACAAAGTCAGCCTTCTATCACCTGAAGAACATTTCCAGGATTAAAGGTTTAATGTCTTAAACTTAAATATATCCAGAAGTGTAATATTTACTGAAAAATGTTACTTTATGCATTTTTGAGAGTACATTAAATAAATAGGTGTAATGTACTGCAAAACTTTAATGTTTAGTGTCTTTAAGAGAAACAGGCAGGTTTTATCTGCAGTGACATCTGCTGGTTACAACCAGTATTGGAGTGAGGGTCAGGCATCTTGAGTGAAAGTTTAAACTTTAAAGGGGTGTTCCTGACATCATAAATCTCTCAAGATAATTTTTTCACGAAAATAAAACCCAAGTCTTCACAATCTCCATCTTCCCTTGTTCAGTCAGACGTGAGAAGTGAAACCAGCAGGTAAATGGTCCGGAACTGGACAACAGCTCTGAACTTCTGCAGAGATTATCAGTCGTTCCATGGAGGATTGAGATAAATGCAGATTAAGGTCAGATGAATATCATCATGAGTATTGAACAACATTTGGAAATCACAGGATTTCTTTTGTGTTGTACAAATACTATACTTTCTCGATTTTATGTGATTGTTATTAAAATTAATCAATATTCAACAGTTCAAATCTGTGCTTGTCATGAACTTTATCTTTTAAACAAGAACTATAACAAGATATTCCAAGTTGAATAAAGACACTCGGGTAACAACGAGTTCAATCTGACTTTATCTGTTGTTCTACAGCGATGCTGGGATCATCTGCTGCTGAGGAAGAGGAGAACCTGACAGGAGTCGTTGGAGGAAGCATCGTTCTACCTGCTGCTGTCACAGAGCGAGGATATCTTTCACATGAAGGAAAAATCATTGCTTCAGTGGCTAAAGGTGAATTTGATATTGATCTGGACATTTATCAGAACAAGCTTCAGTGGAACCGAAGCTCTGGACTCTTTACGATCACAGACCTGCAGAAGAACGACTCAGGAATCTTTACAGTTGACTCTAAAGGAGCAAATTCATTGTATTTGTCATATAAACTCCAAGTTTATGGTAAGTCATTTTTTCTTCAGGTATCCTTCTCATTCTGTCCTCGTGGAATAAACAAAGTCTGAGCTCCACATTAATATCTCCAGTAATTATCTCCATACTCTGTGATCATCATTAAATCAGTTCTAAATATTTCTCCTTTAATAAAGGATCTTAATTGTCCCCAGGAACAGATTTCAATTTCTGAAATAATATTTTCAATAATATAAAACTGTCTGAGACCAATAAAGGTGACGACCAATCAGGAGGATCAGATGGTAATTAAATGCTCTCATTAAATGTCTGGATAATAATTTAGAACGAACTGCTAAGACCTTTGTTAGTGGAGTTAAATATGAATCATATCTCTGGGTTTCTATAGAGCTAAACATGATTTTCTGGTTTCTGGTAACTATGGCTGGGAATTTAATAGGTACATTTTGTTTTGTTAATAACAGAAAAAATTAACGTGTAAAGGTGCAGTGTGACACGCTTTGGGGTCCTCTGGACTTGATGAAGTGCTCTTCAAGTCCAGGCCATTTCCCATTTCCCGATACTGACCCATGAATAGGTGGGGGTCCGCTGCTGTTAAGTCCTGGACCCAGGATATCATTAAAACAGGAAGACAGGAAGTCAGGCTTTGAATTCACCTTTAAAACAGAATAGATGCAACACAAGAACCTCAGGATGTCAAAACTAGAAATAAAATGAAACAAATGATTGCAGGAGTTTAAGGTTTCAGCGATTTTTACGTGCATCGGGAAATTGATCCAGAGAGCGGGTTCTGCCACTGCAGAGGCCCTGTTCTTGTGTTTGGCTGGCGAGACATGCAGGAGCATCTGGACAGTGAAACTGAGGATCTGTTGCTGGAGGACACTGGGGTAGAGGCTCCTCCAGATAAACATGGACCAACCCATGTAGGACTTTATGGTAAATCAATAAAACCTGAAAATCCACCCTTTAGTGAGCAGGAAGTAAATGGAGTGAAGTCAAAGCTGTGACCTGCAGCCTCATGATGAGGCCAGTAGAGATTAAAACACACAGAAAGCTGACAGTTTATTCATTTTCACTGCTAAGCTAACTGCTGGTCTGGTTCTGTGTGCAGATCCTGCTCCGACTCCTGCAGTAGAAACCCAGACTGTGAGCTCTGACAGCTGCTGGCTGATCTGCTCTGTGGACAAGCAGGCGTCTCTGCTGTGGATCAAAGACCAGGATATACTGAACCAGAGCCGCTCTGCTCTCTCCTTGCCTGTTACTGTCCGTAAAGAGGACAGAGGCTCATCCTACAGATGTGTAGCAGCCAACCCTGCAGAGAACAAGACTCTTCATGTTAACGTGACGACATCCTGTGGGTTCAATGACACAGAATCTCTGGATAACTTTGAGAAAAGAACATGTAAGATGCACCACATATAAAAATATATTAATCTTATTTTGAGATAAGATTTCTCTTGGATTTTGCCATTTCTTGTGTTTGGTTCTGCTTGACAGATTGGATCGCAGGTGGTATCTGCAGCGTGTTTCTTGCATTGGTTGTTGTGGGAGTCTGGGTGATCAAGCAGAGATATCTGAGCAAAAAGAAACCAGTCAGACAAACACAAGGCAGGTATTTGATCATTTTTGCTCTGTCTGAGATCAATTTATTAATTTAATATTTCTAGATGTATGAATCAGAGTCTGAATCCCGGATCGAATTAATCAGCCTGCTGTGGGGACATGACTGGTTCTCTGGTGCTTCCCATGTCTGCACATCAATAATGTATAAAACCAACCATGAGGAAACTGTTTTAATATTCAGAGAAATTGGGTTTGGAGTAAAAAATAGAATTACATAAATACTCATCTCAGAATTTGTTAGAAAGCTTGATATTGGGCTCACATCAAGCAGATCTGGAGGTAATGTGACTGTAGGCTGAAATTCAGCAGCATGAAGGTGAGAAGGATCTTGTTCTTACGCTGTGGTTGGTTGATGGTTCCAGTCCAGCTCCAGCCCCTGATGGAACCTCTGGTCCAAGCTGAGGCAGCGTCAGTGGGCTCAGTGGGTGTGGAACAGAGGGAACTGGTCCAGAAACACAACTATGACCAGTTTAACACCAGAACCAGTTTATTGATCTTTCTGCCTGCTGGTGCGCCCGGCTGCTCTGATTTAAGCTGAACCGCTCAGGATGCAGCCTCCCGCGTGTCCAGCCTCCTCTTCAGGTTGGTTTGCATCAGGTCACATTAATCAGCCAGCGTCTGTCGGACCCAGACTCTCTCCCTAAAGTCGTTTATTGCTCTCCTCGTGTTGCTTTAAATCAGAAACGTCATTCAAGTTTGTTACAAAGACTCCAGATAAATGCGGACGTCCAGGTTTTATGACTGGAAACAGGATGGACAGATCCGACCAATCAGCCGCATCAGATTCTCCACACCAGCTCCACCATTAAACACGCTGCTTGTTATATTTCAACATTTTCTGCTGGTTTCTCAACAGCCGATTCATCCTCCACGCTGTCAGTCAATGTGTTTTCACCTGCAGTCAGAAACTGAAGTACACTAATATTTCTGTATGGGGGGGGGGACCTATTAAAACCTCAGCAGGTGTTTATTAATGTTTACTCAGGAAAGAACAAACAGAAACTCCCATAAGTGAAGCGTTGTGAATGCCATCCTGCCGTGAACGCTTTACTTTTCTTTCACATAGAAAGTACACCTGGATCAGAGCTTCTCTGGTTTTTAGAGCGTGATTTTTATCGATCTTCTCAGACCTCCCAGTCCCAACTGGAAACTGGAAATGATTTGATTGAACGGACCGTAATATTCCTGTATGTAATTTGGGCATCTATTGCAAAGTGCCTTGAGCTGATATTTGACGGGAAGTGCAGCTGTGTAGCCTGCACACACACCGTCTCCATGTTGTCCCCACTAACAGACAGTCTCTGAGTTAAGTCATTCATTTAATGGCATCTTGAAGCATTTTTTATTTGACGCCACCAAGTGAAACGAGTGAAACGTGTTTCTTAGATCAAAATATGTTTTTGAATCAAAAATATAGTCTTCAGCAAAGGATTTGTACATTTAAAATCAAGTTGAGGGTACAATGTTAAACTAACTACATTAATCATGAAATTTGTTGTGTTTGTACTTTTTCAGGGCAGGACATTTGTCCCATCCAGGAATCGATGTCTCTGCTCAAGAAAATGATCCCACATGGACAAAAGTCAGCTATGAAGCCAGATCCTGAAGACCAGAAATAAAATCCGTCACAGCAGGGATACGAAGGCTGAGCGAAGCCGTACTCACTGGTGTGAGGAAGTGACTGCTTTTCAGAAGAAAGCGCGTTATTAACGATTCCAGTTAATGGATGAGCCACAATTTTCAGTTTTTGACAGTTGAGGACATTAAGACAGAGTTTCAGTTTTGAGAAAACTATGAGCAGACCGAGCGTTAAATTCTTCAAAAAACATCAGACAAAATGCTGCAGCGGCAGCGATGAAACTGGGTGTTTCTCCTCCATCTGCAGTTCAGCCACCAGCTTTTCCCACGTCTGGTGGATTTCGGCTTAAAGTCGTCGCTGAAGCTGGAAGTGGAAGTAGCACACTGGATCAGTCCAGGAAGAGTCCTGACAACAGCACCTGGATGAAGGAATGTCATGGTTTACATACTAACATTTTGCAAACAAACGTAGAAATTTTAGAGTTTGATGAAGAGGGTTGAAACAACTCAGAGCTGCTGTGTTTTGTTAAATTTGGACAGATAATGAAGGAATAAGTTGAAGATAATCTTGTTTTTTACTGATTTCTCTACATTCTGAACACCTCTCTTGTATCATGTTAAACAATATGTGAGTTTGTCACCTGTATAACATTAAAGTGTAATTTTATTATAATTCTGACTGCTGATTTTTCTTTTCTTAGATGTTTTTCTTAGATTTGTAAAGTTTTTATGACCCTCAATCCCACAAATCTTGTTCTCACAAAACAAATAAATCGAAACCTTGAATTTTTGCATCTAAATATAGAATGTTTTACTGGAAATGGATCAGTGAAATAGGACACTGACGTGAATTAATATCCAAGGTCTGCAGTGACCAGAGATGCTGGTTTATTGTGAAACCCCGTTTCAAGCTCTGATTAAATATTAGAACATTTTTACCAAACATTAAATACATGTCCAAGTGACAACCTCTTCTGTCCTGAGAGTATCCCAGAGCAAACCAGCTGCCGGCTGGTGCAGCGCTGGAAGTCGCTCAATCGACACCGAGGAATGAACTTGTTTTTGCAGTTGCTTAGATCATCCTCCAGAGGGAGTCGTGGAGCACGGTTGTTTCCTGCTGATTGTGTGCGCCTTCATCTGATCAAGCCTCATCAGTGTGGCGTACAAGCGGAGCCTGCTGCCAGCCCTTTGACACCTGAGTGTTGACCTTCGTGGTAAGCCCCAAGCGCTCTGAGTTCTCCTGATTGGCCTTTTTGGATCCCTGATACGGACCTCTTTGTTGTTCTGTGTTTTCTCAAGGTCTTCCTGATGCTCCTCTGGATTCTGCTCCAGTATGTTTCTCTGACGTTTCCAAATCATCTCCAAGCTCTCCATCAAGAATCTTGCTCCTCACCGTTGGGTGGCAGCTTCTGGTCTCCACTCCCTCGTTTCACTCACACTCCATCGACCCTGGTCCGGCTCCTCCGGGCTCCCTGGATCTAATATCTACGATCACAACAGCCCTCTAGCTCAGCATTCATCTTCCGATCTCGTCGTTCTCCCGGACCCCATCCGCTCCTCGCTGGCGGATGTCCATCAGACTCACAGCAAGCGTCATCTGCAAATCTCCCTCAGTCGTGTCTCTCACGTTTTCATCTCATCACCTTTTCTTCCCCAGAGCTCCCACTGAACCGTCTCCTGAACAATATTCTTTGTCATAAAATCTTTAACTTTTAGTCTGCCTGGGAGCGTTTCTGCGTGTGGGTCAGGCAGTTACCTAAAACCATGACAAAAACACTAGCAGTGAGACCTTAATAACGACGAACAGCCCAGAAATGATCAGAAAACATAGAAAAAGAAACCAAAACCCTTGAACTCAACATCCATGGATAAACCCAGCATCGGGTCAATGGTCAGAACCAGGACCATCTACAAAAAGAAGCAGTTCTGAGGACCTGGTCTGGATAACTATGAAGAGCTGCAGTCGTTGAGGTGAACCCAACAATGAAACACAAACCCCACGTCTGCTGTTTAATCTAAGAGGTCGTCACAGCGTCTTGGCTCCAGGGTAGCTGGAGTCCAGCAGCATGGAGAGCTGCGATCAGGAGGCCAGTCTGCTGCAACGAGCCCTGCTGCAGGATGCTGACAGTTTCTGCAGAAACGTTACTGCAGGTCGACAGATTGTGGTTGTTTGTTTAGCTTGAAACTGATCACACTTTGGTTTAGGTGGTTTGAATAGATGGACAGGCACGCTTCTTTGTTCATCGTACATTTCAATAAAACAGGAAGAGCCGTGTGGTTTTCCTTTCACAGAAGGTACAAGACCAGCTGCAGCAGCGAGACAAGATGATGGTTGTGGTTGATTGCTGCAGAAACTGATGCCATTTTCAGTCAGGCATTTGAAGCATAAAGTAATAAAGTTATAACTAAAACATTTAGATTAGACTACAAATATTAACACATGAGGATGATTGGTGAATATGATGGGAACTCCAGTTCAGTACCATCTACCTATCAGATAGCAGCAGCACTTTTCACTGCTCTCCACTAAACATGTAGCTGTTAGCATGTACAGCTGTTAGCATGGTCAGCTGTTGGCATGGTCAGCTGTTAGCATGTACAGCTGTTAGCATGGTCAGCTGTTAGCATGGTCAGCTGTTAGCATGGTCAGCTGTTGGCATGTACAACTGTTAGCATGGTCAGCTGTTAGCATGGTGAGCTGTTAGCATGTACAGCTGTTAGCATGTACAGCTGTTAGCATGGTGAGCTGTTAGCATGGTCAGCTGTTAGCATGGTGAGCTGTTAGCATGTACAGCTGTTAGCATGGTGAGCTGTTAGCATGTACAAGTCAAGCATTTTCTGTTAAATAACTGTCAGATAAACCTTATTTCTTCATACTTGCACCATATTATCCATCTTATTCATAATTCACCTCTATAACCATCACGGCCTCATTAGCCGAGGTTACCTTGTGTGACGGCCTGCTGAGTCTCTGCAGCTGTTGCTCCACCCCTGATTGCTGCAGTTCCGTGTTTCACTGCAGCAGTTCTACCGGGTCTGTTCCTCTCTGCAGCTCCCTGGTGTGTAATGGGAGAAATATGACCTGTCTGGACTTTGTGATGAAGATCACCATCACGGTTTATTTCTTTTCTATCGGTGAGTGAAAAGCTGCTTCTGTTGAATCTTGGAGATTTACTGGTTGGAAATGAAGTTGATTTAATGACAATATTCAAACTTTTAACATGTTTGGAGACATAAAAATAGTTTGAATATAAATGAAAGTGGACTTTAAACAAGTAAAACAACATGTAAGCAGCTGTGCAATTTTACCCATATAAGTGGGTATTTTTAATGATTAAAAATATAAATATGTAATAATGGTGGCTTTAAAGCAGTCAGCATTTATGGATAGAAATGCACTTGAAATGTTTCTTAATTTGGTCCAAAACTGGCGTTTTAGATTTTCAGAAGCTCTATGTTCAACGGTTGCATCCCACTGAATATTTATAGTCTGAAGAACATACAGCAATATATACATAGTCATAAATGAGAATATTGAAATTTCATCAAAGTAACTTCATCACCAAGTGAAATTTAGAGATTAATTTCACAAACACTGTTTTCAAGCCGTTATTTCTCTTAATTGTGATGATTTTTCTGCTTCCAGCGAAATGAAAACATGACAGTTAAGATCAGATATGATACATCAGACCAATGAAAAACATTTAAATACAGAAATGTGGGCTTAATGAAAGCATGTTTAATATCTGCTTAAAGACTGTTGGTTTTAATCTGACAAACGAGCCTCATTAGAACCAGACTGTAATTTATTGTTTTCCAGTGGTGATGAGCTTATCCGCAGCTGAGGAAGTGAAGAAGAAGCTGTCAGGCGTTGCTGGAGGAAACATCACGTTACCTGATGCTCTGCTGGAGTTTGGATTTCTTTCAGTTGGAGTGAAGAACATTGCTTTGGTTAAAGACAGGAAACTCCAGTTTGTTGAGGAGATTTACCAGAACAAGCTTCACTGGAACAGAAACTCTGGACTCTTTACGATCACAGAGCTGCAGAAGAACGACTCAGGGATTTATACCATTGACTCGAAGAGAGAAAGAGTTTTCATTTCATCCTATAACCTCACAGTTTACGGTGAGTCACGCTTTCTCATCGCTACCCTCAGCAGACTATACCTTTACCCTTTAACATACGATCCTCCTGATGCTGACGGTCTCCAGGATCATGTTCTGCGGACTTGAGACGAATGCTGCTGTTTCCCCTCCGATCTCTTGGTTTGCTCAGTCGTCCGCTTGTGTTTCTCTGTAACCGAGCTGCATGAAGCTTCTCTTGCAAGCAGGCAGAGCCACGCTCTCCGGTGCATCAGAGTCGACGTGCCTGGTGCAGCAGAGGTTCGAGGTTCTTCCGCGGCGGCTCAAAGAAAGCCAGACGAGCAGATCAAAACAGCCCTGAGAAGGAAGCATCCTGACATCACAAGCATTGGGATCAATCTCTACAGGAAGAATAGATATGGAAATGAAATATGAAGAACCGCTGAGAGACAGAAGTTCTTGGCTGAAGAGTTCAGGGAACAACTTAGCTGTCTGGCAGGCAGGAAGCAGCTTCAGGACAGCGTCCACATCAGTGATGGTGGTAAACAGGAGCTGGTCTGGAGGTAACGAGCAGCAGGAGGAGGAGAGACAGGGGACGAAGGTGAAGAGAGTTCGGATAGAAACTGCAGAACAGCAGCTGGGACTGCTGGCACAAAAACAAATAGAAAAGCTTTAAACTATGTTAAAGGTGTGTGCATAAAAAAGTTCCCAAAGTCATGATGATAGTCCTGATCTCCGATATTCTGTGTGCAGATCCTGCTCCGACTCCTGCAGTAGAAACCCAGACTGTGAGCTCTGACAGCTGCTGGCTGATCTGCTCTGTGGACAAGCAGGCGTCTCTGCTGTGGATCAAAGACCAGGATATACTGAACCAGAGCCGCTCTGCTCTCTCCTTGCCTGTTACTGTCCGTAAAGAGGACAGAGGCTCATCCTACAGATGTGTAGCAGCCAACCCTGCAGAGAACAAGACTCTTCATGTTAACGTGACGACATCCTGTGCGCTCAGCCGTGCAGGAAGTGGTGATAATCACAGAGATTGTAAGCTTCGTTCTATTAGAAATAGAGCTGCATGAGTTCAGGACATTGTGATACTTTGGCTAAAAATTGGGATGAGAGTATTTATTAAATTTCTCTCCTTATTTTCCATCATCACAATGTCCACAACTCTCACCCTGAGCTCCAGCAGCTCATGATCAACAGCAGCTCCAGTCCATCTAACTGGAAACATTTATGACTGATATGAATTATAATGCCCAACCAAAAGCTGCACCCAGCATTCCTCTGAGATTGTGATGTTGCACAGATTGTGATGATTATGATTTGATATATTGTGCAGCTGTAATTATAAACATAATGTGCACATTTAAACCACAGCTCTGACCGGATCATCATGTTTCCTGTGATTTAATAGACCGGACTGTGATACTGGTTGCCATCGTGCTGCTGCTGATCGCTGCTGCTCTGACCAGCTGCATCAAGCTGAAGCTTCCAGAGAAACAGAGCATCAGACCAAAACAAGGCAAGGATTTATTATGACTTATAATAAATTATAAAGCCTCAGGCTAGAGATTAAAAATGAGCTTGATGCCTGATTGGTGATTTGTTCATTGAAGATGTTTAATCAGGCACAGATTCACTGAGAAACTTGAACTACATGATCCTTGATTCATCTTCTGCTGGTTATATAGCTGGTTATATTTATAACCAGCATGTTTAATTTACTAAATGCTGCTGATGTTTGTGCTCAGTTTTAGTTTTATGGAAAGGTTATTTTGCAGCTCCTGCATCATCCTAACAGCAGCTGAACAGGACAACATGAAACAACATAAATACTCTGCTCTGCTGCTTTCAATGGATCAGAATATTAATGCGACTAATTCAGTCAGTCTGAAGAGAAAACTAGAGAAGATGAAAACTTACTGTGCTTCGTCTTTTCAGGGAGGATCGTCCGGGTTGATCAGGAGCGGCGTCCATCATGTATGACGACAGTTGCATATCGCCGCCTGGAAGAAGCTGCGGATGAACCCTGATGGTTTAGATCTGAGACGGAATATTACCTTTTCTTCTGGCTGTTTTCCTGATCTCATTTCTTATGTTATGAAGTTTTTATTTTTGATCTGTTTCTTAGCTATTCATTTATTCATGGGACCAATTTGAATATTTCTACATATAATTTCAGACTGAGCAATAATTCATCGACAGACATTTTTAAACAATAATTAAATGGATCGAGACCGCAGTTTCCAAACAGTGTCCTTGTTTTTATGAATTTTCTCTTGTTTTTTTTTTTTTTTTTTTTTTTTTTAATTTAATAGATTTCAAAAGTAAAATGAATTTCTGTTTACTCAGAGGCAGGTTTACTAGAATAGTTCTTGTCCCTGTGTCGGTTCTGAGGGGGGGGGTGTGATCCAAAACTCATGAGGAGAGCAGGAACACTGAGCCTTCAGTTTCATCCTGACCTCTTGTGGTCAAACCACAGAATTACAGAGTGCAGTGAAGTACGAACAGAACCTATTTTCAGAGAACTTGATGTTTCTGGGGCCGATTCAACACAGCGGAATATTGTCACGTGTCTGGAGTTGGTCACCTGAATGAATCTACCTGAGCAGCATTTTAGTGTCTGAAGAAAAACCATGAAACAAACTGCTTCTGCTGCTGCTCAGGAAACATTGTTTGTTGTTGAAAACCCATCAGAATAATGTCGAAATGGTTCCTTAACGTCTCGGCCGGGTTTAGTAAGTCTTAGGTTTAAAAGTGACGTCAGATTTGATCCTAATGTTGAGAGCGACACCGTCCTCCTCATTTCCAGATGTTCTGACCAACATGGACTCAGCATCTGCGTCTCTGTAGATATTTATATCTGCAGGTGAAACCGAAGCAAAAGTCTCAGACTAAAGTTAACAGAAACTGGTTTTAGTAAAGCCCAATAAAATATTCACCTTTCTGGAGATTTGAATGTCAGACGCCAGCATTGAACAAACTGCTTGATTGACTTTCTGACAGAGAGGAGGAGGAGATGAAAGCTCAGAGTGAAGACGTGCAGAGTTTGATCTGAACTCAAACTTCAACTGTAAAAACTGTGAACAAGAGAAAAAGATCTCTTCGTGGTAAAGAGAGTAAAAGAGTGACGTGGTCTTTATTATTTGAGCCGCTGTTCAACAACTGTCCACCAGGTGTCCTCAGAAGCTCCAGCAGCTCCAGCCTGGCGGCTCAGCCTGGCTGTTTCAGGACCTGTGAGCTGCTGGGCAGCATTCAGAAAGTGATGCCAAACAACACGCTGTGACCAGTTCCACCAGAGAGACGCCGAGGGGCGTGGCCAAGAGTGACAATGAGTGGAGGGGGTTAAGGGGCTTTTTGCAGAGCAGGGCCCTGGTCAGTTCAACAGCAGTGGGGGGTTGGGGCGGCATGTAGCTTATAAGAGGAGACTGGGACGATGCAGGTCACAGTCATTACAGCATGTACTGCTTTCAACACAGTACACCACAAAGCAGAGGCTGCCCAAGGGACAGCAGTAGCAGTGTGTGATTAACCCAGTGCCATGAGAGCACGCCGGCCCAATAAAAACAGAAAAAGAGAACGAAAACTGGCCCTGCGGCCCAAACGGTATTAAAAGTGCCACTTAAGAGCTTTGGTCTGAAATCAGGAATAGTTTCTCCAGCTGAAAGTGATCAGAAGTCGGCAAGACTGAACGAGGGATTTCCTGATCGTGCAAGCGCTCGCACCTGCAGCAGTCAGCTGCACTAGACGTGAGTCCAGGTTAGAGACGATACGCGGATGAGAATGTTTTTTGATTGTTTTAGATCAAGGTGAAGCTGAGCTAAATTACTTCCTCACTGACGAGCGGATACAGAAGGAGCTGGATGGGACAGCGAGGAACGGGGAAGAGCTCCGCTGGGTCTCTGAGGAGTGGGCCTCGGCCAGCTTCAGCAGGAACCTGACATGACGGTCCCAGCCCTCTTTCGAGGCGGCACTCCGCTCAGTGTGAACACAACCGGGGCCGGCGGACTGTGGCCGGACCGGCCCAAGCTGGGCCCTGCAGTGCAAACAGGCCTGAAGAGGGGTTGTGGTCAGGGTGACGGACTGTTGCCAGCTTAATGACCTCATCGCTATGTAGTTAAAAGGTCGCATAGACACTTTTCTGAAGACAGTTTTATTGAGGATGTGCACGATATTTGTTGGGATGATGTATTGATCCAGATGATGCTGTAAAATCCTTCAATAAGCTGTGTTTACACGTAAGTGATACGCATGCCCCACTGAAAAAGAGAACAGTAAGTCCAGTAAGAGCTGGGTGAACTGATGCTGACCGTAATGACTGGATGATGCAGAGATGACACTAAAAAAGTAGCAATTATTTCTCATTATGAATCAGATTGGCAGATGTACAGAAAGTTGTAAAATTACGTAACAACTAAATAAAAAGAAAAAGAAGGCATATTATAAAAGTTTGATTACTGATGAAGAACAAGACAAAAATAAATTATGGAGTGTCCTTAATAATATGTTGGGAAGGGACGCTAAATTGACCCCGTCGTTTCTTGAATCAGATGGTCATTTTATTACAAAGCCAATGGATATAGCCAGTCACTTAAATAAATACTTTTGTGATAAAAATAATAAGCTGAGAACTGATATGGGACAAACAAGGAACATAAATACAGAAGTTTTAATAAGGAATAGCATTATGAGAGTATTGCATTGTTAATGTTACTGTGGGCCAAGCAGAAAAATTGTTACTGGAATGTAAAGAGAAACCATTTGGTGCAGATAATGTTGATTCAAAATGATTGAAACTTGCTGCAAGCATCATTGCAGTTCCTGTTGCTCACATTGTAAACTGAAGTTTTCAGCACGGTGTTTATCCACAGGCTTGGAAAATGGCTAAAACTGTGCCATTACCAAAAAGTGTGATAACTTGTATACAGATTTTCAACATGCATATAGAGCAGGCCATTCGACGGCTACAGCTGTGGCCCACATGACAACTGCTTGGCTGAAGGCATTGGATAACAAAAGGCTAGCAGGAGCCGTATTGCTAGTTTCAGCTCAGATTTTGATCTCATTGATCACAACCTTCTGCTTCGAAAAACACAGTGTTACGGGTTCAGTCCAGCAGCATTACTCTGGTTTAAGAGTTATCTTGAAAACAGGAGACAGTCTTTTTTAATGGAAGCCTCTCAGAGGAGAAAGCTGTTTGCTGTGGTGTACCACAGGGAAGAAAAACATGACAACAAGCTCCCGACTCGCCACAGGGGCGTATGTCTTCATGAAATCGGAGTCATTCAGAACCAAAAAATGTTTAAAGAAAATGTTAAGCATGTGGGATGCAGCCTTTTAAAGGAGCAGTTCAGCTTTTTCCAGTCAGGTTGGCATCTTTAAACCATGTCCTTCAACATAAACTGGAGCAGTCTGAAAGCTCCTTTAAGCCTGAGTCCCTGGTTCGATCTGTGCCAAGAGTTCTGGGAACACCTCTGGATCTCCCACAGAGAGCTGGAAACCCTCTGAGTCTGGGTTTCAAGGATTTAAAACTGAAAATAAAAATGGAAAACACAAAGCCAAGTTAGAAAATGTCTAAAATCTACACAATGAAAGTATATTAACATCTTCTGCACAGAATACCACAGCAACGCTCAGTGCTGTATAGGTATAAAGGTTAGTGCCAACTGTGCAACGTCCAGAGTTGTGCAGCACATTGCATCTGTGCAAGTATTATAAGACATGTTAGGATGGAAGTGTGTGTGTGTGTGTGTGTGTGTGTGTGTGTGTGTGGGAGGGGTCAACAGAGTTCACCAGTCTCACAGCTTCTGGGTAGAAGCTATTCATCTCCTCCTGCTTGAGGGAAGGGAGTGAAACAGTGTTTGCTCAGGATGAGTTGGCTCTTTCATCATGCAGGACGCCCGTTTCTGTTCCTGTGTTCACTACGCTCTGCAGCACCGCAGAGCAGCGATGCAGGACCAGAGGACGCTCTGCACCCCGTAGGTCCCTGTTGGACCTGTTATCAGAAGACGATGGACGGATGATTCTCTTGATGCTTTACAGCAACGTTTAGCTGAAAGGCTTACGCTCCCTGATTGCTTCTTGGTGTCACGGAAACAACAAAGCAGAATGAGAACAAAGCCACCAAGGCAACAATGAACATCTTTCTACCGTTGCTGTGCAACAATAAGCTTGGTTTGGACATGAATAACTATTAATAAATGCTGAAGGCAATTATTGACAAAATTAGTCACCCAGATCAGAAGTACCGAGTCAGGGCACCACCCGATTATCAGGACGTATTGGCTGAATAGTTTTAAAACAGCAAACAGCAAGACACCACACACATAGAGTAATCACAGACAACTTCTCTGTAAAATCGAAGAGTTTATGAACAGGATTAATATTTATGCTAATGAGGAATAACCAATGAACCAGAGGCCGTGTTGCTGACCCAGATCTTTAGAGAGCATCTCCGAGCAGCAGCTGCTCTGCCTCCTCTCCTGAATCTCTCTCTGCTCTCTCTCCACACGGCCTGCTCTAGTGGTCGTCCTTCTAAGTAACTTACTATTAGCTTTGATATTAACTGCACTGTTTTTGTCTGATATGGAAGTCACTTTGGATAAAGTCATGTATGAAGTGCATAAACATATAAACACCTCTATTACGATCAGTATTTAGTAAACGCTCCACAGAGCTTTTCTGTGAGAGCAGCTGAGCTATGAGCTGCATGTGGCTGAAGGATGTGGTTGGTTTCTGCAGAAACGGCACCACAGCTGAACAGAGCGTGGTGTTTTCACACCTCTGTGCTGTTTTGCACAACACAGATAACACTTTGGTCACCGTGGCCGTGGGGAGCTGAGACACGCTTCACGTCTGTGTTTTTCACCCCCTAAAGGAGCAACGAGGCAGGAAGAACTCTGTGGTTTTTCTTTGAATATCAACCAGTTTTAAACACGACGGAGCTGCAACAAGTCCAGGTGTTTGTCGGCGATAAGAACGCAGCTTTTAAAATCATTTCTAAGCTTTTTAGTCAAACAGAATATGAATTCATTTCTACAGACCTTGTAATATCAAACCAGAAATACACCAACTCAGAAGCATTGACCTCCACCAGCCTGCCTGCTGACAGCCTCAGCAGCCTGAGGTCCTGGTGATCCGTGGAGGACGAACGGACGTTCATTATTCAGAACGAGGCAGCTGATCTCTGCGCCTCAGTGATCCAGGTGTCCCTCGTCTCAGGCTGCTGGGATCATCAGCTCTCTGACATCCATTTTCAGTTCTTCATGCTCACTGGACCACCTAAAACCATGAACAGCTATGACTATGACTATTATTATTTTTGATCAAAATTTGTTTCAGCATGCGGTCAAAGTGCAACAAGGAAAGACTTAGGAAAAATCTACCGATATGTAGATGGAACATCGTGAGTGTATGCCATCATTATTACTGGGTTTTTGGTCATTTACTCAGAGTGAAAAGACAAGAACACAAAGTTATTGTTGCCCTGAAAAAGTTCCCACCCTCCCAAGTACAAATGCAAACACCAACCAGAACTTTTAAATATTTAGAAACTGTCAAAAATATACATTTTTATCTCCAAGAAGCAGTTTGCATGTAAAGCGGACTGAAATCCACAAGTCTATTTCGCTTAATTTGTTTGGTCGATATGGCACGGCATGAACAGCTGCAGGCGGACATTTCAAGGCCAGGGGCGTAACCATCATCTCAGAGGCGAGGGTGCCGATTTTTCAGAGGTCCGTTGAGGGATTTATCAATCTCTCGTACTCAGCAACCTCTCCTTAGTGCCTAAAAACACCAACAGCCACAGTTCAGCAGCAGGGGAACTTTAGTTCTTTAAACTATGAACTAACAAAATCTAAAGTTTCAGCTGCCAAACTGTGGCTGAGTTGACACAGTTACCCCCGGACATCTGCAGGGTCAGCAGCGGATCAGTCAGAGCCAAACGGCAGCACTGAACATGAAATGTTCTGTAAAACCCTTCCTGTACGCAGATTATAACTTAGCACACAAAGTGGGATGGAAATGACAGGTAACAGGGAACTAAGCCTCATATTTTAATGTCATGGCGTGAACACTGAACACAACATGTAACATATTGACATTTTAATCAAATGTGACAGCACAGATGTGCAAAATTATTCAAGGAAAATACAAATAGAATGACCGCTATCTGCTGCCTTTACAGACACCAATAATGCAGAAGTCAAATAATATCTGAAAAACAAGTCTAAATATAAACTGCGCATGGCCCTGTGAGCCCTTTAATACAGTCAAGAATATTTTGAGGTGTAAACAAGAGTTATGTTGAAATATCTGTAAAAACCCTGTCCTGATAGCTGCCTGGTTTCCCCCTGCAGCAGATCTCACCAGGTTCTAACCCCTCCATCACCGCCCTGCTGCTGCCTCTGGGCCACTGTCTCCTCCCGGACTCTTTGCTCCTTCTGCTGGGGCAGGAAAGACTTCTTCTAGAAATGTGCAAAGCTGCAGTGAGCACAGCGTCTGCTCAGCAGGGCTGGGCTTACTGCTGGCATTAACTAGCAAGGGATGCAGAACGTGTGACACTAGTATCCTGTGAGCTCGCTGAACATGATGTCCTGGCACTGACTGCCTCATTTAGCTAACAGTGCCAGCTTTACTCAGCTCTGCCTGGTTGCCAACATGACACACACCCTGCAGGTCTCCCCCCGGTGATCACATTAACACGTGAACGCTACTGGTGCGTTCACTGACTGGACCCATGAGCAACGGTCCGCCCTCTCCTCTCCTTTTATCTTTTGTTTCTGCTTGTGGAAGCTGTTGCTTCTGCATAGAAATGTCCTTTGTTAATATACAATTTTGTGGCTGCGACCGGTTTGTTTCAGCGGACTGTGACTGTCGGACAGGAATGACGTAATGTTCTGGGTCCGTGATGGAGATCCAGTTCTGGTTCTGCTTCATTCCAGTCGGTGAGTGAAGAGGTGCTTCTGCGCAAGGCTGCTCTTTATGCACGTCTGTTCTAGTAGCTGCTGGAGCAGTGACTCTGCAGACATTTACAGCAACACAAGTGTTGTTCAAAACCGTTTATTTGGATTTTAAACTGATGCAACTCTACTGGTAAAAGGTGAAATTATCGGAGTTTTAGCAGCCATATGCTGGGTTAGAGCCTTGATGATAACTGGATTCAAACAATACTGATGAGCGTTTTAATTAAATATAAGGCTGATTCTATAATTGCGGATATATTTGATGTGCAGTCATTATTTTCGGTCTGGAATATTAAAATGTTTTCATTTTTAAAAAAATTGACTAATTTCTTACTATTTTTTTTATCATAATAGTTAACAAGTCAAAACGTTTAAGTAGTTACATTTAAAATTGTTTAATAAAGATGATAAAACATGACTTGTTGTCCGAGTTGGGTACTCCCCTCCCCCCCCAACATGAAAAATGATGCAAAAACAGTTTTCATGATTTTTCTTTCGGTAAATTGTCATTTAGTGAGTTATTAGGACACTTAATGTAATGTCTATCTTTTTCTAACCTGCCTAAATAGTCAATTCAGTAACAGTATTCAATAATGAAATGAAATAAAAATATTTTAATCTGCTACAATTGATCGTTTTTCAACACAGTGTCTATATTGTCCGGAATAGAGTTGACTATCATACTATAACAAATACATTTTTCCTGCAAAAAAGTAACTAAAATGTACAGCTAATGTTGGGCAATTAATGATTCATCAAAGTTTAATATGTTTTTAATAGACCACCTTCAAGGGGTTTAAAGAGATTGAAAGTTTTTAATTTTAGTTTTAATTTTTTGAAACGTCAGATGTGTCTCTGATTATAGAACCAGCCATAATCAGGTCTGAAAGTGAGGTGAGCTTGAGGTCTCATAAATGTCTGTTCAGAGTTTCTGAGCTCTTTCAGCAGCTGTTGCACGGAGTCTGTTTGCATCACGTTCCTGAGCTGATGGCTGAAAAAAGACATCATGTCAACCTTTCAGTGGCAATGAGAAGGAGAGATGTCAATTTTGAAATAGATTTGGGAGAAAAGATAAAGACACGAGTAATTCTGCATGATTTTCTCATTTCAAAGCCAAAGTTTAAATTGTTTAGAAATAAATTCATCAGTAGTCAATGTCATGAAAACTCAGTGGTTCTGCAGCTGCAGACACGTTAGCTGCAGTATTTGGTACAAAAGTGAAGTTTATGAGGTACTAAAGACTTTCCTAAAACGATGTATCTTATAAACTTGACTTAACTCAAGTGATATATTTAAAGAATAATGAAATGATGCTGGGATTTATGGGGAAACTCATCATTGTGCTGGAAGCTGAAAATGTGGAGCTGCTGCAGAATGCACCCATAAACAGGAAACACAGTATAATATTTATGTCCTGGCTGATTGTCGTCAAACAAGGATTGCAGTGTTTCCACTTAAAATAAAACTGTTGACAGTAAATGTCGGCGGCGCGTCCTCTGAACTGATGAAGGGCAACAATACTGGGAAAGACTTGCTGTGTTCAAGTTGTGTAAAAAGGACTGGACTGATGGACTTGGTGACTGGAAAAGCACCGTATAAGTTCATATGCATGTCATCATTTTTGCATGGACCACACTGAAATTTTAACAGTAATCATGGAGTTATCGTCAGCAGCCGTGTACAGTACAGAATGTACAGCTGCGCTACTATCTATAACAACCCAGGTGATTATGAAAAATACATAGCATGATGATACAAATGTTCTGGGATATACAGAACCTGTCAGGTCACTTTCTGCAATTTTAAATCCTGTGTCGTCAGGAGGTGTTAAATTGCAATCCAGCCTTAGTTCGCCCTGTGTGTGTTGAATGTTTTAGAGGTGTTTTTGTTGCTTTGTCAGGGCTTCGATGTCATTCCATGCTTGCATTACAGTTGACTCCTCAGGAAAAACTGCAGCTGATCCGAAGCTCAGATGCTGGAGAGGCTGTTCTTGCTCCAACTCTGGAGTTGTAAAAATGAGGAGACTTCGTAATAACATACTCATGTATTTAGGTCTGTTTAAATATTCCTGTCGGGGGAAAGCCTCGTCGTGACATTCTGACAGCTCAATTTCTGGGCAGCAGAAATGATATTTCACAGTAATACATATGCAGATGTGATTTCTTGGTTTTCTATTTATGATAAATTTGCAAAAATCTCAAAAACCTTTTTTCCATATTGTCATAATGGGGTATTTCTGTGTACAATTTTGAGGGAAGAGGTTCATTTAAGACAAGTTGGAACAAAGCTGTAACACAGAAAAGTGCCGAAAAAGTGAATACTTTCTCGATAGACTGTATATGTTGTGGTTATCTACATTTTCTAAGCATTTTCCACAAAGTGAAATGCTGTTAAAACTTTCCGGATTCCACGTACAGGGCCTCAGTTGTCCCTCCTGCCCGGGGCCCCCGTCGGGTCGAGAACAGGCTCTGCTTGTGAGACCTTGTTTGAGCAGACTGAGCGTTGGAGGGCAGGTAGGCGGGTGGTAGCTTGAGCCGGTGGAGGAGGCCTGGCTCACCGTGGAGATGAGATATCCAGAGCTGATCTGATACAGAGAGGCTTGGTGGTGAGGTCTGGGGCTGGAGTGGAAACCAGCAAGGCGTCTTCGACCTGGGGGGAACACCAGAAGTCAACTGGAGCAAGGTAATCAGGAAATAAACGTTGATCATCCAAATCAGGAAGTGATGGGATAATTTCAGTCAGGTGGAGACTCTATGGTCTCCATGGCAGGTTGACTGCGCCCTGCAGCAGGTGTGCTCTGTTTCATAAGCAAACACAAACCAGGATCTTGGCATCATAACTGTGCTGAATCTGTTTCGCCTGAGGTCTTTTCTGAGGCTAACCGAAGAATCCTCTGAGAGAAGATGGGAAAGGGAGCTGGAGCCTGGTACACACCACTGCAGTAGTCAGCCAAGCTTTAATTACCAATGTTCAGAACCAAGTATCAAGAAAAAAATAACCTCCTGCTGTAGAAAGGTCTTCCAATGAAATAACTGCAATTATCCAGACTCAAAATACTCTCCAGGAAGACCTCAAAGTTCTGGCTAGTAGAAGCGTCCAAAGCCGGTCCTCGAGGGCCGGCTTCCTGCATGTTTCAGTTCTCTCCCTGGTGGTAATTTCTACCTCCTCAGCAGGTCAGTGTTCTGCAGAGCCCTGCTAACGAGCCATCATTTGATCCAGGTGTGTTGAACCAGGGAGAGAACGAAAACATGCAGGAAACCGGCCCTCGAGGACTGACTTTGGACACCACTGGTTTAAAGTGTATTCTCTTAATGTGTGGGTACACTAATGCCTCATAGCTGGAGGAGCTGACAGCTGAGCTCTACTGTCTCCCAGATGGATACAACTCAGAGTTCATTGTAAAATATTGTAGGTGGAGAAGCTGAATTTCTGCGACTGAAAATGATTTAATTGTGCTTCATGTGGTTTGGAACAGCTGGTTACTCTCAAACTACTCTCAAAATACTAAAATACAAACTTCTGATATATTGGTGAAAAAATGGAGACAGGTTGCAAAGCCAGGCATCTTGAGACAACAAGGTCCAAGCAGCAGGTGAAACGTTTCAGTGAGACGACCGTTGGATCGACTGATTAGTCTCTGCAGACCTCACCTTATGTACCTTCAAAGACCTCATATCCACCGCTTCCATTTTCTGTTTTAAATTGTTCTGATCCAGTTGTGATTCACTACTATAATTCAGCTACATATGTATTATTCCACCTTCTCTTTATGTTTGAAAAATGTACACCAGTGTGACAAACCCTACAGGGATGGCCTGAGCCAGAAGCTCAAGTTTTTAATCTTTTGTTTACCCACAGTGTATTTATTTAAACCATTTCTACCTCTGACTACCGCCCCCTATTGGTCAGGATTTAGGTAAATGCCTTAATATATGCGTATCAAGTTTTATCCGTTTACCGAAAGGTTCGTGTCTGACTTGCTGCCCTGACCATTATGGTCATTCCTGTTATTTCAGTTCTCACCTGTGTTCTAATGATCATCACACAGTTGTTCATTTGTCAAAATATGTAGTTTAGTATTCATTATGTTAACATCTACTGTTAAGCATAATTCAGACATACTGCAAACAGGCTGATACTTAATTCAGTAAGCAGCACAAGGAGACCTTCTTTCATAAATACATTGTGAAAGTAAAATATATTCATAGAGGTTTAGTATTATAATCAGACTGTATCTGATGGTGTTTTCCAGTGGTGATGAGCTTATCCGCAGCTGAGGAAGTGAAGAAGAAGCTGTCAGGCGTTGCTGGAGGAAACATCACGTTACCTGATGCTCTGCTGGAGTTTGGATTTCTTTTAGATGGAGTGAAAGCCATTGCTTTGGTTAAAGACAGGAAACTCCAGTTTGTTGAGGAGATTTACCAGAACAAGCTTCACTGGAATGAAAGCTCTGGACTCTTTACGATCACAGAGCTGCAGAAGAACGACTCAGGGATTTATAAGATTGACTCGAAGAAAGGAAGAGTCTTCGTTGGATCATATAACCTCACGGTTTACGGTGAGTCACGTTTTCTCTTTACTGTATATTATCCAGGGCAGATGGAAGAGGTTACAGTATATTTGGCCCCAAATCCTGCTGATGCTTCACAGTGTGCTGCATCATTGCATGTTTGCTGAGAATGATTATATGGTTACATAGGTTAGGTGATGGGATTTTCATGTTTTGCAGTGTGGGTGTTAATTATCAGATCAGTGAAGACAAAGAGCAGAGAAGACAGAGAAAAGAAAGCTAGCAATTAAAAATGCTGACACCAGGGAGGTCGGACGAGACCGTTATGCTGTCTGTTATCCTTCCTTTTCTCTCTCACTTCACTTCCTGTTTAATCACTGCCAGTCAATGTTCAACATTCACATCTAGTTCAACATAAAAACGCTCATCAAGGGCTGTATGACAATTTCAGTAAAATTACTCAGTCATCTCATTTGTTATGTCTTTATAACTGAAAGTAATAATAAAACACACCATCTTTGATTTGCCTTTATATTTGACTCATTGATGGTTATAATGGCTACAGTTGAGCTATATTGTGGAGAAATATGAAATCTAATAACTCCCCAGTCAGAGCTCAGACTCCTGCCTTATTCAGTGGATTAAAAAAACAATTATTTGCTTGTTATTTTCCTAGTGTAAAAAGACGTGGAACACTAAAATAATAACTCAATACATAACAATAAAAGCTACACAGTTCTAGTTAAAGGACCGTCTGATAATTCCAAATCAGAAGTGACTAAATATTAAGAAAACCTGAAAACTTTTGTTTTCTGTGTAAAAATTTGAGGACATATCTTTCAGATCTTAAAAAAATTAATGTCTGTTTACCAACCTCACACAGTGGCACCAAAAATGTTGTACCAACGTTCACATCAGTTTTTAACTTATGTAATTATTGATAATTATAATTAAAAATTTATTATTAGTGAAATGATTAATAAAATTGAAAGTTCTTTCGTTGAATCGGGACACCACCAGAATCTCTGGAATCATAAGTCAAACCTTAATCGGTCTCTCGTGAAGGAATGAATTCAGAACCACTGGCAGAAGAAACTGTTCACACAATGAGCAACGATCTCTGACCCGCTGATTTCTAATCAAGTCTGAGAATTTATTAACAAAATAGCCCAAACTTCCTGCCAGATTATTCCATAAATAACCTCTTTCTTTAACGACAGGCATGCAATCTAGCTACTGATGAGAGACAAAAAGGAATTATAAATTGGGAATCAAATCAGATCAATGAACCAACTATAACAAAATTAAACGGAGCACTGAAACACTGACTTCAAACAAAACAACTAACAAGAAAACTGAAAAAAATCAGATCTGCAGAACCATATATGCATTATGCACTGTGCTGTTTTATCACAGCACAGTGTCATAAAACAGAGTAGACCCCCCTCTGAGATGAGACAAAGGGTCATAAGCAGGACCATGTGCTTCAGCTAACTGTAAGCTGGACAAAGAAACGTGGCTTTGGGCCCTGGACGACCGCAAAATGGATATGTATGGGGAGATCAAGAAAAAAAGGAACGAGAAGTGCGAAACAAGAAGTGCGAAACAAGAAGTGAGAGGCAGAGAGGAAAAGAGATTGGCTGGAGAAGAAGCCAATGAGTGTCAGCAGCGCTGGGTTCAGTATCATAGTATATAACCGGGGGGGGGGGGGTGTAGCAGAAAAATGGAGTACAACATGTCACTCAGAAAAACATGATTTTTGTTACTATTTCCCAACATGGTCGAAATTAAACAAGTACCCAGGTGAAAAAGTACCCACTATAGTAACACTGCTAATTATATATATATATATATATATATATATATATATATATATATATATATATATATATATATATATATATATATATATATTGTAATTGCAGATCCTGCTCCGACTCCTGCAGTAGAAACCCAGACTGTGAGCTCTGACAGCTGCTGGCTGATCTGCTCTGTGGACAAGCAGGCGTCTCTGCTGTGGATCAAAGACCAGGATATACTGAACCAGAGCCGCTCTGCTCTCTCCTTGCCTGTTACTGTCCGTAAAGAGGACAGAAACTCGTCTTATAGATGTGTAGCAGCCAACCCTGCAGAGAACAAGACTCTTCATGTTAACGTGACGACATCCTGTGCGCTCAGCCGTGCAGGAAGTGGTGATAATCACAGAGATTGTAAGCTTCATCGTAACTACCATGTAAAATATAACTCACATAATTTCCAGCTCTGTTCCTGTTGGATGAACATTTATGTTTTATGTGCTTTGATAGACTGGCCTCTAATAACAGGCGTCACCATAGTGTTGGTGGCCATTGCTGCTCTGGTCGTCTGGGTGATCAGGCAGAGACTTCTGGAGAAGAAAACGATGATCAGACAAACACAAGGCAAGTATTTAGGTCCATTTATCTTTTTAAACTCAGTTTAATAGATTTCCATCTTTAGAAATGTATTCAGTAATTTTTTTTTGTTTATGATGAATGTAACGTTTTGGGGTTGACACATTCATAAATTGTTGCTGCTGTACTTAAATTATGTTAGGCTAGTTATAGTTATAACTATTATTTTTTTCCAACTAGTCCCAACAGAGGTTTAGCAGGACAATATTTAGTAGTAATATTTCTGACAATAACCCACTGTGTGATACGTGATACAGAAGCTTATCTGAGAGATGAGCTCAGTTAAGCTTCAGGGCTGCTGTGTGGTTTCACCAGGAACCACCTGTAGTTTAATGACTCTGGAACAAAGGCTGGTTTAATCTTACTTGCTCATCTTTGCTCCGAGCTTATTCTTCAACCAGGTCTATTTTCTGTTGCCACATCAGCTGTTAACTGCTGTGAAACCAGATCAGAGGGACACAAAGTGAAAGAACTGTGTCGTCTGGCAGCTTTGTTTTTTTTTTTTTTTTTTTTATCTATTAGGTTTTCAATGGCTTTGATAAAATTACTATTTTGCTGCTTTGGTTAGTTTTTGGTAAATGGCCTGTACTTGTGTAGCGCTTTCTCAAGTCCAGAGGACCCCAAAGCGCTTCATTCAGTCACTGATGGATTTATGCTTCTCTGACTTTTATGTATTACAAATTCTTAAAACTAACATAATAAAATGTAAAATATTTATCACCACTATAATTAAGCATATTAGGCATAATATATTATGAAATCTATTTTTCATGTGGTGCTGTTACCAAGGAGATCTTCAACACTGAGGTTGTTAGTACGCCAACCTGATAGCGTGCTCCCTGGGTAACTCTGGACTAGGAAAGAGTTACCTGATTAATTAAAATACTGAACAGCCACTTACCCAGCATGCACCTCTAAAATCCTAAGGTTACATAAAAAAAAACTTGGTACTATAGAAGATTTTTGCTTTACTAAAATGCTACTAAAAACCTGCTGGAGATATTTTTATCCAAATAAATTGTTTTCTTTGCAGGTTCAGAGAGAGAGTGTCATTATGAGGAGTTTCAAATCATTAATGAGCCACATCAGGTATGTAGCCACTAACCCCTGCTAACAGTCTCTAAAGCAGTGTTTAGAATAGAATAGAAATATCCTTTATTGTCCCACGATGGGGAAATTTCTGTGCAACAGCAGCAAAGTGGCAGTGACAGGCAATAACAGAAAACAGACTCACACAAAGAATATGCAATAAAATAAAAAAAAAAATTCCCTTCTCACCCTCCACGGGTGGTCTTTCCCAACCTCTGAGCTCGGGTCCTCTACCAGAGGCCTGGGAGCTTGAGGGTTCTGCGTAGTATCTTGGCTGTGCCGAGAACTGCGCATTTCTGGACTGAGATGTCTGACGTTGTTCCTGGGATCTGTTTTAGCCACTGCTCCAGCTTGGGGGTGACTGCCCCGAGGGCCCCGATGACCACAGGCACCACTGTGGTCTTCACCTTCCAGGCCTTCTCCAGTTCCTCTCTGAGGCCCTGGTATTTCTCCAGTTTCTCGTGTTCCTTTTTCCTGATGTTGCAAACGCTTGGTATTGCTACATCCACCACAACGGCTTTCCTCTGTTGTTTATCCACCACCACGATGTCCGGTTGGTTCGCCATTACCATTTTGTCTGTCTGGATCTGGAAGTCCCACAGGATCTTAGCTCGGTCATTCTCCACCACCTTTGGGGGTGTGCCCCACTTTGATCTCGGGGCTTCCAGTCCATATCCTGCACAGATGTTTCTGTACACTATGCCCGCCACTTGGTTATGACGTTCCATGTACGCTTTCCCTGCCAGCATCTTGCACCCTGCTGTTATGTGTTGGACTGTCCTCAGGGGCCTCCTTGCACAATCTACACCTTGGTTCTTGTCTGGTGTGGTAGATCTGAGCCTCTATTGCTCTGGTGTTTAGGGCCGTTCCTGGCAGCCAGGATGAGTGCCTCTGTGCTGTCCTTTGAGTCCAGCTTTTTCCAGCCATTGGTAGGATTTCCTGATATCAGCCCACTTCAGTTATGTGTTGATAACTATATATAATATATATATATATATATATATATAGATATATGATATATATATATATATATATATATATATATATATATATATATATATAAAACAATAAAGAATAAAAATACTGCACAGTAAGGCAAAATTTCAACATAACTATCCTCCCTCCTGTCAGATTACATCTTGGTTGTTTTTAAAATATGATCATAACATGTTTCTCTCTCACTCCCTGATGTGGAAACCTTGTTTCATCTCAAAACCACATTAGTTTCTGAAGCTGCTTAAGCCTTTAAAGCAATTAGAAATCAGCTGGAATCATATTCATCCATCTGAGGTCTGAACATGCTGTTGCTGGCAGCAGATCCTGGGAGAAGAGTTCAAACAAAGAAGGCGCATTAATGTGTGAACACACCTGTCATACACAAAATAATTCAAAATCAGCCTGTTTATTGTGATCAAACAAGCGAATAAGTCCAAAACTGATGAGAAATTGGTCCCAGTATTTTAATTGGTTCTGCTGCCATTTTAAATGATTTTATAAAAGTTTACAGACGTCATCAAAGATCAACCCACCTGGATGTTTTCAGATTTTCATCCCTTCAGCTCAGACTTATGGCGACTACAGGAGCTTGCTGCGGCATGTAGAACAGAAGCAGAACTTGTCTTAAATTTCTGCTGCTCCTCCAGGCAGCTTCCCTTACAGGTTCTGTCCCATCCTTCCATGAACTCTGGACACATACCCAGTGTCTGTTATGATACTTACCCAGTTCCAATCTGGTTTCAGACTGAATTAAAATGAGTCCGAACAGGAATGATATTTTTTCTTTCCAGGGAGCTGCAGCAAAAAAATAAGTCCCTAAATAAAAATTGAGGAGACTTTATAAATTTGAAATTCAGAATTTATTTAAACACAAATTTTAAACTCGTCAGTTAAAATGTGAATTTCTGAACTCATCATCCGTCCAACTCATTCAGCCGCTTGTATCCAGGATGTCGTTCTTCTCTTTCGGTCCTGATCCGTACCTCCTGGCCCACAGGTGGGGGTCAGAACGTAGAGGACCAGTAAATCGAGAGCTTTGCTTTCTGTCTCAGTTCTTTTCTCACTGGAACAGATCGGAGCAGCGCCGGCGTAACTGCAGACGAAGCCCCGATCCATCCTGTCCATCTCCTGCTTCATGCAACCATACTGAGGACGAAACACTCGTTTATCAGAACTATGAACCTAAAAAAAAAAAACAATAAACAACTTACTGTCCCCCAAACAATATCTACTAAAAAAAATAACTAAAACAAAAGAAACTTATGTTCAGTAACATTTAGAGAAAGATCTATTTCCAGGACTGAACGTCCCAGATTATAACTAGCACTGGTTAAACCCAGGAGCCTATCAGCTCTCAGGAGCTGAAAGAAACAGATTTCGTGGCCAAATTGTTGTTTCCTGCAACCATCTTTGACCTTTGAGAGGAACGTTGGACCAGCCAACCTCCCGGCACCAGAGACAGTCGATCCTGACCTGAGGTCCGGTCGACTCTAACGGATCCAACCCGGGTCACTGTGGTTTCTGATCTACTCGTCCTAGAGAGTTACTGGATTACTCAGAGGAAGACAGAACCAAAATAAACCGACTGGGTCAAGGCGACCACAGCCCCTCACCCACCCACACATTCCCTGATTTTACATTTCTAAGCTGCTAAAAGTTGCCCCCTGGTGGATAAAATGATAAACACGTTGGGCTCTAACTGGTCCCTGGAAAGGTCCACCAGGACACAACCGAACTGCTGAGGTGGTGAAGGAACGGAATGATTGTTGCTTCATCCTTGTTCTGTCAGGTCAGAACCAGAATCCTAAAGTCCATTTCTAATGCCTGGGACGGGTTCTGAGATGTAACTAAACTTCATCTCAAAGAGCTACTAAGTTCTCGATGCTGTTTCTGTTTTCCTTCAGTGATCCGGTAGTTGCAGGTTTCACCCTCATGAAGCACCGAAGGAACATGGGGTTTCAGCTGCAGCCGTCAGAGAGATTAGATAATAAACCCAACAGAAGCTGGCTGTCTCTGTGTCTGTTGGGCTCATCATCTCTCATGGTGTTTGTTTTCCATTTCTCAGGAAGAGACTTCACCTGCGTCAACAGAAAGTTCTGATCGCTCCAATCAAACGGTCTATGCGAAGCTGAAGCATCCTGTAGAGACGTCGTCAGAACCTGGTGGTCCTCTCTGACCGGAACCAGAGGATTTCTGCTTCAAACTCCAGATTATGTTTGAAGGAAAAGGACTGGTCCCAGATCATTTCAAAAGAAAGTCCTGCAAACTGATTATTTCACTTGTTCTGCATCATTTCAGCATTCAATTTAATTCGATTTCAGTTTTTTTGTATAGCGACAATTCACAACAAATGTGGTCTGGAGGCTCTTCCCAAACAATCGTTTCAGTTCAGTCACACATACGTTCCAGTGGATCCTAGTTATCATACGGTACATAAGCTCAATGAATTATTCAAAGTAGTTTTTAAAAGTTTCTATCTGAGGAAACCCAGCAGAGCATCGAGTGATGGTGCAGCAGGAAAAAAAGACTCAGAAAGTGGACAGCCCTACCAAGCGGTATAACATAAGAAAAAATAATGGCAGTCCAGCTTTCAGGAGTCTGAGGTGCTGAGGTCCATGAGAGAGTTGATGCAGAAAGCAGCCAGGGCCAAGATGAGGATGTAAAGGCTGGAAGTCTGAACCCAGGAGGTATCAGCCAGCTGTCGCCTCGGAGACGGGATGTACTGTATTTTACGGTCTATAAGGCGGACCTAAAAGTCTTCAATTTTCACAAAAGACAGCAGCGCGCCTTATAATCCGGTGCGCCTTATGTGAGCACTGAATTCCAAAATCTGTCCGACACAGGGACGTAATGCGTACGGTACCGGTACGTACGGTGGCAGCGATAAACCAATCAGAGGTTTATCGCTGGCAGCTATACCACCGGTAGGCTGCAAAACAACAGTTGTTTCTCTCAGGACCCCCGAAATGGCGCCAGTGAAGAGACATGCTTACGAGGCACAATTCAAACCACAGGCTATCAGTTACGCGGTTGTTCATGGGAATAGAGCGGCTGCGAAAGAATCAACATCAGTGAATCCATGGCACGGAAGTGGAGGAAGCAAGAAGATGAAAAGAAGTAGAGCAAACTAATTCGGAGTTTGCCATAATTCCGGGAGGATTAACTAAAGAACTCCAACCGCTGGACATTGGCGTAAACAGGGCGTTCAAAGTGAAGTGGCGAGCGGCGTGGGAGCGATGGACGGCAGACGGTGAACACACGTTTACTCAGACAGGGAGGCGGCGCCGGGTGAGTTGCCATCATATGCGGATGGATTGTGGAGCCTGGGCGAAGGTATCTGCTTCAACTGTGGTCCGAGCATCATTGCTGAACAGCCACCTGGCAACCAGACTATCTCCGACAACCATGAGAGGGAACCCGGCGTGTTTGATGGCGAAACTGCGCAGCTGTTTAATTCACACACTGAAAATGAGGACTTTGACGGATTTGTGGAAGAAGAATGTTAAGAAAATGATGTGAGTGTATTGTTACATTGCAGAATACAGTTCAACCAAGCTCGCTGTTTTGCTTCCGTGACCTTTTTTTTGTAGACCGTATGTTTTAGCGTGCGCCTTATAATCCAGTGCGCCTTATGGTGCAGAAAATATGGTAAGCAGACTGAACTGAGAGGTGTCTGTTGTTGATGAGATGTTGAAACTGAAGCAGGTTTTTTGTTCTGTTGACTCATGAACTCTGTTTGTGTCAGCATCTGTTTTTCCAGCAATTACAGCCCATCACTAAGCCGTGCATCTTTAGAGCTTTAACCTTTACGTTCCTGCGGCGCTAAAGACTGACTGAACCTGAGCTGGAGCAGGTAATGATACCTTCATGAGTCTGATCTCCCAGACAGAACAGGGTGGAGCTGGAATTTCCACATAAACACTGGTTTGCTGAGATGTTGGAACGACATAAAAGAATTATGACATGAGGAAGATTAAGAAGCACAGCTGCTAAAATAGAATATGGTGAAATAGTTCAAGTAGTTTTTGTCCCTCAGTTCAGAAACTGAAACTCATCTATTAGATTCAAGGCACACAGAGTGAAATAATTCAGACTTTGTTTCTTGTAGTGTTGATGATTCTGGCTCGCAGAGAAGCAAACCAATCAGGCCCTGTACCACCATGGTTACTGGGCCAGGTTCTGGTACCCTTGGCAGTCTGAGTCAGAACCACGTTACCAGCTGGAAGATGAAATCAACATCTCCATGAAGCTCGTCAGCATGAAACGCTGTAAAATGTCGACCCAGATCATCATTTTATTTCTGTTTACAGTTCAGGTTTCATTTCCCCTGCCATTATTGGTTTCCTCCTCACCTCCGCGTTCATGTTGCTTCCTATTGTTCTCCTGTCATCGCCACCACTGGTTCCGCCATCATACTTCCTGGTCTCCATCCTCTGTGGTTCCTGTGCCACCTGTGTTGTCACCAGTGTTGCCTTGCAAGTCATTCACCTTCTGTTAAACTGCCATCATGAGACTCCATGTCTCATCTGCACTGCGGTCCAACTTCTGCACAAGACGTGAGACACTGTGTTCTGTCATAACCAAAATGACAAAATTCATTATTTTCAGCGAGGGAACAGGACTGAAACCATAAAACAAACAAAAAAGCTTTTTTTTTTTTTTTTAGATCTAATGTTGTCAAATATTAATTTCAGGTTTTTACAACCATTATTTAAAATGTGATTTGTGTAAAATGGACCAAAAGGTGAGAATTAAACAGTTCTGGGAACAGTGTGAAGGTCCAGACTCCTCTGATCAGGTCTTCTGTTAGAACCAAGAGGGAGTTCATGTTTTTCCTTTTTTAAATATTGCACTTTTATTTTTCATTTTTGAGAATCTTTGTCTCATCTTCTGGAAAATTGGGGGGAACTTGAGGTTTTTTATTTTGAAGAGAAATGATTTCCTTAACAAAAAGCCAGGCTGTTTTAAATATAGCTAAAAGACTGAATCTGTCATGAAAAACATGTTCAGATTAATTAAATTTTTGTTTTATTGTAAAACATTTTTGTTGTTAAAGTATTAAATCTAGTCCCTGTTTCTTTCTATAAAATCCTTAAACTCAGATTAGAGATTATTACAGTTTTTCTTATCAAATCTATGCTGATGACACAACTTTAGTCTCAGTCGGTGTCCTGCCCTTTACATCAGTGGCTGGACGGGTCAGAACCTCCTCCAGCTTGAGTCAAACGGACTAAAATCTTACACTGTAGACACACTCAATGTTGTTATTAAAGATTATTAAAAACTTTATTAATGTCAGTAACTCCGTCACTCAGTGAAGCACATTATGCAGATTAATTCCACTCAGACTGATGTTTTCAGGTCTTTTATTTCTGCTCGTTCTGATTTTTCTGCTTCCAGCAAATAAAAACAAGACATTTAAGACCAGAACTTTACATCAGACCATTAAATAATTCTTTTATACAGAAATATCGGATTAATGAAATGTTTATTACCTGCTTAAAGCTTGTTTATTTAATCTGACAAACGAGCCTCATCAGGACCAGATTCTAGCTGACTGAATAAGGCACTGAATGCTGCGGAGCCTGAAAGCTCAGTCAGGCATGATTTACTGGTTCAATTATTAATGGTTTATTTCTGGTCTCTACATGTTGAGCAAACAGCTGACAGACCTTTGGTTCATTTATTATTGGACTGTGAAAACAAAAGAAAGCATAGAATGACTCCCCAGCAGGAGATCAGGTTAGTCATCTTTTTTTTTTTTTTTTTCAAAAAATAAGATTTGTTTTATCTCTTGCAATAAAATAACAAAAAAAAAAACAAACATTTATTACTCTAATAATTTGTGACGAACACAGCAGTGGGATCTCATTATTTTGTTTGGCCACAACATGTCATAATCAGACTTTCGTGTTTGGTTTATCAGTCCCTAATTTCCCCTTTATCGTTTGTTGTGTTACCATGGTTACAAGCTAACGCTATGAGTTGATCTTTCCTTTGTGTTTGAGCTTCGGTTCACAAATACATCTCAGCAGATAAATGCTTTTAAGTACTTCTGACACACGTGTGATGATGTCAGAACTAATTCTGCTTCGTTGGGCCGGCCCTGCGTGAAATACACACTCAGACACAAAAAACCAGCTGGACTGCCGCAGATTCTGGTCCACCTGCAGCTGCACACCTGGTTCCAAGATGAGAAGGACTCGGATATGCTGAGTGAAGACTCTTGAAGAGCTGAATAAAGTGGCTTCTCAGTTTTTTTCACCTCAACAGGTGAGAAACTTCCAGAAGCTGTTCATTTCTGGAGGAAATCAGTGAGAACCAAACATCATGAGCAGAACCTGGATGAGAAATCATCTCTGCCTTCAGTCCTGGACAGGAGTCTCTGGTTCTGATGGAGCTGGAACGTTTCTCCCCTGGAATATTGAAAACACATCAGCTTCATTAATATCAGCTGTACATGTAATAAGCTTTCTGTTTGCTGCAGCTTCAGCCTGGATTTATTAGGCTGAACAATAAACTGTGATTTAAATATTGGGCCAAATGTGCTGCAGTTAAATTAATAGAGAGATTAACAAAAACATATTTATGTAAACGATCAATTAAATAAAACTGGAAACACTTACATTGAAAAAACAACAAAGAATATTTCTATGATTTTCATTTCAATAACGAACAACATTCAAAACCAAATATTTAAAATATAAATTAAATATTTGATGAAATCATCATTATTCCAGTTATTTCATTTCTTTCACAGTGCTGTGTTGCATCCTGCCCTGAATTTATCTGACAGCTTCACCTGATTAGGTCAGCAGGCGAGGCTAACACGGCTACAGCCATACTGACCAGTTCAAATTACTTCACTATCAGCTGCTGCGCATGCACAAAATATGAACTTAATACTTCAATAATGATACATGATTTAGTTTAACATGTAAATACTTTGATTTTCTATTTATTTCTTTAACAAACATTGTGCTGACATAAACCTAAACAACAGGCTGGTTTTCATCAGAAGTCTCTGCCTGATGGAAACAGACATCCAGCTTATAAATAATACAAAAATATTAGGTTTTAATTCATGATTTACACATTAAAAAGACTGATTTGTATCAATAGAGATATTTTTTATTAATCTATTTAATTTTGTTCGATTGAAACGATCACAGAAATGAATATTTAATTGATGGACATTGAATTGATGGATGGAGTATCTTTAGCTCGTTGATAAAAGTCCAGCAATCCTCATTAACCCGCCCAGAACTGGTTACTTGACCAGAACAAGTAACCAGCCAACCAGGACCAGGCCGGCTCAGGCTGAAGTTACATGTTGGAATAAGAACCATTTTATTTATTTTTGAGCGCCTTCATGAATATCAGTGAAGTCTGAAAGTTACTGTAAAAACTGTAAAATATTTGTTGACTCTGACCATGAATCCATGTCAACCAGCAGTGTCCAAATGTTCTGCCAAGAGGGACACCACTAAAACTGAAGGTATGAGGGGGCCACGAAGATTTGATTTCTATGAAAAATGCAAAAGCTAAATATTTGGGAGATTTTTAAAAAGTTTTTTATGCTGAACAATGAACTAAACATTAAGCTTTTCGATGACAGAAGAGAAGTGGTCTGATCTCTGAAGAAAATGCATCTGTAATTCATGTCAGATCGAAACTACGAATGTCTCTCAAAACTTCGCCTCATTGAAACAAAATCGGATAATTTGAGGTTTTTTTTAATCAATGGTCTCGGGGGCCCATCATCAAAAACACACATCAGACAACAGAAATCATAATAATATACTGCTGACATCAGCAGTGCATCAACATGGAGGTCCAGGAGACCATCTATTAAGCAGTAATTAACCATCTGCTCGCAGCTCTCTGTGCATTAATTTCAATATATGGTCACGACTGTTTGCAGATGGTGGCTCTGAAAGACCTGCTGCCCTGCAGTCAACATGATACCAGCCAAACGTTAACGTGACGACCCACACACTGTGGTGATAAACAGAATCTGAATGTTCAGATCTTCCTGCTTCTACCTGTAACAATAATATTTATCAGATAAAAACTGAAATGCTCTCAGTGTGGAGCAGAGAATTACCGTGGTTGGGTTTGTTTTGCAGCGTTTCCTCCGTCTGACAACCACTGCAGTCAAAGCCATGGAAGCTGCTAGCTTGATGGGGAGGGTGATCACGTTCCAGTCTGCCGACCAGAACAAGCAGCGGGAGGTTGATTCTAAACTTCTCTAAGATTATTAGAAATTTATTCATGAAAACGGTTACAATAACTCTTACATCTTATGATCCAGTTTTCCACAGCGGCTGTGATGTTAAACCCACAGGATGTCGTCAGATTAATTTATTTAATTTATTTGTTTTGTGAGAACAAGATTTGTGGGATTGAGGGTCATAAAAACTTTACAAATCTAAGAAAAACATCTAAGAAAAGAAAAATCAGCAGTCAGAATTATAATAAAATTACACTTTAATGTTATACAGGTGACAAACTCACATATTGTTTAACATGATACAAGAGAGGTGTTCAGAATGTAGAGAAATCAGTAAAAAACAAGATTATCTTCAACTTATTCCTTCATTATCTGTCCAAATTTAACAAAACACAGCAGCTCTGAGTTGTTTCAACCCTCTTCATCAAACTCTAAAATTTCTACGTTTGTTTGCAAAATGTTAGTATGTAAACCATGACATTCCTTCATCCAGGTGCTGTTGTCAGGACTCTTCCTGGACTGATCCAGTGTGCTACTTCCACTTCCAGCTTCAGCGACGACTTTAAGCCGAAATCCACCAGACGTGGGAAAAGCTGGTGGCTGAACTGCAGAAGGAGGAGAAACACCCAGTTTCATCGCTGCCGCTGCAGCATTTTGTCTGATGTTTTTTGAAGAATTTAACGCTCGGTCTGCTCATAGTTTTCTCAAAACTGAAACTCTGTCTTAATGTCCTCAACTGTCAAAAACTGAAAATTGTGGCTCATCCATTAACTGGAATCGTTTAATAACGCGCTTTCTTCTGAAAAGCAGTCACTTCCTCACACCAGTGAGTACGGCTTCGCTCAGCCTTCGTATCCCTGCTGTGACGGATTTTATTTCTGGTCTTCAGGATCTGGCTTCATAGCTGACTTTTGTCCATGTGGGATCATTTTCTTGAGCAGAGACATCGATTCCTGGATGGGACAAATGTCCTGCCCTGAAAAAGTACAAACACAACAAATTTCATGATTAATGTAGTTAGTTTAACATTGTACCCTCAACTTGATTTTAAATGTACAAATCCTTTGCTGAAGACTATATTTTTGATTCAAAAACATATTTTGATCTAAGAAACACGTTTCACTCGTTTCACTTGGTGGCGTCAAATAAAAAATGCTTCAAGATGCCATTAAATGAATGACTTAACTCAGAGACTGTCTGTTAGTGGGGACAACATGGAGACGGTGTGTGTGCAGGCTACACAGCTGCACTTCCCGTCAAATATCAGCTCAAGGCACTTTGCAATAGATGCCCAAATTACATACAGGAATATTACGGTCCGTTCAATCAAATCATTTCCAGTTTCCAGTTTCCAGTTGGGACTGGGAGGTCTGAGAAGATCGATAAAAATCACGCTCTAAAAACCAGAGAAGCTCTGATCCAGGTGTACTTTCTATGTGAAAGAAAAGTAAAGCGTTCACGGCAGGATGGCATTCACAACGCTTCACTTATGGGAGTTTCTGTTTGTTCTTTCCTGAGTAAACATTAATAAACACCTGCTGAGGTTTTAATAGGTCCCCCCCCCATACAGAAATATTAGTGTACTTCAGTTTCTGACTGCAGGTGAAAACACATTGACTGACAGCGTGGAGGATGAATCGGCTGTTGAGAAACCAGCAGAAAATGTTGAAATATAACAAGCAGCGTGTTTAATGGTGGAGCTGGTGTGGAGAATCTGATGCGGCTGATTGGTCGGATCTGTCCATCCTGTTTCCAGTCATAAAACCTGGACGTCCGCATTTATCTGGAGTCTTTGTAACAAACTTGAATGACGTTTCTGATTTAAAGCAACACGAGGAGAGCAATAAACGACTTTAGGGAGAGAGTCTGGGTCCGACAGACGCTGGCTGATTAATGTGACCTGATGCAAACCAACCTGAAGAGGAGGCTGGACACGCGGGAGGCTGCATCCTGAGCGGTTCAGCTTAAATCAGAGCAGCCGGGCGCACCAGCAGGCAGAAAGATCAATAAACTGGTTCTGGTGTTAAACTGGTCATAGTTGTGTTTCTGGACCAGTTCCCTCTGTTCCACACCCACTGAGCCCACTGACGCTGCCTCAGCTTGGACCAGAGGTTCCATCAGGGGCTGGAGCTGGACTGGAACCATCAACCAACCACAGCGTAAGAACAAGATCCTTCTCACCTTCATGCTGCTGAATTTCAGCCTACAGTCACATTACCTCCAGATCTGCTTGATGTGAGCCCAATATCAAGCTTTCTAACAAATTCTGAGATGAGTATTTATGTAATTCTATTTTTTACTCCAAACCCAATTTCTCTGAATATTAAAACAGTTTCCTCATGGTTGGTTTTATACATTATTGATGTGCAGACATGGGAAGCACCAGAGAACCAGTCATGTCCCCACAGCAGGCTGATTAATTAGATCCGGGATTCAGACTCTGATTCATACATCTAGAAATATTAAATTAATAAATTGATCTCAGACAGAGCAAAAATGATCAAATACCTGCTTTGTGTTTGTCTGACTGGTTTCTTTTTGCTCAGATATCTCTGCTTGATCACCCAGACTCCCACAACAACCAATGCAAGAAACACGCTGCAGATACCACCTGCGATCCAATCTGTCAAGCAGAACCAAACACAAGAAATGGCAAAATCCAAGAGAAATCTTATCTCAAAATAAGATTAATATATTTTTATATGTGGTGCATCTTACATGTTCTTTTCTCAAAGTTATCCAGAGATTCTGTGTCATTGAACCCACAGGATGTCGTCACGTTAACATGAAGAGTCTTGTTCTCTGCAGGGTTGGCTGCTACACATCTGTAGGATGAGCCTCTGTCCTCTTTACGGACAGTAACAGGCAAGGAGAGAGCAGAGCGGCTCTGGTTCAGTATATCCTGGTCTTTGATCCACAGCAGAGACGCCTGCTTGTCCACAGAGCAGATCAGCCAGCAGCTGTCAGAGCTCACAGTCTGGGTTTCTACTGCAGGAGTCGGAGCAGGATCTGCACACAGAACCACAGAAGAAACAGAAAAGCTGTTAGATTGTTTCTTCTTAAACTGATTTTAATATTTCAGAAATCAAGAAAAAACTTGCAGTTTTCCTTGTTTTATTTATCTTATTTTTATTCTTTCAACATTCAGTCTTTGGTTCTTCATTCATTCATCTGGTAAATAATCGGGTTTCTAAAAGCTTCAGTCAACAGTTTGTTTCACCTCAACAATCTGGACCATCAGGTTTCTGAGTTTATTAAATGAATAAATGTCACAACTTGTATTTCTTTAGGTAAAGTCATCTAAATGATCTCTTGGTGGATTATAGGACAATTTTTGGCAATCAGGTCCAAAACAATCTGACTTTAATATTGATTCTCATCAGAACTCTACAGACAAGCGGGAGAGAATATCAGACGTTTAACTTGATCAAAACAATCAGAGATGAATGAGATTTGTTCATAATGTTTAACAGACACAACCAGATTATAGTTTTAATCTAACAATCAGGTGTTTGGGTTCATGAAGAGTCTAAATATAAAAAATGACCTAAAGTCTAGAAAAAATAATTTAAAAAAAAATCAACTGAATGTTGTTTTCTATGTTTCCCCAAAGCTGCACACAGTGAGGATCTGAGGAAGTTGAAGATTAAAGGGCGATCAGGGAGAAACATCTGGACCTCTGAGGTCGTAGATGTTAGAACAAAACAATCAGGAGGATCTGATGATGCATGACTTCAATATTACTCACCATAGACTGTGAGAGAATAAGAGAAAGTTATTTTTGTTTTCTTGGCGTCAATTTCATAAAGTCCTGAGTCCTCCTTCTGAAGGTCTGTCAGTGTAAATAGTCCAGAGTTTTTGTTCCAGTCAAGTCTTTTATTGTATCTTTCCTCTAGAATCTTAAATTTTTCCTCATCCACTGAAGCAACAGTGTTTAATTTGTCTAAAAGAAATCCCAACTCCAGCAGAGGATCTGGTAAAGTGATGTTTCCTCCAACGACTCCAGTCAGGTTCCTCTTCACCTCCTCAGCAGGAGATAATCCGATCATCACTGGAAAACACCAACAGATACAGTCACTTCACACCATCCTGATATTTACACCTTTTCTCGCTTTAGTTCAAGAAAAGTTCAAGAAAACCTATTTGTTTGTTTTTATGATTAAATATTCAACTCTCCATGGAGGCCAAACATTTTGCTCCGTGGGTCAAAATCAGTTAAAATGCAAAATAATTTTCTTGAGTTGTATTAAATCATTTAAATTTTTACCTGCTCAACAATAAATCAAACAGTCAATATTTTAACAAAAAGAAGTAGAAAACAACAAATTACTGTAGGTCTGAAAAAAGGTGAAGTGTATAAAGGTGGGCGCCTCTGTCTCTAAGTTTGTCTCTGAGATGCAGCAGTGAAGACTCTGATAGACGGGCTTAGATGATTAAAAAGAGCAGTTTATCATCAACGAGCTCATGAAGCCAAGAGACCAAGAAGCTCCAGTCACCATGTCTCTACATGGGGTTATGGAAGCTCACAGCTTCTCAGATTAGGCTTCTTTACTCTAAACATGCAGCTCCAGCTATGGATGGCACAATCACCTCTGCAGGCAGATGTTCTCCATGGCAACCTGCACCTGGCTGCTTGCATCTTCAGGCTTTCACACCTTTCCTTCTTGGACACTTCAAGCATAAAGGCTCATATCCCAGACATGTTCCTGAGCCCTCAGTGGGAGCTCAACACTGAGCTGGACGTCAAGCGGTCACATGACCCAACCCAGATAAACCACCATGATGACGTCCTTTTTAGTCCAGAGTCCATCTCAACCAGCTGAAACTTCTGGTTTGACTCCTTGTAATAAAGTTTGGCTCTGATGAAAGGTTGAAGGAGACCTTGAAGGTTTTACAGCAAAGTTAGAAAAGCTAAATCAGCTAAAAGTCTGATGGTGCGTTGCTGCAGCAGGAACCCACTGCTGCAGGTTCCTCTGCTGAAGGAAACCACACAGGTCTTCCTGTCTATCACTTGGTAAAGCAGATGTGCTGCGGGCTGTCCAGCATTCACTGTCCACACTGATCTAAATGAAGTCAGAGAAGCAGCAGCAGACCACCACAGCCCTCAGCAACAGGCTGGTAGTTCTGCAGAAACCAACCACAGGATGAGGCCTCAGGCAGATCATGCAGTCATGATGTCTCCACTGCTCATCAGCCCTGAGAAACTTCTACTGCAGCTTCACCAGCTGCTGTTACCTCAACATGACGCTGCTGCGGAAACTAAACTATGCTTTGATAAACAGCGAGTCCGTGTAGCGATTCAAGGACTGGTTCTGATGTGACCCATTTTCCTGCGGTTGGTCACGACTCTGGCAGCAGCATTTTGGAGCAGCCTGATGAGCCTTCTTACAGCGAAGACATGATTACAATAATCCACTGAACTGCAGAAATAAAACATACAGCAGGAAGCTTTTCATTCTGCTGATGTGTTTTAAGGTGGTAGTACAAGGATTTAGTTTCTGGTCCACTCTAAAAACTGCAGGATGTTGTGCAACAACTAGTGTGGTTTGACTATCAATAAATATTCATAAATTCCAAAAGCAATTATTTACAAAACTAGTAATTTAGATCAAAATTACCAACACATGCTGAACAATAAACTAAACAAAATATATTTTTTGGTCTGATTTTGGTTTGAATGTATGAAAGTCTCTCAAACCTTCACCTCATTTAAATGAAATTGGATCATTTCAGAAGTTTTCTTTTTTAATCTACGGTCTCAGGCTGCTCTCAGCAACAAGAACATGATATCTGTCGCTGTTGCTTCAAATCGCTTGTTTCTACTTATCAGCTGCCTGCACAGGTTGATGAAATCTGCCCCTTTCTTGACTTGCAGTCAGGGGCCCACAGAATCCATCTGAGGGTCATAAATGGCCCCAGGGACACACTTTGGACACCCCTGATTAATCCAGTTTCATTAATTGTTGGGAAAATTAGTTTGTTCAAAACAACAACCAAGACAGAAAACACAAGTTAGAGATTCTCTCTTAGATCCTTTACTTACTTGCAAGCAGGGAGAAAAATGCAATAAGTTCCATAGTTGGTGGGTTCGAGCATCCGCTGACAAAGAGTCTGTGTTGCTTAAATACACTTGTAAATGCTTTGCACAGATGGAAGGTGGGGGTTCTTTCAAAAAAAGCATCGAGAAACTTTACTTCCTCGATTCACAGGTCTCCTCTCATCAACAGGAAATGAACTAACATTATATATGTCACACTGAGCAAAGTCTCACTTCTGCAATCAAAATGTCAGAATGTCTGGAAACTTTAGGTCAAGTGAACATCAGATGTGACACCACTTAAGTAAATGATAAATCAAAAATAATGTAATCAATAAATGTAATTTATAGTTCGTAGATAACAAAACAAACATCAAATGATGATAATGAACAAACATTTTTCCAACACTAATCATCATGGGGGCTGAACAGTGGTGCAGTTTGTAGCACTGTTGCCTTGCAGCAAGAAGGTCCTGGGTTCCAGTCCAGCCTGGGGTCTTTCTGCAAGTTTGCATGTTTTCCCTGTGCATGTGTGGGTTCTCTCCTGGTACTCCCACTTCCACTTCCTCCCACAGTACAGAAACCCCCGTTGAAGAGTGGGCATCACATTTGGAGTATAATGACCTTCCTGGAACATCAGCATCTGTTCTCTGAGAGGCAGTGAAAGCAGTGATGAGAGGTAAAATAATGGCATTTCATGTCCCGAGAGCCACCACCTATCCCACATTGGGAGCCCATGGGAAGGGGGACCCACGTTTCCTGTTTGGGCTGTGCCCAACCAGGCCCCCAGGGTAAAAGTCCAGCCCCCAGGTGCTTACCAGTGTATCCCACCTCCAGGCCAAGCTCCAGAAGGAGACCCCGATGACTTACAGCAGGGCGAGGAAACACTGCTTTCATCTATATTTGTTGTCGTAAGGGGTCTTTGGGCTGCGCTTAGTCTGATCCCTCACCTAGGAACTGTTTGCCATGGGTGACCCTGCAAGGGACATAAAGGCTCTGACAACTTAGCTCCTAGGATCACAGGGACACTCAAACCCCTCCACCACGATAAGGTGGCAGCCCACGGAGGGGAAAATTTAAAATAAGTATTACAAAAAGACAGTCCCCCCCCCAATCAAAAGCGTTTTTAAGTGGTGGAAGAGAGGTCCAAAAATGGTGTTCTGGTGCTCATGCTAGCAGTTGGAAGAGGACGACCTGAAAGTGTAGGTGGTGTGTTGGTGCAGATGGTTTAAGGGGTGTAAAACGACTGCCTTTAATGAGCTTGAATTTGGTTCTATTGAAGGTTTCTTCCTGTTAAAAAGGGACATTGACAATATAATATTGCACAATCTTAGTTTTATTTAATTTAGGGTCAGACTGGACTGTGTCTAAGTGAACAAAATCTGTCTATATGAATGGACTGTATTGGTATAAATTGGATTTATTGTGCATTTCTGGATAGAAAATTGGGCTTGTTTTTCTAGTAACATCCCTTTAAACATTTGTTGTAACTTGCGGTTATAAATACAACTGAACTGACCAAGAATCTTTGTTATATTACATTTAACAGTCAGCAGAGGAGGAAGGTGGGTTTGAGGAAATGTTTTATCTTTGTAACAATAAAAACTGATATTAAATCTGCCAATTGCTAATGTTCTCACTGAAAAAATGGGTGCGATTTTTGAAACAATTGTTAATGTATTGGTGGTAGGATGTATTGGTTGTTGGGGCTTCAATTTTCTTTTAGCATTTGTGAGATATTTAAATGTTTTTTGTAGGTATTAGTTGCTGGTGGGGGGTATTACGTGTGTTTGAGGTATATTAGTTGTTGGTATGACATAATAGTTGTCTGTCAGGTGTATTCATTGGTGGGGTATTACAATTTTGGTATTGATTATTGGTGAGTGAGGTGTTCAAATTTTTTGTTTAGTGTTGGTTGTTGATTGGTCGTGGAGTCCTTTACTGTTTTTTGTTAGTTGTTGGAGGAGAAAATTAGTTATTGGGTTGTTTAAATGTCTTTTGTATTGGTGGGTGGAGCTTATTGGTTTTTGGTAAAGTATAAGTGTTGTTGGTGGGAAGGTATTAGTTGTTGGGGTTTTAAGGTTTGTTTAAGGTTTCTTTAATTTGTTAGGTTTATTTTCATTTTTGTTATGTTTGGATTTATTGGAGTTTGTTTTTAATTTTATCTTTTTTTTTTTTTTTTTTTTTTTTTTCATTTTTATCATTGGTTGTTTTATTCAGTTTTATCATTTTTGTTTTGTTACTTTTTCATTATTAGTTTTTTGGTTATTTTATTGTTTTTGTCATTTTCTGGTTTGTGTTATTTTTTGGTTTTTGTTAATTGTATTATTTTATTATTAATGACTTTCAACAGGTGACCATTAAACATCCATTTATAATTGTTGTTTTTGTCATTTTTATTATTTTTGTTTTGTTGTTTTTTTTCAGTTTTACTTTTGTTTTATTGGTTTTATCATTCTTATTTTGTTGGTGTTTCATTATTTTATGTCATTTTTATTTTTTTTTTTCAGTTTTATTTTTGTTTTGTTGGTTTTATCATTCTTATTTTGTTGGTGTTTCATTATTTTGTTGTTTTTGTCATTTTTTGGTTTTTGTTAACTGTATTTTATTATTGATGACTTTAATCAGGTGACCATTTAACATCCATTTATAATTGATTACAAACACATATCTGTTCAATGACCAGAGAATCGTTAAGATCTGTTCTCATTTCTGCATCTGAGAGCAGAACCCGTGTTTTGTATAGCCTACCTTGTTTTTCCTGCGATGAGCAATGTACGTGTTTCGACCAGTTTGTCCTACTTGCTACCAGTTTCCAAGAACTCAACCGTTGGAGCCTTCAATGGCTTGAGGACCGGCTACAGGAAGTGGCAAACCACATTTCCTGGCGTTGGGTTTAGAGTCCAGTCCCGTGGTGACCATGCTGTCGTCCACATTGCCCACCAGTTTCAGTCCATCTGGTGCCTTCAAAGTCTCCATCTCGTCAAAAACAGATCATCGGCATCTCTACTTCTTCTCGCTCCATACACCATGAACTATTCCTGTGGAAAATGACAAGGCATCAAATCATCAACAAAACTTTATCCATCATCATAGACCAGTCTTCTTTAATATGATATCCTGTCCCCTTGTTTGTAGGGCAACTTTTAGATGACCATCATCATATTGGCTGAGATGTCCAACTCATCCAGGTAGCGTCCTTCCTCCATTGCATTAGAACGGCCTCCAAGGAAAAGGCCAACATCCCAAAGCGGTTTTACATCAGTGTTTAACCGAAGGCCATGAGAGAACTTCTTCCATGTTAGCATGTGAAACCTCCTCTTCATTCCCAAATCTCTCTCCATGTTTTTTTCTTCATCTATCCTCTGATTGGCTTTAGATGCACATGATGTTTATTAGATACAAAGGTTCTTTGGGCCTTGATGCTGGATCAGAACATTCCTTTTCCATATCTTTCTGTTTCATTGTCATGTGTTCCTCTTCTTTCTTATTGATGTTTTTCCTTCCATAGGTTTTGGATCTTCCTCCTGAAGCTGATTTATGTGACACACTTTCTCTGCTTTCCACATATAACACACAATTCTGTTCATTCATACAGCACCAATTCAAAATTCATTTTACTTTCCAAAATAAAAGGGAGGAAAAAGTCGCAGTTATCAGTTTGTCAACCATCATTATTTATGCTGGTTAAAAGTTTTCTCAATAAGGCAGCAGATTTCATCAAGTCATTGACTTTAAAGCATTGTCTCATATTGAGGATGCATGTAGTGACAGTGGACAGGAAAAACTTCCCTTTAACAGGAAGAAACCTCCAGCAGAACCGATACCAAGGTCAGTACGAGCGGCCATCTTCCACGACCACCCTGGTGGATTGAGAAGACAGAGCAGACAGACACACAAAAAGAAACAGAAGAACTGACGCAGGAGCACTTTCTACATTAGAGAAATGAGAGTTAATTATAGTAGTTTGATCCTTTGGTGGATATATCTAGGAGAGAAACATCTAAACAGAATAAATCTGAGATGGTTCTAAAGCCTAAAGGGATAAAAGTAAACTAAAAATAGTTGCAACAAAAGATCAGCCAGTAGCTCAGTCTAGGAAAAATACAGGGTTAACATCACTGAAACACAGGGCCCAGTAGATCATCTGTGGAAGGAGAACATGGAGTTATTTGCAGCAGTAGCTCATCCGACGCCCCCCTGCAGGAAGGAAGATGCCACAGCTAAACAGAAACTGTGATCCTCCTGAAGTACTTCAATTACCCTCAACTACTCTGAAAGGTAGTAGGGACTGGACTTTATTTTAGTAAAGCACCTTTTAATTTATTTACAAACAGGCAAAAGCCCTGTTGTCTGCAACGTACACGTGTTGTTATTACACAAAAAGTTTTAGCTGAGAAATTAAATAAATAAAGCACCAGATTGTCCGACAAACTGACAATATATCAGGATTCCTTTAATAGTTTCTAATTTTCTATAAATAAGTCAGACAAGTTCAAGGGAAACCATGTGGAGAATCCAAACTGACTAACTTCAAAATAAAAGTGCTTCGGTTTGAGGTGGTTATATTCCAAAAATCAGACAGTGGATTAAACAGTATGAACATTACCTCTGTGACCTCTGGCCTGCAGGTTCAGAAGATCTCTCTGTAAAACCGCCGTTGTGCAGAAAATATGAACTCGCAGGAGGCCGCAACGTTTTCCAGCGCAAAAATAACTGGTTCTCAGGTTTAAATTTAAATTGAATAATCGGTTCTCATGTTTACATTGTTGTTGAACACAAATAATATTGGTTTGAATCATTTATAACTGTAGTATATGATACTGATAAGTATGGATACCAGTTTCATAAATATTTAGATTCAGTTTCAAACTAAATATTTAATATATCAGGTAGATGTAAAAAACAAAAGTAAAAAGGTATTCTGTGATTTAAATACTGAATTTTTTCAAATTTTTTCACAGCAAGTAAAAGACCTTATTTTAAACCAAACACATCAGTTCAATCGTATTTATGTCAATGTAGCCACTTTCACCTTAATAATATTTCGATATTTTATCAAGGTTTATTATACTGATATTTATTAGCCTAAGATGAATAACTTCCTGCAACATCTCAACTGTATTCGCCAAAGCCTTGGCGGCCATCTTTCTTTCCAGTCACAACTGATGTTCAAACTTGAACTTCAGACTCCAACATGCTCACTGCATCTAAACCTCCGCAGGTCACAGGACCACAGCCGCTGCTTCACAAACGGCCAGAAAACCTCACTAAAGAGGAAGGATTTTCACCACAGCAGGATCCTCCTCAGCTCATTTAGCGCACCGACTCTCAGGAGAGAATCAAAACAGCACAGCACAGGCCAGAGGCTTTGGCCTTCATCAACAGCTTCAGCTTTAGCATTAGCATCAAAACCCGCAGCAGCTCCTACCTTGAGTCGTCTTCTAGGTCCATCGTCCCCGGAAATGCTTGACCTACCTTTAGATGAGTAGAGGATCATCACTTGCTTGTAGCGGTCCTCATCTTGATTGCAGTAATCCAATAATGTCCACAATCGATCTGCTGTTAAATCCTGACGCCATTTTTGTTTCTCAGCTGTTTCAGCTAGCTAACAGCCAAACAAGACGCCACTGAGAGGTCGAACTCGGGCCGTTTATGTCTGCTGCTCTGCTTAGACACACAAAAAAAGAAAAGATTCCATAACTTCATCAGGAAAAACATAAACAACTTAGAATAAGGTGTCAGAAGAATAACTTAACAGAAAACAAACGCATCGATCTCAAAACATGGCGCTCCAGCGGCCTACTCGCCACACTAAGCCATGATATTAGCAGGTGGGTTACAGCGTCAAATTATTAAGACCCAGTCCTCACGGAGACGAGGACTGGGTCCGTAAAATCTTTTAGACATTTAGCCTTTGCGTCCATGCGGATTGGCGTCTTGGAGACCACAGGTGATCATAGTTTAAACTAGGTTACAGAGTGAATGAACTTCAGAACGCCGGTTTCGTATCTGGCCTTGATATGCCAGCCGCGCCTTTTTTTTTTTTTTTTTTTTTTTTTTTTCAAACGATGGGGTCGAAGCTCCATGGCTCCCTCGATGCCGCATGCGCGTTACTCTCACAAATAACAAACATGGCGCCGTTCGGCAGGGTTGCCAGATCTGACTGTTTCCACCCCAAACACAATGCTAAACCTGTCCAACTCCAAAAAACCAGCCCAAATATATATATGACAGTTGTTGGGTTTTTGCTGCTTTTAACTGTCTCCTTTCTGAATCATAATGCAGTGCATTCCATAAACACATACTGTACCGTTTCAGGCAGATTGCAGTTATCATATAGTCCTGTTGCTTGTTTACCAGTTAGTTTAAGTGATTTATTAAGAGCTGTGTGACCTATTCTGCTGGAATATATGTCTATTCTATGGGTTTCAGCTTCATGAAGCAGGGTCTAAACTAAAGTCTACACTACGGATTCCCTCCAAAAATAAAAGAGTGGAAAAATAAAACCTCCTTTTGGTTCCATCACACCAAAATTATGAAGAGCATCAATCATTAACAACAATCACATTAACTAATTGAAATAAGCTCCTAAAAATAAAAACCATTCATTTTTTAAATAGAAAGGCCTAGTCTTAATCATATTTAACTGTAGTTTTCTATAAAATTAATGCTGGATGGTGTTTTCTTGCAGAAGCTTTTAGCAATGACTTTTAGAGCTAATCTAAAACTCTGACGAATGAAATGAAAACTGACAGAAGTGAAAATAAAAGGAGCTGCAGTCAGAAGCTTCACTGAGCTTCACTCAGATCAGGATCCAGACTCTCCGATTCACGGATTTATTGTCCAATGTTTCACTTTTAGTTTGACGTGACAGAGCTGACCTTCAGACGGATCCCTCCTAATATTCCAACAGGAGCTGTTTGTTGTGGAAACTTCTCCCTGGATTGCTTTGTTCTGTCAACAAAGTGATGCTGGTTCAGTTATGGGGGTGACACAGGATTCCATTTGGTGTCAGATGTAAAGATGAAATATGCTGTAACCAGTGTCTTGTTATTCTCCTCCTTTCCCAGCCGTTACTCCCTCCATCTTTCATTAACCTCCTTCCTTTTACCGTCGGAGCCTCCCTGATGATCAGAGAGCTCATGTCAGCTCCTTATGGCCTTGATCTTTCTGATGCAGTTGAATTATATTAGGAGTTGTCTATAATATGCCTCTGTGATGTGTATAAGCAAAGCCTCTGCAAGACAAACTTAAATAAGTAAACATATTTACTTATGTTTACTTATTAGGGAACCCAAAATAACCCAGGATTAAGCAATCCAGAATTTACAGACCAGTCGGAGGGAACGAAGCCAGTAAAAATGCGCCCCTGAAACTAGAGTCTCTCTGCCTCTTTATAATGGTGGAAGCAGGAACGGACATATTTGACATCATTGTGTTTAACCATCACTTGTGTACATGGGACCTTGAACATGGGAATTTAATAATTAGCCATGACTTGTTTTTCTTTTTTTTTTTTTTTTTTTTTGGATCTAGAAAACCTACATGATCCTGATGGGACAATCCACCCCACAGTTGAGCCAGATACTTCTGTCTGCTTTCTCTGGCTCCATCTTACATCCTACGGCTTGTGCAGACATGTTGCTGTGATTAAAGCTGCTGCACCTGGAACCAGAACATCAGAGATTACAGGGAGCACAAACTACATGCCTGATCAACATCCTGGACCTCCAGAGTATAATGAGGCGTTCATCCTGGATGTTGAATAAGGTCCACGTCAGATCGGGAACAATTACAGGAAGGAGAATGTTCTTTACCAATGAGACCTTGTTCTGAACCCAACATCCTCAGATGTTCTGTTAATAGAAAGCCAGATATGGATCTGTGCAGGTGACAGCACCTGAAGTCATAACAGGATGAGCTGGAACATGTAAAGTATTCTGAGTTATTATGATCTGTTTCACTAAATGTGGGCGTTTCTGCTTGTCTTGGAAAAACATTTTCCTGTCATCATCAGCTTTTTTCTTTTCTCCCACCATCTCTGATGAGCTCAACAGAACAGCTTCTCATCCGGATACATGATCAGTCGAAGCTGTTCTGATTAAGTTACGAAACAGACAACAAAATCTTCAGAGCATAGAAATGTATTACTGAGGTCTGAATATAATATATACATCATTGTATTTTATTAGCTGAAAGCAAAAACAGCAGCAACAGACCGCCATCTTGAAACACACCAAGTTGGAGGAGAGAAGTGTCCATCAGCAGCGGGAGACCTCCAGACCAAAACAGAAAGATAAAAACCAGCAGCAGCAGGCTGGGTTTTTCCACTGGCTGGGATTTCCTGGAATTATTTTGCTGGTTTAAATGTTTTTCTTTCTTTTTCACCCAGCAGGACTTATGTTTGCTGGATCTTGCAACCATGCTGAGAGCTTTTTACATTCCCTGATGTTTCCTCTCTCTGTCCTGCAGCTGAAAATATTTTCACCAACTCAGGAGGCTGAATCCAAACACACTCCACACTTTTGAGATTTGTTTTCATGCATTTTTTTGTTCATCTGGGCTGTGAATACATGCAAGTCCAGTTTCTGAATAGAGACTAAAGAGGCAGACTCTCAATGAATGTCCATTCTAAGGTTACCCATCATCATAATGCATAAATGAGGTGCTGTAATAAACCTCTAGAGCTCATTTCTTCTGAACATCTGAGAGCTTCTTACGATGCTTAATAAACAACAAAAATGAAATAAGAAGCATAATAAATTACATAAAATGGTTGCATCTCTGCTCACAGGAAGTTCATTTTTGTCTCAACTGAAATAAACATTCATGGTTTCTCGCGGGATGAACACCAGTGTTAGCTCGCAGCTAACGTGTCTCTGGTGAAACTACATGAATTCACTAACAGCAGTCAGAGGGATAGATTGTATTTACAGCAATACTGTTGTGAAACCTCCTTAAATTAAAGTAAATGAACATAATAATGTTCTCTGTGAGACGTTCTGTTGGACCGGTTCTTCCCACCGGATCCTGAGAACCAGCGGACCTTGCAGTAAAGACCTTTCTACTCTACATCTATATTTTAACCCATTCCTACTGACTGCACTGCATATTTAATATTGTGAATTTGTGAATTTATTGCTGAAAACTGAATGGAACTGTCTTTATGTGACCTTTATACGAAATGACCCACCTAGAAACAGCCAAGCAACATTTTTAGAAATGGCAGTTAATAATAAATATCAATGGAGATTATATTGGTTTGGAAGATGTTTCTGTTCACTCACAGGGCAGCAGATATTAAGACTTAAAATAATAGGAAACAATTAAAATCATCAGTTTTCTGTCTAATCTATTATTGTTTTGCAGAATGAAAAGAGATTTGGTGAAATAACAGCATTTACCATCAAATCAGGGCATTTTAGGTAATAAACTCACCTTTTTTTAAGTCTATTTTTTCCAACCGATTTATTTTAAAAATGCTCTGTTGTTGTTATTAAATAATAAACATTACTTTTAATTTTTAGAGATGTTCTGCTGTACCTGAGCCAACAGAAGGATCCAGAAGTCAAGATCTCAGCTGTATAGCTGGTACGTTTTGATTCTCAGTGAACAGCTAATGATCCAAATAAAAACATATGAGCATCAAAATCCCAATACAGTGAATTTATCTCTTTAACTTTGGGTTCAGTCCAATTCAACATACTGGGATTCAACAGAATGCATTTCAGTGCAATATAATATTAATGTTAAGACAAAGAAAAAATATTGAACTGAATATTTTTTTACAAACCAAACAAAAAGTATTTTACACATGAAGGCATCGAATCATTATTCTGTAACAAAGCAATAAGCATCAGTGCAATATAGGTGATATTCTGGTCATCCTTTCAGTATCATTCAAGTTATGAACAGATACCAGAGGAGTTTGTAACTGTTTAAGGGTAAAATTGGTAAAAGTATTTTCCTAAATGAATAATTTAGTATTATTATTATTATTATTCATACAAGAATAATAATAAAACAACTTACTTCAAAACATAAAGTCCAAAATAATCCAGAAACAATGATTGAACACTTTGTGCCAAATGATGAAATCACACAGTGGTCAGATAAAGTCAGCCATCAAACCTACAGTCAGGTGCTCCTTTAGGAATATTAGTTTATCTATATGAAGCCAACTCTGCTCAGTTTCATTGTTTATTTTGCTTTGCTTGCTGCAGTTCACACCCCCCTAAACAGTAGGAGTCACTGTCAGAGCACTCTACAACATGAGCAAGAGCAGAAGAAGAAGAGACCCACAGCAGTCAGGTCCTGAACATGCATCTTTCTCCTAAGTTCAGATTAACTGATGCAAACGTTTTGAACTGATGAACCTAAAACTCATTGAAAAGTTGCATTTCATCAAGGCTGCTTCTCCTGAGGCTTGAATCCGTTGATTCTGAAGTATCTGCATTTTGTGGGCGGGGTCAAATGGTTGGTTGGGGGCGGGGTCAAATGTTTGACTCCACCCCCATCACCTGCAGACCTTTCATCGTAAAGCACTGGTGCTAAACTCCAGAGGCTGAGGAAAGACTGTGTACGTCTGAGTGGAGCGTGGGAGTCCAGGTGAGCAGTTAATGGGGTGAATGGAGAGTGTTCCTCCCTGCGAGGGTTGAAAGGCCGGAATACATGGATGCAGTGGTAATATAAGCATTATGTCCGAAAACAATGGGAGTCATTGAGTCATAGTCCTGTTTCCTTTGGTTCATTTAAAGGCCTCTCCAGGTCCCTCGCCTAAGTACAGAACATCTGCAGCAAGAAACATCTGCTGCTCCTCTTCATGACTCCCACAGTAAATATCTTTATTAACACAAGGATTTCCAAGGTGCTTTCATCTGTTTATTGCATAAACAGATGAAATGCTGCAATGTTCGTAACAGAAAATAGATTCAGAAATGTTCACCAGAAAAGAGACAAGGCACATATCTAAGACTAAATACAAAAAAGGTGAAATATTTGCAGTTCTGTACAAATGGTCAATGATAAGCTGCATATTTAGCAACAATAAATCTGCAGTGATGCTCTGATCTGTCCCAGTTACTCAGGAAGTTCCTGAGTAACAGCAGATATGTTAGCCGTTAGCAGGTTTTGGTCTGGGCTTGGATGTTCCAGTTTGGCATAGATCGTTGTCAGATTGTTGTGACCACTGGTTCCTGATGACTCTGGAATACTTTCTTCCTGAGGAGGGAAAAACAGGAACTGGATCAGAGAAACATCAGGAAGCAGCCTGGTTCTGCTGTGTCAGAACCAGGCTGTTTGGTTCTGACAGGTTAAAGAGAAGCTGAGTGAAACATTCAGAGACTAAAAAGGCAATTTTTTCTCTGTTCAGGAGTTTAAAATAACAACGACAGCTTCAGCGTTCTGTGGTTTCAGCTCGGTCATCTCTAGTTGGACCAAAGCTGAGTTTCTCTGATAGCAAGTTGCTCTTTGGACACTAAAACAAACCCACCACCTGCAGCTCATCAAGCTGTAATGTTAATAACCTGTTTTCAGCCTCCGGCCACCATAAATAGCCTTCATTTCCATGAACCTGCAGGCTGTGATCTCTGGGCTTTTATCTCAGGATCACCTTTGTAATGTAAACACAGCGTCTAAACGGACGGTGGTTTATCACAGATGAGTTTGAATATTATAACCCTGCATGCTAACAGCACCATCTGTCCCTCAGCATCAGCAGATGGCTCTTTTATTCCTTTGTCTGTTTGATACCAGAAAACAGAGCCAGGTGTGCATGTCTCACCACCTCATTCTTTTTCTCTCCATTAACCACAGAAACATGAACCCTGCAGGGTTGAAGAGTCTCTGGGGTCAGGTTGTCTCTGCCTTTGTGTGGAACCTGTTTCGGTGTCTCTGCACTGGTACTGAATGCTTCTCTGGTCTTTGTTTTCAGCTCCTGTTTATTCAGATTTGGCCAACTTCGCTCTGAACCCGGTGCTGCTCTTTTATAGAACTTCTCCATCCAGGCCTGATTCAAACTTTATTCCATGATGTGCCTTAGTTTTCCTCTGTGTTTGCACTCAGTCATTAGATCAACAGGCTTAAGACTCCAATATACTTGGGTGTATCTCACCCTGCAGACATCCATGTGTTCTCAATGTAGACGTTCGCTGGACGCATGCTTGCAAAAGCCAGTTTTTACATCTGCGTACTTGGTGTCACACAGTAAACTTCTTGGCAGGAAATGTAGTTCACATCGAACTGTTTTGCATGTGACGCCTCATGTGGCACCGAGGTGATGTCTGTCGTTGTGACTGGTTGCTTGGAGCAGAGTGCCACTGCCAGCGATCGCCTGGGCACATCAGCTGTGTCATAAATAACGCAAGAAGTGAACTTTGGAATAGATTAATTTGTATTTCTGGTCTAATTTGCATTGATGACAACTGGACAGAACGCACCAGTAGGGGAACTTCTTCAACCCTAGTCTGGTTTAGTGGCTGAATGTACCGTCTTCCCTTCCCTTCTTTTGTTTCTTTAAAGCTATAAGACAAATGATCTGTTCCTCCTCGTCTGTTGCTGAAATTGTGGGAAATAAAGTGACCACTGCAGGTCTGACTAGTTAACCAGCTTTTGACATTTTCATTTCACGCTTTATCTTTATAAAGGTCTGAAAAATGCAGCAAACATTAAACAGAACAGGAACAGGATATAACAGGATATATTTGCTCAGTGATATCTCACACCATTAGTACACATTTGTTAACCTTTAGGGAGGGAAGAGGGAAGAGAAGCCACTGTTTATGATACTGTATCCTGGTAACACTATCACCTTTTGCTGAAGGGATTTCTTTTCACATACCTGATTTTGTTTTTTATCCTTGAAGTGAATTGGCGTATATTGGATTTCCTCTTCTTTTATGGAACCTGCAGAAATAAAAGTGAATTTTGTTAACATTTTCTAAACAATCAAATAAAGCTTCTGCATTTGTCTGAAATACTAAAATGAGATTATTTCCCCAATGAAGGAAGGAGCAGAGCTGTGATGTCCCAGAAACAGTTTTGAAAAACAAAAATAGGTTAGTCAAAACAACCAAACTGAACTATGATGTTCTCTGAATAAAGGATGATCTGGGAGAATGAGATGGGTCTAAGCAGCCAGCCTTGTGGAACTCCAGAGGTCAGAGGTGATAAAAGTCGAGCATTAAATCTGAGACTGACAAAAAGAGCGAATCAGAAAGCAACACATCTACTGTCACTAGTTTTGAACAGATCCAGAAATAATCTGCTGGTAAACTTTCTGTTAGAGTTACTGGAACATGAAGACTTTTAATGTTTAATTCAGATTTTATATCTAATTCATTCACCAGGCAGTCATCTGAGAACAGGCTGGTGTTCATTTAGTGGACCAGTAAACATCTCAAATCTCCACAATCATCATGGTCTCTGCGTTTTCCTGCTAGATTAAAAACAGGAAGCCTGCTGCTGCTATTTCCTGTTGTTTCAGTTTTACACTCAGATAGCATATTGGTCAAAAGCTAATTCAGATTCTGACAGCAGGGATAAAAATCCATGAACTGACAGTAAGCGGTATGTATCACGTGTGTTTAAATCGGGAGAAAATGTTAAAATATAACAAACAGCAACTCTGATGGAGGAGTTGTGGTGGAGAATCTGATGCAGCTGATTGGTCGGTTCTTTCCAGAAAGGAAACCAGTTTCCTCCACAGCCTACGCCCCATCATTAATCTAAAATGACCTTTAATGGTGTCTCTGATTCAAATTAACACGAAGAAAACATGAAACTGTGTAAGTTAGAGAGAGAGGAGGGGATTTCCTTTGAGTCTGAGCATTACTGTCTAAATATGAATGTCTTCTCTGTTAGTTTGTCCTTTAGCTGCGCTAAAGACGGACTTTTATGGTCTTTCTTTAAATAAGTCGTTTATTGATCAGTCTACAGTTAACTGGATTTTAAAATGTTCCTGGAAAACCTGAAAAAGATCTGGACACCCCCTCAGCTACTTTTTATACCTCATGACCAGAATAAAAATGAGTCCAACTTCGACTCTTTTCTTGCACTGAGCACAAAGCCAGAAATAAACTGTTTTTTAATCTTAACCACATTTACAAAGTTCAACATTTGTGCGATTCTCAGCTTTAAACCTCAGTCAGAAAAGATCATCTTGTTAAAAAGAGCAAAAAAGGAACGTTGTTAGTTAAAAACAGAAAATCTCCTTTACCTCCCAGAAAGACCAACAAAGAGAGTTTAAAGCTTCAGAGGAGAATTTCTGCCTCCTGAATCCCAAGCAGCCCAGTTAGTCAGTCATTAAGGTTGGTTTCTAAAAGTAAACGGTTTTACTTTACCAAAGTTTTCCAACAAAAAAATCTAAAGATATTCCCAGGTTTTAAACGTCCTTATCTTCAAGCAAGTCTGGTCTGGTCAACAGCTTTCTTTTTCTCTTCTTCTTTGTGGATTTTAAACGAGAAAAGAAGAACGTTATTTTTTAGTTTGCAGTTTTTCTGTGTGAGATAAACGATTGTTTCTTGGCTCTTTTTGCACGTCAATGTATTTTTCTCAGTTTTCATGGGTCTGCAACATGTTTCAGCAGGTAGATCACAAAACTAATAAGCTTTCAGAGTAAGTTGTACCTTTGAATACAACATGTTTGAGCAGGAATTCATCTAAAGTATGCAGCACAGGTTACCTGGGGGAGCACCAGAGGAAAACAAGGAATCCATTATTAGCTACCCTAAACTGAAAAACAAGTGGTTTTATTAAAAGGTTTTATGAAACATAGGTAAATGTAAAATTACAGCAATTCAAAACAAGAAACTCTTCAAACTGGAGAACAAACCAACCACCATGATCAAACCTGCTGGGTTCCTGTAGGTGGAGAACTACATGGAAGTGGAGGCTGAACATGCAGGAGGCTGCACAGCGAATGGTACAACGCTAAATGCTAAATGAGGAATAACTCAGAGCAGCTAAACTACTGTAATCTGACTGAGAAACGCTGCGGCTCAGACACAAAAGATCATAATTTCTGCAAGAAACATCTGGTTTTTTTATTTTCATTAAACTGGTTCTGGTGTTAAACTGGCCTTAGTTCTGTTTTTGCACCAGTTCCATCTGTTTCAGATCCCACTGCACTGACTCGTTACCAGCTTGGACCAGAGGTTTCATCAGGAGCTGGAGTTAGAGTCATGGAAACCAACAACCAATCACAATGTGGGAACAAGTTAAGGCTAACCTGTATTCTGTCTCATTTAAAGTAAAATGGTAAAAACACTGAATTTCAGCCCAAAGTCAGCTTGAAATTAAAGTTTCTGACAATATTTATGAAAAAAAGATGTTTTGCTTCAAACTAGATTTTTCTGACTATTAAATCTGTTTTTTTATGATTTGTTTTAAACATTGTTGCTGTGCAGATGTGGGAAGCACCTGGGAACCAGTCCTGTCCCTCAGGTCTAATTACAGACTGGTTGTGTTACCTGTGGAAAGCACCATCTGTTCACTGGGTGAAACTGCAGCTCACATGAAGAGGATCATGTGTCTTAAATCACCAGTAAAACCTTCCAGAGAGCATTTAGTGGTGAATCATTCACTATCTAATCATCCCAGAGTCTGGAAAATGCACTCAGCAGAAACCCCCCGAGAGAACCGACTGTAAGGTGAACCTCTGTTTTCTGGTACAGAAAGAAATCCATGATCTAAGTTTATTTAGTCTGAGCAGCATGTCTGCTGGTCTCTGCTGAGTGAGGTGCAGGTGAGGGAAAAGACGCTCCAGTTTAGATCTTTTATCAACCACAATAAAGACATTAAAAGTACCTCAGAAGTCAAACAATCAGTCCATCTAGAGAAAAAATATTTTTTCCTACAGATTATTTCACAAACTCATACATATATAAACACAAAATTAATAAATTGATCTCAGACAGAGCAAAAATGATCAAATACCTGCCTTGTGTTTGTCTGACTGGTTTCTTTTTGCTCAGATATCTCTGCTTGATCACCCAGACTCCCACAACAACCAATGCAAGAAACACGCTGCAGATACCACCTGCGATCCAATCTGTCAAGCAGAACCAAACACAAGAAATGGCAAAATCCAAGAGAAATCTTATCTCAAAATAAGATTAATATATTTTTATATGTGGTGCATCTTACATGTTCTTTTCTCAAAGTTATCCAGAGATTCTGTGTCATTGAACCCACAGGATGTCGTCACGTTAACATGAAGAGTCTTGTTCTCTGCAGGGTTGGCTGCTACACATCTGTAGGATGAGCCTCTGTCCTCTTTACGGACAGTAACAGGCAAGGAGAGAGCAGAGCGGCTCTGGTTCAGTATATCCTGGTCTTTGATCCACAGCAGAGACGCCTGCTTGTCCACAGAGCAGATCAGCCAGCAGCTGTCAGAGCTCACAGTCTGGGTTTCTACTGCAGGAGTCGGAGCAGGATCTGCACACAGAACCAGACCAGCAGTTAGCTTAGCAGTGAAAATGAATAAACTGTCAGCTTTCTGTGTGTTTTAATCTCTACTGGCCTCATCATGAGGCTGCAGGTCACAGCTTTGACTTCACTCCATTTACTTCCTGCTCACTAAAGGGTGGATTTTCAGGTTTTATTGATTTACCATAAAGTCCTACATGGGTTGGTCCATGTTTATCTGGAGGAGCCTCTACCCCAGTGATAGAACAAACAACAAAAGATCCTCAGGTGAAATCTTTATTTAGATTTGTGAAAGTTCAATAAAAATATAACTAAATGTGTCTGTGTGAAGACATTAATACAGGTGTTTAAAGTAGTTTTGCTCCAAATGTGCTGGACTGAATGGAACAAAAATATTAGAGCAGGACTTTAATATTTTATGACTTGTAGAATGGAATGTGTGGCCCGTACTGAAGAATATGTGAAAGTGTAACAGTAGTTTTGTGTCTGTGAGTGATAAACAAATATTCATAGTAATTTTTTTCCAACACAGGTTTGTTGATTTGTTTTGTCCCATGTATTTTGGATCATTTTGGGTAAAACTGTAAGTGTAAGATGTATTTAAAGTGTGACTCAAAGAAAACAGTTTGTGTTTTGTACTTAAGAATCTGAAGAAGTGCAACTGCTGTTTTGTATTTGTGAAGGAATGAAAAATATTTACAATTACAATATTATTTTTCTCTCTGACTTCAACTTCTCATTTACAAGAAGGCACAAATACTTTTGCAGCAAAAATATCTTCATAGTCTTTCCTCAGAAGTAAGTAGAAGATAAACCTGCACGCTTTGATCTGTGATTATAACGAGACATCTTGCATTTGTAAATAATTTCAGATTATGTTTTATATGTCTGGTAGTTTGATACACCGTCCTCCTCACATTTTTCTGTTAGCAGCAGCTAATGTTTATGTGAGCTATGCTACTTTAGCTGTTTGTAGCCAAGTCCTTGTATTTTTAGTCTCGTACAGTTTAAGAGAGCATCTTCACAGTCCATGAAAGTGATCTCTACTTGATCACCAGGATGATCTATTTTCATGATGCCCACAAGCAAGTCAGCTTGCTGGAGCCTCTAAGCCATTTGCTTACGCCATAACTGAAGATCAGGACGTTAGATTTTTTTGTTGGTAAACTTTGGTAAAGTAAAATTATTTACTTTTAGAAACAAACCCTAATGACTGACTAACTGGGTTGTTTGGGGATTTGGGAGGCCGATATTATCCTCAGAAGGTTTAACCCTTCTGTTATGTTCATTTCTGAGGTGCAGCAATAATGTTCCCAGGTCAAATTGACCCAGGGAATGTTTAATTATGCAATAGTGTCAGAATCCATAAATTTTCCCCAAAACATATTTGTATCCAATTATTAACTCAATTTCTAACCATTTCAACCAATATTTTGTGTAATTGTTCTTTACCTCTCTCACATAACAGACCAAACAGCATAATTCACTTGTTTTTCATGTAAAAAAGGCATTTAAATTTTTTTCACTGTCCACGAGAAAAACCTACACAGAAAAATCATTGGTTATACATGACACTGATTTATTTAAAATGTGTTTAACATTTTTCTTATCTACTTTTTAAGTAGTGACATTTATAAATGAACTTGAGACATCTGTTCTGATCAGGGTCAAATTGAAATCAAGACAAATGACTGATGAGGATTTGTTCTGAAACTAAACTTTATTCAGTCACTGATTTTGAACCAGAAATAACTGAAACCAGATATCAATTAGCGGTTGATTCATCCTTATAGACACCAGCCACAATGAGGACTCCCAAATATGCATGTAATTGCATGCATAATAAGTTATCCAGGTCCTTCCACTTCTCCCCTGAAACATGCCCTCCTTCTAAATTAGTTATTTCAAGAATGGTTTCCTGTATTGAACTGGTCATAAGTAGCTCAAAAACTGACTTGATGTCTTTGACATGAGTTACTGCTATACTAGCAGGCCCGGGTGTCTTTACTATATTTTCTGCACAGTTTTTCCTGGTGTTTACTTGGAGAAGAAGACCACTGTATTTCACCATTTTTTGACATGAATGTCTTGCTTGGAGGAACCTGATTATTGTTTTCATCATTAGGTTCATAATCAGAATCATAAGACTCAGAATTGACCTTAATACTATCTTCAGGTTCAGACACATCTTGCTCCATTTCACTGCCATGATCGAAGATAAGGTCCAGCTCTTCCAGGGCTGTCACCTTTTCATTTCTGCTGGTCATTTTCTGAAGCTCTGACAATGACTATATCATGTGTATCTGCAGTGTGTGATTTTTGTAGGACTTCCTGTAGAGAATATCTGTATGTTTCCCCCCTCCCCTCCTAAGTGTCCACTCAGTTTCTAAACTGTGTGTACATGTGTACTAAGCTCTGATCTATAGATAACAGAGTAAACTTGTATTTGCTGGTACACTGCCATTGATATGTGTGAGTATTCGTAGCTATACATGCATATGTCTGTGCATACATATACATGTGCAAGTATGGGTAATTATGGAACGAGTATGATTAAGAACTTGTATGAAGACTTAGGGACAGGACTGGATAGGCCATTGTTTCTTCCTGCTCCCTTTTTGAACACCTTGAGTTTTGTTCTACATAATATTTTGTGGGAAATTTTATGTTGTGATAGAAAGAAAGAAAGAAAGAAAGAAAGAAAGAAAGAAAGAAAGAAAGAAATGTGGGTGGAGACATAACACCTGAATTCTCACAGTTTACAAGTGAGGTAAAGAGAAAAGGGAATGCCCTTTTTACCCTTCAATTTGACTGCCGGGTCAAACTGACCCAAACAGTACTTATGTACCATATATATGTGTGGGGAGTTGTGAATATGTAAAATGAACCACTTTCATCTTATATGCTGATTATGTTTATTAAGTGAAGCAGAAGAAGTTTAAAAAATAAATAAATAAATAAATAAATACTTTCAGCTATTTTTTTGAAAGATATATATATTTTTTTACTTTAAAATTGGTCAGTTTGACCAACAACATAACAGGAGGGTTAGACTCTGTCTTTGTTGGTCTTTCTGGGAGTAAAGGAGATTTTCTCCCAATTAGCAATTTCAGTTTTCAGTTTTTAACTAACAGTGTTACTCCTTTTAACCATTTTCTTTTTCTGACTGAACTTTAAAGAGCTGAGAATCACACAAATGTTGAACTTTGTAAATGTGGTTAAGATTAAAAACTGTTTAATAGGTGATTCCTGTTCATGTATTTAACTATTTGTATGCATAGGAGCCTATTTGAATTCGTAATGATCAGATTTGTGTGTGTAGTTTTATTTTGTATTCATAACTTCTTAATATTTGTACATGTATTTGAACACATTTGCAAGTACCTGAAGTTACACACAAAATGTTTTTTACAGTTTACAAATCATGTCTTACACACACAAGTACACAAAGCTACACACAGACAGGCTGACACAGATGACAAATCATGTATTACATACATACTGATATTTTGAGTTGATTTTCTCCCCATACATGGACAGGTAAAAAAATGAAATGCTGAGCACAACTTCAGCTAGATTCACTATTAATTCAGTTCATTTCAGTTTATTTATATAACACCAATTCACAGCCAATGTCTTGAGGCACTTCATAAAAAAATAATTTCAGTTCAGTCAAACAGTTATCAATCATTGCAGTAAAGTTCAGTTTTTTTTTATTTAAATTAGTTAAAAAGTTTTCTATCTAAGGAAGCCCAGTAGATTGCATCGAGTCACTGACTTGCAGCATTCACTCCTCTTGGACCGGGAGACAGACAGTAAGAATCACCTGAAACAAATGTATAGACTACAAGCTGAAGCTATGGCACTATATTATGGAGCAACTTCAAAAGGTCAGTAAAACTCCTTCGACAGTAAAATAGGAAACCTCCCAGACAACATGAGCAAATCCAATCCGTTTTAATATTAGCTTCACAGACATTGGATGGTGTTGGTCTGAACTCCCCATCGAGATATGCTACCCGGCTGCAAAGTTCCACACAGCGCTCCAGTCTAATTACACCAGATCCATGTTTGTTTTGAAATACTATGTATTTTAGTCTAGAATGATCCTTTATTTGTCACTCAATAGAAACATTTATTTCTATCAGCTGTAAATTGAAAGACACAGTGTCTCACTATAGATGAGCAGTTATACAAAAGAAAATTATTGCATGTGTAAATCAAAGACATGTACTTCCATAAAGGATATTAAAACTTATATAAATGGCCTGTACTTGCATAGCGCGTTATCAAGTCCAGAGGACCCCAAAGTGCTTCACACTCCCATCATTCACACACTTATACTAAGTGTTGTCTTGTCCACGGTTTTATCAAACAGGGGAGTGACAAATTACAGATTTCTTCTAAATGAGGCCTCAATACTCCCATACTTATTGGTTTTGCCCTAATTAAGGAGCTGAAAATATCGTCATGTTGTAAATAATCATAATTTTTGCTTTTATCAAGCAAGAACCCTATGCCTTGAAATAATTTACTTGCGACATCGAAAATAGTATCGAGTTTGAAACGTCATGACAAGTCTACTTTGTGGTAAAAGACACAATGAGATGCAGTTAGTTTCATCCTTTAGAATCAGGAAGGAGCTTTGACATCGCTAACTCGATGCTCTAATGGTGCCTATCTGCAGCTGTCATCAAACGAGAGGTGGAGTATATCATGGACAGGACATCAGTCCATCACAGGACAACACATAAACACTCAGGACACACAACCACAGGGGTCACCGAAACAGAGCCTGATGACTTTAAAACAAATGGAAAATCTTTCTACTGTATTAGTCCACATTATTTTATCAGACTGAATGAGTCTGACTATAGTAAATATGTTTGCAATTATCATGAATAATCACAGAAATCAATATTATAACGATAGCAGATATTACTGTTGTTAGTTTATAAACACCCCCTGAGGAGCAAGTCTCCATGAGAATGGAGCTGATATGAGAACTGATAGGTTTACATGAGAACCTTTTCAACGTTTAGAACCTTCAATCAAATCTATTAGACTGTAGACTAAAGCATCTCCTCCCCTCAGTTATATAAAGGTTCATTTTAACTGTCGGTTTTTGAAGCCAAAAGTTCCCAAATGTGTTTTTGTTAATCAGAAGATTAAGATATAGCAGCAATCAAATAATGAGAAAATTAAAGAAGAACAGTTGTTTTTAACTATAATAATAACTTGGAACTGGGCTGCTGTAATTCTAAGAGGAAGTTAGAATAAAACATCAACACAAAACTGTCAAGATGTGTTTCCAAGAAGATGTTACTCACCATAGACTGTGAGAGAATAAGAGAAAGTTATTTTTGTTTTCTTGGCATCAATTTTATAAAGTCCTGAGTCCTCCTTCTGAAGGTCTGTCAGTGTAAATAGTCCAGAGTTTTTGTTCCAGTCAAGTCTTTTATTGTATCTTTCCTCTAGAATCTTAAATTTTTCCTCATCCACTGAAGCAACAGTGTTTAATTTGTCTAAAAGAAATCCCAACTCCAGCAGAGGATCTGGTAAAGTGATGTTTCCTCCAACGACTCCAGTCAGGTTCCTCTTCACCTCCTCAGCAGGAGATAATCCGATCATCACTGGAAAACACCAACAGATACAGTCAGATACAACTCTCCTAAAAACATCATATCTCACCATGTTATTTTAATTGTTGTAAATTCTGAATATAATCTCAGCATCAGTAACAGCAGCTGCCTAAACATCAAAGTTTAAGATTCTTCATCGGTTTCTGATTCTTCCAGCTGTCAGGGTAGAGCTAAACAGACCCATCTGGTTATAAACTTGTTATATTCATGATTGTTAGTCAGCATTATCAGCTTATTTACACCATGATGTCCTGTTTTATGCTAAAGTCTGGGACAGAAAATCACTCAAAGAACAACTCAAACTGATCTGGACCTAAGCAGCTCATAAGGATCTGACAGCAGGTTGCTTTGAGAGATTCAGAGGGAAGAGTTTAAAATATGAGCAACAGAAATAATTCAACAGACCAGAGGCCCGTTTCAGAAAAGCAAGATTTATTAATTTAGGATACAGGATGAGAGTTGGGTTTGACCAAGCCTCATAAGAACATCTAGATTCAAACCAGGCTGAAGAGCAGGAGGTTAAATCAATCCTGTTAAGCCCTCATTCCAGGCCTTCATCATAGATTAACTAAATGATCACATGGAAAGATGGCTTCTTCTAACCTCACTTTAGGTGAAAAAATAAACAATAACAGACGGCACTCATTGTGACTTGATATGAGAAGTGAAACATATCAAAGTCACCTGGTGATGTAATATAGAGCTGTGTATCATCTGCGTAGTTGTGGTAACTAATCTTATTACTTTTATAATCAAAGCTAATAATAGGAGCATGTAGGTATTAAATAGGAGGGGTCCCAAGATTGAACCTTGGAATACTCCACATGTGACTTTTGTCCACTCCGATGAGAAGTTGAAAATTAAAACGTTAGTGATTTTAGCCTAAATATTTATCTAACATCCTAAAAATGTCTCATCGTTTTACAAAAAAATGCATAAATGGTTGTTAAATATTTACAACTAAACTGAATTCCTGAAATAAAACTTCCTCCTGATGTTGGATATCCGAGACAGCAGCTGTGGGTCAAATGATGACACTATGAGAGCAGATTTATGCTAATATTTACATTTCTAATCAGCCTAACTACATGAGCTCTCTGTTTCATCCCATGGGCTCAGAGCTCATCTGTTTATCTGGGTTTCTCTGCTAAACGAAGCACCTAACAGAGCTCACCCTGCTGGTAGCTCCTTAGAAACTGCTGCTTCGAGAGCTTCAGTGTTCTGGGTTTTTGTTGTGTTCCTGTTCAGTTCAGTTGAACCTCAGAACCTGCTGCTCATACTCAGAGCATTCAGAGCCTTGAAGCAATCAGCAATCCTTCCTTAGGCAGAAAGCTTTCTACGAATTGAAATTAATCCTAATTGGACTGCGGTGTTTTAGAACTGGGATCAAATCATATACAACAGAATTAGAATCGGTTTAAATGACTGTTGATCTGATTACATATTTCTTCACCTGTTTGTCTGGTAAAGTGTCTTCAGATAATATTTGTTGTTAATTTGTGCTCCAGAAATAATCTGATCTGTAATTGCTAGCTTGGCTCAGTTCAGTGTGGTGCTGGATGTTTGGACCCTGCAGTCGGTGTTGATTCCACACAGTTTAATGGCCTCAGCAACAACATGTAGGGCGGAGCTTTATGCAGGTTTAATGTCAATGCTGAAAAAAAAACTGCATGAGCTGCTGATGCAGAAATACTGATGGATGGATGGATGGATGGATGGATGGATGGATGGATGGATGGATGGCTTTGACATCTTTCAGTCTGGTATCTGTGCTCACCACAACACTGAGGCTGCCCTCATCAAAGTGTTCAATGATATCCACACAAATACAGATTGTGGAAGAACCACAGTGTTGGTTCTGTTGGACCTCAGCGCAGCATTTGACACTGTTGACCATGAGACATTATTGAAGCGACTGGAGAGCTGGGTTGGACTCTCTGGAACAGTACTAAGTTGGTTAGAATCCTACCTAAAGAACAAGGATTTCTTTATGTCAATAGGCAACTTCTCATCGGAGTGGACAAAAGTCACATGTGGAGTACTCCAAGGTTCAATCCTGGGACCCCTCCTATTTAATATCTACATGCTCCTATTAGCTTTGATTATAAAAGTAATAAGATTAGTTACCACAACTACGCAGATGATACACAGCTCTATGTTACGACATCACCAGGTGACTTTGAACAGATGCTTAGAACAAATCAATGCGTGGAGGTGCCAAAACTTTCTCCAGCTGAACAGACACAAAACTGAAGTTATTATCTTTGGACCTAAAGAGGAATGATCTAGAGTCAGTGCGCAGCTTCAGTTATTACAGCTAGAAACTAGTGATCAGGCCTGAAATCTGGGTGTAGTGATGGACTCGGACCTGAACCTTCAGAGACACATAAAGATAGTTATAAAGTCAGCCTTCTATCACCTGAAGAACATTTCCAGGATCAAAGGACTGATGTTTCAACAAGATCTAGAGGAACTCATCCATGCGTTTATCTTTAGTCGCATTGGTTACTGCAACAGTGTCTCACAGGTCTGCCTAAAGAGTCAACCAGAAAGCTGGAGCTGATCCAGAACGCTGCTGCTGGCGTTCCCACTAAGACCAGGAAGACAGAGCACATCACCCCAGTTCTAAAGTCCTTCCACTGGCTCCCTGGAGCTCAGAGAATAGACTTTAAAATCCTTCTGTTAGTTTATAAATCACTGAATGGCTTAGCACCAAAATACATTAAAGACCTGTTGTCATTTTTATCAACCTTCCAGATCACTCAGGTCTTCTGGTTCTGGTCTGCTCTGCATCCCCAGAACCAGAACCAAACATGGAGAAGAAGCTTTCAGTTTTTATGCACCACAAATCTGAAACAAACTTCCAGAAAACTGCAAAACAGCCGAACTACGGTTCCTTTAAATCAAGGCTAAAAACCCACCAGTTTAGAGCTGCCTTTGATCAGTAGTAAGTAGAACATTGATCAGTATTTGCTTGATGATCCTCATGATTTTGGTGATTTTCATGTGTACTTGCTTGATGATTTTGAAATTTGATTGAGGTTTTTAATGATGTGAAGCATTTGAACTGCCTTGCTGCTGAAATACACTATAAAAATAAACTTGACTGGACTTAATATGTAGAAACTGCATCTTAGGAACTGTTTTAAACTAATCAAACTCTCTGACTGGATCAGCATAGCTGGAACTAATGCTGCTGCTGTTCTGTTTTGTTTTTTTCTGTAGATCCTATCCACCTCATTCCTGGGAGGGTTACTGTAGAAACGATTATGGGTCTTACTTCCGGTGAACGCCGTAAGTAGTAGTAATGCTTGGGTTTACTGGCAAATCTACTGATTTGCTTTCATTATAGAAGTTCGAATTATCTTTTCGGACCAATATTTTATTATCCTTTAAACAAAAATAGTGTTAACTAAAATGTCCTTGAGCTCAGGTACATGTTGCGCTGTTCGTGGCTGTACTAACAATCGGACCAAGCTGAATTTGTGGCTGCAACTAGCGTGTGCTAAACACACTAACGAAACGAACAGTGTTCCTATGATAAGCGGTCGTTTCCATCACCCACTGACAGATAAGGAAACTCAAAACGCTGTACGTATGTTTGTTTCATTTTGTGGACGACATGCCCCCAGAGGAAAACCTGCATCCTTCATTGTGTTTGGGCGACGACAAAACTACCTGAAAAGACATGCTGGATCCTTAAAAGGACTGACAGCAGTGACACGAGAAAACCAGGTATGATTTCACAGACAGCATTTAGTTTTACGATTTTCTGGAGTTAGTGTGGAAATCCCTGATGTGTCACACCTCACTATTTGTATACCCATGTTTACTTATAGATGGGCTTGACCAGATTGAGGAGCCATCCTGCTACTTCCTGTGTTGAACGGCTTCTTCAACACACCTGAGTTAAGTAATACAATCAAAATGATTATTAAAACTACAAAAACAATCCACTTGTACTTTCTACGGTATTGCATCAGTGTGGCTGCATGATCTGCCTTTCTTTGCAATCCATGAACACCCTGCTGTTTGTATTTCACCTGACACTGAAACCAAAGCAAAAGCTCAATAATGTGGAGTTTTAAGGCTTTGGCTGCGCTATGTCTGATTTAAGGTCGCTAAAATTGTGCCCCATCTCTTTTAACAAAACATGGCCAGTCTTATTATTGTGAGGATACTGATAAGTTTCAGAGCTTTTCAGATTGCTCATGACTTCGCCATCTGAAGCAACTGAGTCAATGAAGCAGCTAAATATGCTAGTTTAGACTATCTGCGGCCATTACTTCAGGTCATCATCCAACTTTTTGATAGCTGTAAATAGCGGTAAGACAATATCGCCACAGCTGATCTGTGATTGCTGGTGTTCCTACATATTTTATAGCCAAAAATCTGTGACGAAAGACAATTAGCGTGTTACTAGCACATAAACAAAAGCCAGTTCCGGTTCACTGCTGAAGTCGCACCCATAATTCACGCAAAGCCTCATGTGGGCTAGGAATAAGGTGGATAGATTCTAAACTTAAATCCCATAGATTTCACTAGAGCCTCAGAGTTTCTCTGTTTGGTTGTGTTTCTCTCCTAGATGAAGCCACTAAAGTATCTACTACTTCCATTAACTTCCCACTTTCCTCCAACATAGAAAGTACTCCTTATTCAGATTGCTTCTTTTTCTTTTCATGTCTCTGCTCTGTCTTCTCAAACCTCCACTCGGTTATGGCAGATGGCTGTTTGTACAGAGCTTGGTTCTGGTTCTGCTGGAGGTTTCTTCCTGTTAAAGGGGAGTTTTTCTTCTCCACTATTGCAACATGCTCGGTATGAGGGATTGCTGTAAAGTCAACGACTTGATGCAATCTGCTGGGTTTCCTTAGATAGTAAACCTGTCAATCAAGTTGAATAATAAACTGAACTTAATGCATTTTTATTAACTAGGATCAACTGGAACGGATGTCTGGACCGAACTGACTTTTCATTTCTGTTCCTTTGTTGTGAATTTGTGCTGTGTAAGTAAACTGAATTGAAATGAGACATTAAAAAAGGGAAAAAAGAAGGTTTTCATAGATAATCCAACTTGGGATCTCTAACATGAAAAACAGAGCATTGTTTTCCTCTGAGCTACAAAGGCGCCACATGTTCTAACGTGCATCAGATCCTGTCGAGAGTGGAGTTAACATTCATACAATAGTTGCAGCACATGAGGAAAAGGTTCTGCTCAGATGACTGGGGTTAGAACCAACTGCAAGAACTACCAAACCTTCTCTAAGTTTTGAAACAGAGAACATATGTCTTGGTTCTTCTGGAGTATTTTACTGGCTTAAATCTTCATTTTAATTTTTTTGACCAAACTTTTACGAAACCAAGTATAGATGAAAGCTAGGAAGACTAGAAAATGCTCTTGGTTTTATGAAACAGCCTCAAAGACAACAGCTTTGCTCATATTAATAAACCTGGAAGTGATAATAACAAAAGTAAATATGAAGTTCTAAAACATTTCTCTAAACTTGCATTAAATTTAGAGAAATCTGGTTTGCATAAGAACAGGCTGAGTGAGCAGGACAAGAGACAGGATGTTAGTCCTGACATCACAGCCCTGGAGCTGCTCTATAAAAACTGCTATTGGACTCAAACACAGATTCATCCAAGTTCAGCTCAGTGATACTGGATTCATCTTTACAGAAATTTTTGAATGCTTCTGCTAATAAGACTGATTTGTGTTTGTGCACCACAACGTTCCAAAGCACAGAATGTTTTTATTTTAGTTCCTAAAATACAACTTATTTTAAAACACAAAGAACCGACTTTTCCTTTTTCTTGAGATTAAAATCTAAAAAGTTTTTAAGTGCAAAATGTTCCTTTTACATTTACATTTCAGAACATTTGTGTGCTGAACAAACTGGTTCCTGCCCTGCAGCTAGAAAGTGAACTATTGAGCTAATCAACAGGATGCCTGAAGGGAGTAAATATTTGGTGAAAGATGATAAACGCTCTCATGCAACTGTCACATGATCGACCATCTGGTGTTATTTTTCCAGGAGCTGAACATGAAAACATCTCCAGAAATCAGCAGAAAATTCTGGTTCTGGTTCACAAACTGCTCGATGCTTCTGATGCCACCTTCACTGACAATAAATCAAATATATGGACCGAACATTTTAATATTAGAACTGATTTTACAGGTTGTTTCTGGTCATTCCAAACAAACACTTTTACACTGGAGCCTCGTTCATCCAGCTGCACTCAAACACGCAGATTAGCGGGAAACTTTGGGTCGAATGCCTTGCTCAGGGGCATGTCACCATGTGACAATCACACCCACAACTTTCCAACTGCAAGAGGACTTCTCTTCCCACTGATCCACATCAGCCCTGAAGTGCTTTCTGATCCTGAAGGTTTCGTCACATTTTATCTGATGTCAATAAATAAATATGCAGTGACACTGCATGAGAAATATAATTCTGTTTCTGAGTGTCGATGCTGTGGTGAAGTATGGCGGCGGTGGTATAGTGGTATGGGAGCACTTGAACCACTACGAACTTGACCTCAGTTGTCCTGTTTTACTTGGTTGGTCATCCTGGATAAAAGGGTGGATTACAGTATAAAAAGTATTATTTAATAATTCTGTAGAGGTTTTTTCTCCAACGGTTTATGAAATAAGGTTATCTTTTATTTTTATACATATGTTTCCTGATATCAGAGCAGGAAGGAAACACAAACATATTTTCTCTTACTTCCATGTTGAATGACGGGGTTTATAGTGATAAATACATATTTTCAGCAGCGTTAGTGTTATTTATTGCTTGAAGCATTAAATCCAATAAATTCAGACCTAACGCCATGTATCTCATAAAATCTTCATGATAGGTGATTTATTAAAGGGAACTAAAATTAACTTCATGGGTGCTGAAGGCACATAAACACAGCTCCCCCACCCCCACCCCTCCTTCTGAACCTGTGTGGAAAACCGTTCATTAGAAATAAGTTACGTCACGCCTATAATTTACTGGTTTTTCTTCAGAACATATTTTGAATATAGTAAGAGATGATAAGGGAAAGTTTACACAACCAACATGTGTAATCCTAATAACACTGCAGCCTTTTCCAAAACATTTCCATCATGTGGCAGCGAAGACAAGCCCTTCATTAAGCTGCTTCATAAATCAGCAATCAGCAAGAACCAAGCAACATGTGAGCTTTCAGAAACAAAGCCAGAATCGCAGAACCGAAGGAGCGGCTCAGCTTGACACTCAGCACAGCAAGCAAAACGAGTGTCCAAAGTGTCCAGGGATAAAACACGAGTGACGTGTGACACCATCTTGTTTTACTTCCATCTTCAAGCATCATTTGGTCCAGTGTGGTTTTTATGGTGCATTATTAATAAGGCTGGGATTGTACTGGAAACTTCCTTGATGTGCCGCACGCCGGTGCCTTGTTTCTGACTTAAATCCCAGCAGGTCCTACAGACCATCGGTCTCCAGAACATGGAGGACCCCCTCAGCCTTCTAACCAGACATTCAGGGCTGTAATTACTTTCCTGGGTGGCTCCGGGCAGCAACAGCTCCATGATCCTTCAATCCTTTCAGAAAACAGGACTGAAGGATCAATCCTGTTGATCCTGAGACCCTGAGGTGTCTCAGTCTCGGCTCTCAGTGTTGTTGCCTTTCTGGTCCACAGAAAGTCCTCGTAACATCACACAGAAAAGGTTTCTGCTGCTGGAAGACTAGTGATTCAGGAATAAGGGGAGAAAATAAGAAGAATTCAAACTGAGTCACTTTGCTTCCTTTGCTCAGTCAGGATGTTTTTCTCATCTGCTGAGCAAAACAAACTTCCCAGACAGCTGGAACAACTGTCCCGTCATTGTCATCAAAGGATTATTGAGCATCGTCTGCTTTCCCAGCTTCACCACTAGTGTCTCCTCCTGTTCTGACCAGCAGTTCACACAACGCTTCGTCCAGTGTTCCCAGTCGTAAAGACACTATCTGGTGTTTCTATGGCTGCCATCAGCTCCACTGTATTCAGGGTTGGTGCATTTGTGTAGCATCTGAATTTGTGATGTCATTGACCACGAGTTGAAGACTGATGGGTTTCTGACTAAAACCCCACCTGTTTAGGTAACTAAGACCTATTTTAGTCTGTTTTCCAGTTCTTCTTCACGTTCCTTCATTAAACCACTGCTATGTTCTCATTTGTTATGCTTTCAACATCCAAATCACTTTGAACTGCCGTGCTCCTGAAATGTGCTACATGAATAAACTTGTCTGGGCTTGAAGTTTCCCTGACAGGAATTTAGACGATAGGAGGTGGATTTCAACCGTTAGAGGATCTCTTCTTTGGTCAGAGTGAAAGTAAAACTCTAGATAAAATATGGGTCTTTTTCCATCCAGTAAGGGAGGAGTTACATCGCCTCATCCTGCCTCTCCCAGGCCAGTTAAATGAGGCTGGTTGGTCTGTTAATCTATCGAAATGCTGGTCATCAATAAAACATTGTTCTGTGGGCTTAATGGCGTCTTCAGAGAAAATGGAAGATGCAGCCATGAAAAAACAAGGTATGTCAAGGGTCTGCGATGTCCTGTAAACTCTGAGCAGTTTGATTCAAACTGCTCAGAGGAAGTTACACCCTGTAGCTGGTTGTGTTCATGTAAACAGTGTTATCTCGACTGGAAACACTGAGCTTGCTTCCTGTTTATCAGATCCAGTCATTTTAATTTACTAGAAACAAGTTGGCACCAAATAATAATCAGACGAAATGGAAAACAAAGTGGAGAAAAAATTTCCAGAAGCCTCGTTGGAAAAGCACCAGACATTTTGAACGAAATGTTTGCTTTCAGTATCACCATTTTCCTCCCATGATAGTGATCCAGGGTTCTGATGAATGCAAAGTTTACATTTTATTAGCCATGCAGCATATACGTTAGGACATCTTCATGTCTCAGACAGACATTGTCACATAACTAAATAACAACCTGAGAGCTACCTGGCTTCAAATCTACTTCTGTCTGTCTATTTTTGCACAAAGGCAGACCAGAGCAGACCCTGCATTGCTGCACGGGAAGCTCCAATCCTTCTGTGCTGCTTCCTACCATCAATCAGGAACAAGACATCAAGACACTCGAACTCTGCCTCAGGCAAACACTGACCTTCGACCCAGAGGGAGCAAGCTCATCTGGATTCAGCTGCAGATTCAACCACATAATCTGCAAAAAGCCAAGAAGCGACCCTAAACTTCCCAAACCAGAAACTCTCCTCTCCAGAACTACACCTTGAGATCCTGGTCCATGAAGACCCCAAATCCTGAGCAGCTGTTCTGCCACACACCTTTCACCGAGAATGCTTGGGATATTCCAGCAGCCTTATATGGAAGCTGTTGTTTTATGGAATGAAGCTGCAGCAGCTTAGCAAAAACAGATAGATAGATAGATAGATAGATAGATAGATAGATAGATAGATAGAGAAAATAACTGAGTCAAACTCCTCAACCGAACAACACTAGATTCAAAAATAACCTCAGTTGTGCTTAAAAAATAATTAATTAAAAGAAACCAAGAAAAAAAAAACAAAAAAAAACCACACAATTCAGTCTCTTCAACCTTTTTAGTTATTTAAACAATGCTGCCTGGTAAAATCCACGGCTGTATTTTGTCACATTTCACACAGAAGCTTCAAGGCTTTGAAATTCTGAAAGTCACCTAAAAACAGTAAATCGAAGACAAATGATGCTGCAAACAAATAATAAACTTTCGAAAATCATTTAAAGACGTCGTTAATCTGATCTCTCAGAGTGTTGCAGGAGAAACGATCATCTCAGTGCGCAGCCACTACATCAGCTTCCTCCAACAGCTCCGACCTGCAAATGTAAAGAGGAAAGTTCCAGAACTTACCAAGAAATAAGCAAATAAATGCGATCTGAGTCTCCATCTCATAGCTACATCGAGACAAAAAATTGTTGTCTCAGACTCTGAAAACTCAAATTCTTCCTGAAAAAGAGGCGACAAAAGCTGAAGCGCGATGAGAAGCCGCGTTGACTGGCTTCCAGCCACTCCCTCAAGAGGCTGCCTCGACCCTGATCAGATTAAACTTTTACTGATGCGCGATCTGCGCAAAAACCCAAACAACTATTAACAAACTAAAATAGTATTTCCTCATATTGAGGGAAAAGGTATCCCGGAGTTTCGGAGGAGATTTTGTTCGAGAAATTATGATCGTATGAAATGTGCAAATGTTTTTTCATGCATTTGCATTAAGTATTATAATTATTTAATGCATCCGATGGATGCATTAAGATAGCGATCCGATCGGATCGCTATCTTAATGCATTTGCATGAAAAAACAATCAGTCAATGCATCATTGCTCATCAAACATTTCATGCATGTGCGAACTGTTTTATAGGAAGCAGGCAAAATGATTGAGCAGAAAATACCTTTGGCCTCATCAGTTACTCGTTTCAGATGCTATTTTCGACTGCAGCTTTCTCTCATCAGGGGTTACGTCCCAGCTTCTAGCTGCAGGCAGAGAGAGAGATGATAGCTACTCTGTTACAGGGCTGTTGACCACTAAAACACTGATTCATGTTTTTATTCTAAACAATCGTTAATTTCACATTAAACAGTCAAAATGATCTAAATGGAATATAAAAAATGACTAATAACTTTTATTGTGCAATAACCTGTTTGCATAAAAACAGGTTTTTTAATGAGACTGTTTGTTGACAAAGATTAAAAAAAAAAAAATCCAGATTCATCCAGGAACCGTGTGCTGTGTTTTCAGGTGACCAGGTGACCTGCATCCATTGCAACAACATGAAAGGAATGAAGAAACCTGAGGAGTCATGAGGCAAAAAGGAAAACAGATACCTTAGATAAAAAGTGGAGAAATTACTGGGAAGAAACACTTCACAATAAAACAGGAAGTTAATATTAAAATAAAATAAAAACTCAAACATTAGAAACAATGAGTTACGTGGCGGCTCCATATTCTAAACTGGTCAAAAACAAATCAAAAAGACGGCGGCTTCAGCATTTGTGCAGAGGAGGCCTTCATCTGGCCGTCCATCCATCCATCACTCTTCCATAACAGATCAAGACACCATTGTGGTGAAGAAAGAGCTGAGATTAAAAGCAAAGCTCTTAAAGTCCTGGTAGTTCCAACCCTCTCCTACATGCTCATTAGATCCCAGAACCGAGCAGCTGGGATGGGTTTCCTCTGCGGGGTGGTCGGGCTCAGCTCCAGAGATGAGGTGAGGAGCTCCATCATCATCTGCAGGAGCTCAGGGTGGAGCTGCTGCTGCTCATCTGCAGGATCAGGCTGAGGTGGTTCATCTGGTCAGGACGGTTCATCTGGGAGGAGAACCGAGACCAGACCCAGAACCCAGCGGAGGGACCTGATGACCTGCCTTCTGACAGCTCTGGATCTCCCAGAGGGAGATGGAGAGAGTTGCTGGAGAAACAGATGTGAGGGTTGGCTCCTGGAGCTGTGATCTTTGGGAACTCTGTCGCTTCAGTCAGACCTACATCAGTTCGTTTGCACCTTGTTTCAACATGTGACATGGATCCACCGATCCTTACAGGAACTTTAGTTGAGTTCAGTTCAGGAGGGCGCGAGGAGAGCAAAGGCTCCCACACTCTGGTGTACGTCACTCCATGAAGCGGAGGAATACTCAAGGCCGACCCAACGTGGAGGTCAGTTTTTCCGACCGCGTACTCCGTGTCATAACGTGAACTGCTCGGCGGGAATCAGCGTTCACATCGAACTGTTTGGTATGCGACTGCTAAGCTCATAAGGTTGAGAGTCGTGGAAGGAACCAGCTCAGACCCTGGGTAAGGATGAGGCACTCTGTGGAATTATGTTATAGTAATTCGTCACGAGAAATGATTGAAATCGGCATGCTGGAAATGTCAACCGTCTGTGGACAAGGGTCGCTGAGTCGGCGTGGCTCACAGAATACGCGCCGTACGCCAGAGTACGCGGGAGCCTGAAGGACTACAGTCAGGAGACAGAGTCTGTCCCAGTTTGCTGTAAGGAGCTGTTCTGCTCCAGCCCATCATGAGTCGTCAAATTAGATTAGATAAGCTGCTGCAGGAAACGCGATGGCAGAGCTGTAATCAGTCCTGCTCTGCTTCCCGCTCAGCTCCGCAGAAGTCCTGAGAAGAGCCACAGTTTTCTTCTGTAATTTGTGATCTATTTTCTTCATGTCTTCAGCTTTCCTATGATACCAAATATAGCATCTCTGATTTCCTCTTCACAGCTTCCCCTCTATAAACCATGTTGGCTGTTTTTAAGTCTTCTTTTTAAGGTTTAACATCCTTCTCACTGTTTGTGATGCTTGGGTGTTTGTCCTGCAACTTTTGTCACAGTTCTCGTCGGTTTTCAACGTTTTGATCTCTGCAGATATGACCAAGTTTAGGGTAAGGGCCTATTTTCTGGTAGCTGTTTATCAACTAACGGATATTCAAGTGTATTTACCTCACTTGGTTGCATTTTGAAGAGTAATGAGCCACAACATCAAGTTTGCATTTCAAAACCTCCTCAACCATATTTACTTTATAGAAAGTGCTACAGGTACCAACAATTGTGCAGATAGTAATTTTGTCACAAATATTTTTGTCTTAGTTTGTGACACTGTTAACAGGAAGAAACCTCCAGCAGAACCAGAACCAGGCTCAGTCTGAGAGGCCATCTGCATTCAAGAAGCCTCTAGAAAACAGAAGAGAGGCACTTTTGAAAGTTCCAGTGACAGTGAAAAAGTGTTTTGACCGAGACCAACAGGCTGCAGATAAGATGTTTTAATTTACATGACCTCTGTTCCATTTTTAACAAGGTTTTAACAGAAGTACTTATATCTATTTTTATTGACCATGTTTAATCCTGGACATGTCATAATGCAGATCTATTAAGATCTCTGAATCATTAAAATATTTATTTAGGAGGTTTACACTTTTACAGCCCCTATTCTTGTCCAACTTAAACTCATTATGTGTTCAGTAGCTGCAGAACACCAAGTCCTCTTACTGAAAGTGTCTGTTGAAACAAACCACGCAGCTCTTCCTGTTCCCCTGACATGCTAGCTGAGGGGGCAGATGAAAGCAGATCTGTACTGCATGTGTCCAGCCATTAAAGCCATCCTGTTAACCAAACTGTGACTGACAAACAGAACAGCAGACGTCACACGACCACCACATCCCCTCAGAGCGAGCTTTCTGCTGAAGCTTAACCACAACATTAACTTTCTCACACAAACAAACTGCAGACACCCATGTCTGTTCCACCAGTGAGAACCTCAGTCTGCAGAACTTTTATTAACTTTTGTATTAATAAGTACTTCAGTATCAAGTCCAGGTTGTCAACAGGAGAATCCTGTCTCTGTCTGTCTTCATGTCTGTTGGGTGAAAATTACAACTCAGAGGTAATTGTTGGATCCTGCTGCAGCAGGTTCTGAGCCTCATGGACCAAAATATCTGCGGAACCAACCATCATTAACCATGAGATATGTGCTGAGAGGTAAATGTTTGCTCTGTCTTGCAGGCTGTAGCCACCTCTTCAGAACCTTCCATCACTGCTCTTTCCACTGGTTAGTTTGATGCACCGCAGGTTATTCTGGGTGTAGTTCTTCCTGGAAAACCCATTTATGCTCTGCAAATACTTCCAGATAGTCAAAAGTCCCCATTAACTGACTGTTTCTGTGTTTTAACCCATTCAGCCAGGTTTACAATGAGTAAAGGATGATAACATTGACCCAACTTCAGATGTTATCTGGATGCCTTAGAATCAACAAAGGTTAAGTTGAAATAAAAATGATTCCCTTGTTCCTGATGGAGGTGTGACCAGCAGCAGCTCACTGGTCTGACGGATTTATAGAGGAGACTGTTTTTACACAGTGTGGCAAAGATGTGAAGACGTGCTTGCGTTGGAGATGGTTGGTTAACATCTGAGCGGTTGGCTGAAGAGGTGAAAACAAAAGTTGAATCTGAAGAAATGGAGAGAGACGGAGGGAAGTAGAGAATGGTCAGTATGGTGAGACACTTGGTTAATAAAGTCAGGAAATGATGTCAGCAGCAAAAATCCAAACACTGGCCTGGATTAATGATGCTAACCTGATCCCATTCCTTCATTATATATAAGCTCACAAGCAGTCTCACTGTCTGTGTGTCTGAAGGTTAAAAATAAGTTTAATCACTGACTGATGCAAATATGACATGCAAATATCTGCTTTGCCTTGAAAATTTCCATCTGCTATGAAAGGAGAACAACAGTCAAAAGAGCAGAAAGGTTTACTTTCAGATTCCCCTTAAAGCTGCAGTATGTAACTTTTACAAAAATATGTTGGTTTTTTTTACACATTAGTTAAAACTGTCACTGTGTCATGACAGTTTAAAATGAGACAATCTGTGAAAAGTTGAGCTCCTCTGCCTTCTCCCAGTGCTTCTACTGCCATCTGCAGAAATACGCCGCTCAGGAAACTGGGAGATTCATGGCATCTGTGTTCGGGGGCGCGTGCTTGATGTTGCTCGAGGTGTGTGCTGGTTGGGGGTGGCTCTTTGGGGGGGACCAGTCTCTACGGGGGTCCATGGGGTTGAGATTAGGGCTTGCTGGGGAGTTGGGACTGTTTCATCCTGGCGCTGCTCTGGTCTGCTGGCTCTTTGGGACAACGTGGACTCTTTCTGGCCCCGTCTCTGGATGGGATCGGGGCCAGCTTCTGGGCCCGGGTTGTTCGGGTGGTACCCGGCCCTCGTCCTGGCTGATGGGCTGCTCTGCTGCTGCAGAGGGGTGGGCTGTCTGCTCCTCTCCCTCCCAGAAAGAAGGGAACCATCTCCTGGGTCCGGGGACGGGTTGCCCCTCTGGGGGGGCGTTACCTGGACCTGGGAGTACAGAGTGTGTATGGGAAGTGTGAGTGGATGCATGGCATCTATTTGTGTGTGTGTGTTTGAGGGTGGGAATGTGTGATTGTGTTTGTGTATGGCTGTTTATCTGTCAGGTTGGGTTCTGGGCTGCCCCCTCTCTTGGATCATCTTGGGCCCCAGGCTAAAAATGTGGGGCCTATTTCCCCCCGTCACACTCCCCTCCGGTGGCTGGTGCCTCTGCCCGCCGGTGTGTTGGTGGCTCTCGGTGTCTGGTAGCTGCTTGCCAGGGCCTGGGTGCCCTAGCTCGGCCAGGGCTCTGCTGGGGGGTGGTGTGCCCTGGGGGTTCGGGTCTCTGTGTCCATGGCTGGATCGTGTATCGGGCTGCCAGCGGAACCTGTGGGCTCGTCGCTGCGGCCCCCGGGTGACTGACTGAGTCTGCTGAACTGCAACTCCAACTGAAACCACAATGCAACAGAGGGTTTTTGTTGAGGCCATGCAATGGCATGACTTGTACAGATCTGTGTCATGCTACATGTCTGAAGGCTGGAGCTGGAGTCAAATTTTTGTGACTTCGGTAGCTAAAACGCAGGAAAAATATGACGACAAGAACATAATTTAACTCCTTAACTTAAGGACACCGGTGCTGAAGGGGAACCCCAGCCATCCCTCTCCTTGGTGACATCCCAAGGCCCTCTCAGACCGGAAAACCCTCCAGTGATCAGATGCCCAAACAACATCAGCTGACTCCTTTCTATGTGGACTCTGCTTTAGAGACACACTGAACCAAAGTTCTTCATGACAAAAAGTCTTTGATTACAGTTCAAACCAGGCTACAGCAAACACGCATGGCACAACCCCTCGCATCTACAGCCAGTTTTATTGTATTGCATCAAAGCTCATAGCATCACGCTAACAAAGAAATGCACAGATAGAGTTTAGCCGGAGCAAAGAAGAGTATCTGTTTTATTCTTTCTTTTGATGTTTGTGGTTGAGCTGTGCTTCCTGTTATGACAAAGTGGATCTCTACCTGCTGTAACAACCCCCCCTCCCCTTCAAGTCTACACCTACAACAAACAGTGACTTTATTAAGCCTCTCTCTGTCTGTTGGGGCATAACTCCATACAGCTGAAACCAGAAGTTTACATACACCAAATAAAAACACACATGCACGTTTTTTTCTCACTGTCTGAAGTGAAATCAGACCAGACTTCTCTCTTTTTAGCTCAGTTAGAACCAAAATTATTTCTATTTGCTAAATGCCAGAAAACTTAGTGAGAACCTTTTTTTTTTTTTTTAGAAATTTGTTTTGTAACTTTCTTCAAATTCATAAGTTTACATACATTTGGTCAGTATCAGGGATAATTGTCTTTTAAACTGTATGACTTGGGTCAAACCTTCTGGGTTTCCTTCCTGATCCTCTGATAGGTTGACTGACACATCAGAGTTAATTGGAGGCTCACCTGTGGATATATTTTAAGGCCACACCTGGAACACACTGCTGTCTGGTTTGACACGATGGGAAAGTCAAAAGAAATCAGCCCAGATATCAGGAAGAGAATGATGGAGCTGCACCAGTCTCGTTCATCCTGGGAACGATTTCCAGACACTTGAAGGTCCTGCATTCATCTGTTCGAACAATTATACGCAAGTATAGACATGATGGGAATGTCCAATCATCATCCCCCTCAGGAAGAAGATGGGTTCTGGTCCAAAATGTGCAGACTGACTCCGGAACAAAAGCTGAAGGCCTTGCGAAGATGTTGCTGAGGCTGGTCAGACAGTCTATCCACAGTAAAACGTGTCTTTTACTGACTTGGGCTGAAAGGCCTTTCAGCAAGGAAGAAACCTTTCCTTCAAAAGAAACATAACAAGCTAGTACCATCCCAATTGTGAAGTATGGAGATGGCAGCATCATGTTGTGGGGCTGTATTGCTGCAGAAGAAACTGGTGAACTTCATAAAATAGATGGCCTTATGAGGAAAGAGCATTATGAAGAAATATTCAAGCAACATCTAAAGACATCAGCCAGGATGTTAAAGGTCCAAATGGGCCTTTCAAATGGACAACCCTCAGCATCCAGCTAAAGTGGTTATAAAGTAGCTTAAGGACAACAAAGTAAATGTTCTGGCGTGGCCATCAAAAAGCCCTGTGGAGAAGTTCACCTCAATTCAGTTCAATTCAGTTTATTCATATAGCGACAATTCACAACAAATGTCGTCTGAAGACACTTTACAAAAAGAAAAAAAATCATTTCAATTCAATTATTCATACATTCCAATTGATCCTAGTTATCAATCAATACATTGAGCTCAATTAACTATTCAAAGTAGTTTAAAAAGTTTCTGTCTAAGGAAACCCAGCAGAGCATCGAATCGAATCATTGAGTTGCAGCATTTACTCCTCCTGACCAGCAGGGGGTAACAGCAGACAGTTGCTTGCATTGTGTTGCTTACTTTACAGCAATCCCTCATAAATGCATGCATGTAGCAATAGGGGAGAGGAAAAAGTCTCTTTTAACAGGAAGAAACCTCCAGCAGAACCAGAACCAGGCTCAGTACCAGCAGCCATCTGCCACGACCGACTGGGGGTTGAGAAGACAGAGCAGAGACACAAGAAGAAACAGATGAACTAATGTATGGATGGGAGAACGATTAGTTGATGGCAGCAGTAGCTCAGCTGATTCCCTCCTCCATGAAGGTATCACAACCAAACAGAACACCAGACCAGGTGCAGCTTCTATGGAGAGAAAATGGAAAGAAATATGATCTCTCTTTAATTTTCACCAGAACTCTTGCTGCAGCCTTTTGGATCAACTGAAGGCTTTTAACTGCATTCTGTGGACTTCCTGATAGTAAAGAACTACAGTAGTCCAGCCTCGAAATAACAAATGCAATTAGGTAAGTAAGTAAAATTTATTTATATAACACCTATCACAGACCTATCAAAGACAGAAGAAGCAAGCAAAAGTGAGGTGGCCTACAAACCTGACTGAGTTCTCTCTCTTTCTCTCTCGCTCTCTCTGTCCAGAGACAGATAGAAGCACAAACAAAGCCTCTGACACACAGACACATAATTCCAGGCATTGTTTAGCATTATTTTTGCGTATCCCAAATGCAGCTGCAGTCTGCAACAGCGCTGCGCTGCACTCAGATAGCAGGTCGCTATGTGCAGAAAGTACAGGCAGAGGAGGAGAAGAGAAATTACATTTTCTATTTGTGTAAATATCTTTGAAATAACAGAAGAAAAAAATAATCATGTGTACTGTTTCACTTTCTGAATGGAATTTCACTCAGAAACAGCGTCACAGAATCTCTCCAGACATGCGGGACGCAGGAAACCATTTTTTCAACCTTTTTTTTTCGTCTGAAGGCAAAAAATCTGTGCAGTATGAAATGAAAGACCATGTGGACATTCTGGATGGCAAGCAGTCTTTCATTAAAGAGTGGTTCGTGGAGATGGCCTGTTGCTGTGTGTTATGACATACTGGACCTGGCAGGAGTAGCTAAGCGCGTTGTTCTGTTCCACGTAAGTTTCTGCAGCAGCTGGAAGAGGAGCTCCACGCAGTTTTTGGAGGGGAGACAGCCATCATAGCAGGAAAAAATAGGGAGGAGTCTTAGCTATCAGAAATCAAGTGCAGCAGGCTCAAAAAAGGAGGCAGTGCCAGGTACGGAGAAGCTGCACGAAACCTAAAATCTCTGAAATCTGCATCAGATGCTACAGCGCTGTGTGAGTTGCGCCAGGCAAAGAGAGGTGATCTGTGCTGGCGGCGAGTTGACACCTAATCTGTGTTCTGTTACCTTATTTCATACTTGCTGATTGATGTTTATTACATCTATTTAGAGACTTTTGAATTGATGTTTATAATTTAGTTTCTGTGACAAAGTAGCTTAAATTGTTACTGATTTATAGTAATTTATTTTTGTTAGATTCCTCCAACGACTTGACAAAATTTGTCTACATGTCATAATAGTTTCTTTGATTATGATGTTCGATACAAGTAAAAGCTTAATGCATAATTAAACTTCGTCTGTTGAATAAAAACAGTGTTTGGTGTTATTTTTGTTTTAAAAACATTATATTAATTATTTCCTTAGTTGTAAACTTGTAAGGTGAATTAAATGAACTGATAGTCAAAATGGCCCCTCGTGGCCGTTCTAGTGTTAAATCTCTCTTTTCTCCCTCACCTTTGTGTTTTTATAGAGTTAAGATAGGACAGTGGCCGGTGCGTTTTCAGCACTGCAGATGTGTGAACAGCTAAGAGGAGAGCGCGACAGACAAATGAAAAGCGCTTTATTTCACTAATAACAGACTTTACCACTGATAAACAGAGAAATACGATCTCATCCTCTCTGTGGAAGTAGAGCATCTTTATACTAATGCCTCCTGCAGTTCGTTACATAAATTACCATTTTCAACAGAAAGACTGTTGTTGCAGCTTTTCTACTTGATCTGATGATTGTGATTAAAAATACGCAGACATGTGGCAGAACTGAGCAACTGACCTACTAGAGTTTAGTTTTATAACCCGAGCCTGACCGGAAATTCAAGCCCGGTCGGTCCAAAATTATTTGCTTGATAGTTGGGTCAGGTGTCTGTGGCGTGTTTTTAATAAGCCTACAATACATCCGGCCCAGATAAAACTGAACGAAAATGTACGATACAAAGTTATGTTAATCTGCTTATTATAGTCAAAATAGAGGAGTCAGTGTGCTGGTGTGGATTCTCAGTCATCCAGGACATGATAAATCATGTACAGGTTGAAAACAAAAACAACTGGACTTCTGTTCTGTAGTTGAAAACGTTTTGCTTCTCATCTGAGTCCTGTCTGTCTCTGTTGCCCTGCGATGGACTGGCGACCCCGCCTCTCGCCCGATGACAGCTGGAGGTAGGCACCAGCCCCCCTCGCAACCCTGCAGGGATAAATGTGATAGATGATGGATGGATGGATGGATGGACATTGTTTTAAAAAAATAACATCATACACACGGGATCGTTTTCAAAGTTTTCATCCACATGAACCGCACGTTTCCCTGAGCGCTGTTTTAACCCTGCCAAACCCATAGGGGGCAGTGCAGCACAAAGCCAAAACCTGTGTCAGCCAATCAGAATCCTTCAAAACAACCATGACAAACACAAAAGTGGAGTTTTCTCAAATATCCACTATAGTTTTCATAAATAGTAGTTTTTAGTGATATTAAATGGAGTTTTGATGTGGATAAAAGGCCAAAAAGCTGTTTTGCCAGACATCTGGCTACGTGTGGACGAGGCCCTAGTCTTTATGAGAACAGTGTTACCTGATGGTAGAGGCCTCTTCCAGCAGCACAATGCTCCTTGAAACACTGAAAAAATGCTAGAAGAACTAACACAGGTCTGAGGTGTTTATTTGGCCAGTTATTTAGATATGTCTGAAAAAGTTGTTTCTAGTTATTCGAATGTTTCACAGTGTTTTTAATCTAAAAGGCCAAAGAATGTTAGCTTTGTATATTTTTTCAGAATTCAGTTTCCAGTTTCATGTTCCTGTTTGCTCTGCACCTCTGTGGCTTCATTGTTCCCAACTGAAGGTCAGTTTGCACAAGGTGAGTTCCTCCTTTATTACCATGGGAATCAGTTAGAGATAATGACTGTTTTCCAGATGGCGGTTTGATGAATAGCTGATTAGACTCCTGTGTTTGCTGAATAGCAGATCTGGAACCAGATGATAGCTGACATTTTCAGACGGTTTAAAGAAAGAGGAATAAAAAGAACCATAAAATAGAGAGTTATTACACTTTAACGTCTTTGTTTTTAACAATCCTATAAGAAGTCACATGTTGAACTTTCCCCTGTCAAACAGGTTCACAACAGGATTTTCCCAGAGATATTGAATTTGCATAAATGTGTGATTATAATCAGTGAGTTCAGCAACACATTGAGCCGACTGGCTTTATTCAGGCAGCCATGATGGAGCTTTGGGGGATTTTAGGCTGTGAAAGCAGATGGAAAGCAGGAAATGAAACTGAAAGGCAGGATGCAAACGTGATATTTCAACAAAGAGATCAGATCACAATAGGTGACGTTAGGCTGGGTCTGTAGGGGGGAAACGTGAGAACTGAGCTGAGGAGACCTGCTGGTGAACAGCGTGAACCTGGAGATGAATGAGGAACCTCCAGATACCAATGTTTATGATTTCAGAAGAAATGAACTTTCTGTTTCATAAATGCTGAATCTCTGCAGAGCTGCTTTATTTTACTTTCACAGTTTTAGTTTTGCACGATTCATGCATCCTCCTTCCGATGGTCTTCATGTTCACAAGTTCACTGATTGTAGTTTCTCACACTCTGAGGGTTAGGGTTTCTTATTTCACCGTATTAAACGCAAACATCAAAGGATTATTTCACCAAAATATGGTCAGATGAAGCTGGAGATGCTGAAAATGATCTTCAGATCTCAAAGACAGAGAAGATTGTTCTTTTTTAAATAAAGTTTATTCTTATTATATTATTATTATCCATCTATTATCCATAGTTTCCAACAACAACATGACCAGTTCATTCAGATCACGGTGTTGGTGAGAGCATGGTTTCCAGCCGCTGGTTGGGCTCCTCCTCTGGGTGTGTTCGGTTTGCTTCAGCTGGTTGATCCGAAACCTTCTGAAACACCTGAAAGCAGCTCTTCTTCTCCCTGAGTTTCTGACTGACGTGAGAAAACTTTGAGGTCAAACCTGAAACTGACTCGTCTCACAGTCAGCTATTGTTCCCCCTGCGACTCAAACACCACACGTGAAAAAGAGATGTTAGCGCGTCGATCACAGCCACACAGAGACCCAGTTCTGTCAGAGCCACCACTCGGTGAAGCTGAAGATGAGCTGATATTGCTCCATATTTAACTGTGAGGAAGCTGGAAGTTTTTCAAAAACACAAACTTTTAAAAAAAAAAAAAAAAAGAAAAACAACTTCTGTCTGAAATCTCTTTTGGCATTTATATTAAAAGTCAAATAATACTGACACGATCCCAGAGACTTGGAGGTTAGTTGTCACTTTAGTTTTCATTCAGCGTTTTTAGTTATGTTCAGCTTGTTCTGTGGCCATTTTACCACATTTTACCTCCTTTAGCTGCAATTTGCTCTCCTACACCAGTAATCACCACCTGCAGCCTAAATACCTCTCAGTGCTGTCAGTTCCTTTCCAGATCCTTCTGTTCTTTCTTTCCTGTCCTGTCTGTTCTGTTCCTTATTCCTTGTTTCTTTGAATTTCCAGGATTTTTAGAAGTTTTTGTTGGATTAGTGGGTTTATTTGTCAGATATAAGGGCTGAAATTTTTATCAAACAAAGAACTAAAAATAAAACCTCAGGGTGTTCCTGAGGGATACGTTCTCGGACACCGCCTAATTAATGTACTAATAGTTTCCTTTCTTTTGTGTATCTTATTGAAAGTTTTGCTATAAATTTCCAACCTAACTGCTGCAGGTTAACTTGTGATTCTGTTCTGCTTTGTGTGTTATTAAAAAATGTGCTAGCTGGTCCCAGTCCAGATCACTGGTCCCTAACCAGCTGTCTGTATACTTGCTGTCCTGGAACGCTTCTCTGCAGAAAGATGGAAAAATAACAGATAGCAGAGAGTAAAACACAGAAATGAACTCATATAATAAAAGGAGTAACAGGGTTTAAATACCAAGAATTGGTTGCAAAATACCCCTCTCACAGCGAGACGCATACTTTTGGTTAACATTCTTAAGCAATAAGCACTTTGACTTAGCAAAAGTCACAGATTGTGTTGTAAACATTATACTCACGAGAGGCAGTGCAGGTGTGTGTGTGTGTGTGTGTGTGTGTGTGTGTGTGTGTGTGTGTGTGTGGGTGGGTGTTAATCATACAGATGTCATTCTGTTGCACGCACGGTTGCATGATGTCTCTACAGACAGAATATAGAGAACATCTCCTTTAATATCTGTCAAACTCAGTTCTTCCTTCATGGTTCAGAATGTTTTACAACAATAATCATAAAATACAAAAAGAATCAAATAAAACAACATTTTCCAACATTCCAGTTCTGTCTCTAATTCTAATAGAGCTTAATTATGTTTAAAGCATGTAAATTTATTAAAGTGTGAATGTAAGCAGCCTGTAATTAGCCTTGCTTTGTTTTACTCAAAAACTGCAGCCATAATGTGTTCATCTGAAACTTTTTAGCTTTCACCGTGCCTTTCATAAAACTTTACAAGAATCAGAAAAAAAACATAAACTAACAAATCAGAAGGTTCCACTTTAAAGAATCATGTACAGATATTTTTATTTGGATACAAACTCAACCAAAAAACAGCGTCTGATAAAGGATTGAATAAACTTCTGTTGTTACCCTTTAAACTCAAATGTTTTATTTATGACCTGCATATCTGAGGCCTCCACTTGAAAATGAAATAAATCTCTTCTTCCCTCTGGTGGAGGATCGAAGTACTACAGCAACAAATACTCCTGCCAGATTTAATCAACAGTCTAAGATGGCTGCAATAAGAAGCAGAGTTTTTATGAGGTATAAATCATTTTCTTGTTATAGTTACAGGAAATATAACGGGCAAAAAGACTAAAACAAAGCCATGCAGAAAAATCTGAAAATGTTTTTCAGAAATACTTGCAAAATGTGTGAATGTATTGTGATACTTCAGGTGTAGGTGTATATTTTATGAGTCAGTACATCAACTGGTTAGAATTTTGGATTTTTGAGTTGTTTTTTAAATAACCCACACAAAAAAACTGCATCAGAACTTCATTTGAATTTAGAAATACTGAAAGACATAAAATTTGATTGGAATTGGACGTTTTATTTACAACGTAATTCATTAATGATGTTACAGCATTAATGTTTAGATATTCTTTGAAAGAATCTAAACATTTTTGTATTTTTATATTTTTCTACTGTTTTATTTTTTTGTTTCAGGGTTTAAAGACTAAATGTGGATCCAATTTAATCTCTTTGGTTTGTGTTCAGTAAATATTTCATCAGGAAAAATTGTTTGTAATATTCTGCATGTTTTCATGCACGGCAGCTTGCAATAATTGAACTTGATTTATGACAGTCTGTTGACACTGCCTGAAACCCTTCAGCTGGAAGCTGGCTAAGCTTGGGGGGATGTGACAGCCCAGAGGCTTTGGGTTGGCTTCATCTCTTAATGAAAAGTTGATCCTTTCAGAAAACCACAGGGATAGTGAAGGTTGATGAGGACAGAACACATAAATATAGAAAGGTAAATGGTCCTTAGACTGGAAAATTATCACTTCTAAAGATTCTTGTGTTAAAATTGCTTAGTTTGGAAACAGCTTGTATATTCAAATTCAAATATACTTTATTGATCCCAAAAGGAAATTAAACATTGTTGTATCTCATTTAACTGAAGAGTTATTATAGATTGTGATGGTTGTGGGCAGGAAAGATCTCCTGTAGCAGCCTGTATTGCAAAAAAAACAAAAAAAAACTGAAGAAGCCTCTGACTGAAGACACTCTGTTTTTCTCTGACAGTCTCAAGAAGAGGATGGTCAGGGTTGTCCATAATTTTCTTAATTTTATGCAAAATCCTTCTTTACATCATCATCTCCAGAGGTTCCACAGTCGTCCCCAGAACAGAACCAGAACAGAACCAGCCTTCTTTATCAGGTTGTTGGGCCTTTTTAGGCCCCTGGCTCTGATGCTGCTGTCCCAACAGATGATGGCAGAGGAGATGACGCTCTCAACAACAGACTGATAGTGTAAGGACTCACTGGGAGGACCCGGAAATTCAACCACACACAGAAGTACGTAAAGGAAAAACAAGTTTATTTAGAATCAGGAACTGGTAGCAGCTCAGGAAGAATCGATGAAGGTCTCCACAAGGGAATCCAACGCAGTACCAGGGGCTAGACGATAATCAGGCAGAGGTTATACACGGAGAGGCAGAGAGAGCAAACTTAACTAGAGGGTCAGGCAATACTCGGTGGTCGTGAAGCGGAGCTTGAGTCAGGGTCCAGAAATCCAGAACCAAAGGAATCCGTAACGGGCTTGGCAGGAGGGGAAGATCCGTGGACGGAAATGGGTCGAAGAAACACAAGAAGGCAAGGCATGAAACGCTGGATTTCTACTGGCTCGTGGCTGTCGATAATCTGGCAGGGAGGCAGGGGCTGAGAGGAGTTAAGTAGAGCAGGGCCCAGGTGGCACAGATCAGCAATCAGGTGACACAGGTGAGTAGAATGAAAACTAATTACAGCATGGGCAGGACCAAACATGAATCATAACAGTACCCCCTCCTCAAGGTCCGGCTCCAGAAGGACCACCTGGCTGGTCAGGATTGGAACGATGAAACTCCCTGATAAGGGATTTGTCCAAAATGTGTCGGGCCGGCACCCAGGAGCGCTCTTCAGGCCCATATCCCTCCCAATCCACCAAGTAATGGATGGACCGGCCCCAACGTCTGGAGCGAAGGAGGCGGCGCACCGTGTGAGCGGGGCCCCCATCAATGATCCGGGCGGGAGGAGGGGGCCTGGAGGAGGGAACCAACCGTGAAGAGAAAACAGGTTTAACACGTGACACATGAAAGGTGGGACAAACTCTGAGAGTCCTGGGGAGGCGGAGCCGGACAGCCACTGGGTTGATAACCTTGGAAATCGGGAAGGGTCCAATGAAACGAGGGGCTAACTTCCGGTTTTCAACCCGCAAGGGAAGGTCCTTGGTGGACAGCCAGACCTTTTGACCTTCGGTGTAAGTGGGTGCCGGAACTCTGCGACGATTTGCAAATCTAGAACATAAAGCAGAGGACTTTAGAAGGGCCCTGCGGGCCTGGCGCCATACCCGCTGGCACTTCAAAGCAGAGGCATGAGCAGAGGGAACTCTAGTGGGCTTCTCTTGAAGGGACAAGACTGGAGGCTGGTAGCCATAAACTGTGTAAAAGGGAGACAGACCTGTGGAGCTAGAAGGGAGTGAGTTGAGGGCATACTCCACCCATGGAAGGTTCTGTGACCAGGAAGAGGGATCATGTTCACAGAGCATGCGCAGCTTGGTCTCCACCTCCTGGTTGACCCTCTCCGTTTGCCCGTCAGACTGAGGGTGGAATCCTGACGAGAGACTTACTGTGATGCCCAGGAGACCACAAAATTCTTTCCAGAATTTAGAAATGAACTGGGGTCCTCGATCAGAAACAATGTCAGTAGGTAGACCATGCAAACGGAACACCTCACGGGCCAGAACCGCTCCCAGCTCCTTAGACGAAGGCAGTTTGCGAAGTGGTATCAGGTGGGACATCTTAGAAAATCGATCCACAACTGTGAGGAGGACAGAATGGTTATCGGAAGTGGGTAAACCAGTAACAAAATCCATGGATATGTGGGACCATGGGCGGTGAGGAACCGGGAGGGGCCGCAGAAGCCCAGAGGGTGGTCGACGGGATGGTTTAGCCTGACAGCACACTCTGCAAGCCTTGATAAACTCCTTTACATCTTGCAGCATAGTCTCCCACCAGAAACACCTCCTGATCACAGCTAGGGTCTTAGTGACTCCTGGATGGCAGAAAAATTTAGAGGCATGACAAAAGGATAGTACCTCAGGTATTAGCTGCTCAGGGACAAATAGTCGATTCTTAGGACAGCTCTCAGGGATGGGGCTTTGCAGATGGGCCTCTCTGATTCTCTGCTCTAGCTCTAGCCTGGAAACTGCTAGCCGCGCAGATGAGGGGAGCACATAGTCCACCTGCTTAGCCTCTTGACTCTCCTCCATAGTCTCATGCAGCCTGGAGAGTGCGTCTGGCTTAGTGTTCTTACTCCCAGGTCTGTAAGATAGTGAAAAATTAAAGCGACTGAAGAATAGAGCCCACCTGGCTTGCCTGGGGTTAAGTCTCCTAGCAGACTTGAGGTACTGCAGATTCTTATGATCAGTCCAGACCACGAAGGGTTCCTTAGCTCCCTCGAGCCAGTGCCTCCACTCCTCGAGGGCCAGTTTGACTGCCAGCAGTTCCCGGTCACCGACATCATAGTTGGTCTCTGCAGAAGACAGTTTTCTAGAAAAGAAGGCACATGGGTGAATCTTCTCATCAGTGTTTCTCTGGCTGAGTACGGCTCCCACCCCAGAGTTAGAAGCATCCACTTCTACAATGAATTGGTGAGAAGGGTCCGGTGCGCGGAGGACAGGAGCGGAGGTGAAGGCCTTTTTAAGGTGGTCAAAGGACTCTGCAGCACTCTTACTCCAAACGAACTTGCACTTGGATGAAGTAAGAGAATGAAGTGGAGAAGCAACAGAACTGAAATTGCGGATGAACCGTCGATAGAAATTAGCAAACCCCAGAAACCTCTGAAGTTGTCTACGGTCTTGTGGGCAGGGCCAATTCTTGATGGCGTCCGTCTTGCTGGGGTCCATGGAAATCCTGTTAGGAGAGATGACGAAACCCAAGAATGAAGTGGACGATTTGTGAAACTCGCACTTTTCTGCCTTGACAAACAGGTTATTCTGCAGCAAGCGGAGAATAACAGAACGGACATGAGTCTGATGGGTAGTGAGATCCTTAGAGAAAATTAAGATGTCATCCAGATAAACATAAACAAAACGACCGACCATGTCCCTGAGGACATCATTGACTAGAGCTTGGAACACTGCGGGAGCGTTGGATAGGCCAAAGGGCATTACCAGGTATTCATAATGGCCGGTTGGAGTGTTAAAAGCCGTCTTCCACTCATCCCCCTCCTTGATACGGACTAGATGGTAGGCATTCCTGAGATCGAGCTTGGTAAAAACTGTGGATCCCTGAATCAGGTCGAAAGCAGTGTTCATTAGGGGAAGTGGGTAACGATTCTTGACTGTGATGTCATTCAATCCCCTGTAGTCAATACAGGGTCTCAAAGAACCATCCTTCTTGCCCACAAAGAAAAAACCTGCACCAGCTGGAGAGGATGAAGGGCGGATAATGCCTGCCTTGAGTGCGTCACAGATATAATCCCTCATGGCCTTATCCTCCGGGCCGGAGAGGGAGTATAGACGGCCTTTGGGAGGAAAGGTTCCAGGAAGCAAATCAATTGCACAATCATAGGGCCGATGGGGTGGAAGGGAAGTGGCGCGATGCTTATTAAAGACTTCCCGAAGGTCATGGTAAACAGCCGGTACCTTGGATAGGTCGGGATAGGTTTCCTGTCCCGAGATAGGGACAGAAAAAGGGACCGAAGCTGCTAAGAGGCAAGTGGAATGGCAAGATGGTGACCAACCCAACACCTCGCCCTTCACCCAGTCAATGTGGGGGTTGTGTTTTCTTAGCCAAGAAGCCCCCAAAATGACAGGGAGACCAGGGGACTCTATTATCAGGAAGGAGATAAGTTCATGGTGATTCCCAGAAATACTGAACTTAATGGGACCCGTTTCATGGGTGATCTGGTGAAGTACATGGCCATCAATAGCCAAAACTTCAAGACACTTAGAGGTAGGTAAAAGTTGGATGCCCAGAGATTCGGCAAGACCACGGTCCATGAACTCAGTATCTGCTCCTGAATCTATAAAGACTGGGAGACGCTTGGTTTGACAATCAGCTTGGAGAGTGGCTTGAACAGAGAATGAAGAGGATTGCCATCGCTTTTGACTCAGCAGGAGCCTCTTACCTCCTGCTGAGCCTGGCCTTTTACAGGACACCGACTAAGTAGGTGACCCTCTCCACCACAATAGAAACAAAGGCCTCTCTTAAATCTCCGCTCTCTCTCTTGTGGGGACAGGCGAGTTCGACCAATCTGTATAGGCTCCTCTCCCGGAGAGGTGGGTGAAGAACTCAAAGGTGGAGCCGTGACTGGTGGCTGTGATCTGGGAACAGATTCAACATGGTAAGTATGACTGAGGGAACTCCTCTCCAACCTTCTCTCATGGAGCCTAGCATCAATTCTGGCGGCCAGGGTCTCCAGTTCCTCCAGGTCCTTGGGAGCGTCTCGGGTAGACAGCTCATCCTTTATCTCCTCACTGAGACCCTGATAGAACGCATCACATAGTGCCTCATCGTTCCAGTCACTTCCTGAGGATAGAGCATGAAAATTGATAATGTACTCAGTTACTCGCTTCCTGCCTTGTTTGAGTCTGAGCAACCCACGTGCAGCCTCCCTCTGAGGCAGAACAGGATCAAAGACCCTGATTAGCTCCTTGGAAAAGTCCTGGAACCGATAACAAATGAGGGAGTCCCTCCGCCATTCTGCAGTCCCCCATAATTTGGCTTTTCCCGAAAGGAGGGAAATAGCATAGGCTACTTTAGCGCGTTCAGAGGGAAAAGATGACGGCTGAAGTTCAAAGATTATTTCACACTGAGTAATGAAGGGACGACACTGACTCTGCTCACCTTTAAACACCTCCGGAGGAGACAGGCGGGGCTCAAAAATGGGTGAGACCTGGAAACCAGACGTAGCGGCTTTGAGGCTGGGAGAAGGGGCTCCTTTAGGGGAGGGAAGGGAGGACATCCTATCAAGCATGCTCATCATTTGTTGCATGTTTGACTCCAGGCGGGTAATAGCGTCTTCAACACATGAACGCCACTCCTGTGTGGGTGACGGGTCCATAGTGGCCAGATTATTCTGTAAGGACTCACTGGGAGGACCCGGAAATTCAACCACACACAGAAGTACGTAAAGGAAAAACAAGTTTATTTAGAATCAGGAACTGGTAGCAGCTCAGGAAGAATCGATGAAGGTCTCCACAAGGGAATCCAACGCAGTACCAGGGGCTAGACGATAATCAGGCAGAGGTTATACACGGAGAGGCAGAGAGAGCAAACTTAACTAGAGGGTCAGGCAATACTCGGTGGTCGTGAAGCGGAGCTTGAGTCAGGGTCCAGAAATCCAGAACCAAAGGAATCCGTAACGGGCTTGGCAGGAGGGGAAGATCCGTGGACGGAAATGGGTCGAAGAAACACAAGAAGGCAAGGCATGAAACGCTGGATTTCTACTGGCTCGTGGCTGTCGATAATCTGGCAGGGAGGCAGGGGCTGAGAGGAGTTAAGTAGAGCAGGGCCCAGGTGGCACAGATCAGCAATCAGGTGACACAGGTGAGTAGAATGAAAACTAATTACAGCATGGGCAGGACCAAACATGAATCATAACAGATAGAAGATCTGCAACATCTAAAGTACTTCGTTTAATTCAGTTCTTTATTTAATACTTAAATTTAGTTAATATTTATACTCATTTGATTGTTCAGAATGTACAATAGAGACAGAGAAAGATAAAACAAACTGAGGTACGACATGGAAACTGATGGTTGCTTATTGGAAACTTGCCATGTACAGTAATATTGTAGCAGAATCTAGAGTGTAGTTCTTTACCCACTGATATCTGGACATTGTAAACCCCACTGTAGTCTCTTGTGATTCTGGTGAAGGTGAGGCATCCATTCTGTGGACTCAACTGCAGGATCCTCTCGAAGCTGTCCAGGACTGAAGTAAAAGAATTGTTTCACTGAGCTATCGGTTTCCCTTCAATACCTTCCCCTCGTCTCCAGTACACTGTATGCTTTGGCTTCAGGCTTTTCATCTGCAGAGTGACATTTTCGCCTTCCAGAACATTTAGTTTATCACACCCTGACAAAACATAAATGATATTTGATTCATGAATAGGCCAGTGATGACACATTTTTGTATCAAAAAAATGAAAACTTTGTTCCAATCATTACTTAATATAAAAATTGGTAATTTCTGATAAATTATATGCAGATGTAAAAGCCTGATTTCCACCCATTTTTTGCTACAGTTTGGAAAAAGGAGATTCTAATAACACGTCTTGTACAAATCCTTGAAGTAGAGAAAAGAACTGTATAATTACATGGTAATGACTGAAATCAAAAACAGTTGCTTGGAATTTTGAAATTAGGCTTCACATACCGTTAACAGTCAGGTGGATACTTTCATACAGGGTTTCTGATTCTGCAAAGATCTGAAGATAAAATGTTCCACGATCACCAAGACTGAGGCTGGAGATGGTGATCGAGCCATTGTGTGCATTTGTGTGCAACCTGTCTCTAAATCTGGTCCGTTGACTTTAGTAACCTCTCTCTCAGTGACAATGGTGATGGCTTTGACAGGATCGCGTGGGCCGAAGGACCAGAGAAAGCTCTTCAGTGTGGTTTTGTTAGGTTGCAAGGTCACTGTCTCTCCAACTCGTTTTGTTATGTCGGCTGGCACAGAAAATGCAAAACCTACAGCATGTAACTTTGCACCGCTCCCAGCCTAAAACAACCAATCAGAGCCAGGAGGAAGGTCTTAGCGCTGTCAGTCAACTTCATTTATTCGCTGCTAAATGTGCTAACGGTGCAGAAACAACTTACCGTTACAGAAAAAACACTTATCTGTCGTCATCGGTGGCCATGCTAGCTAGCCTGAGTATTTACAACAGTCTAAGCGGTAAGATCCGCAGCAGCATTTTGGATCAGCTGCAGCTGTCTGATTGATTTTTTTGGCAGACCTGTGAAGACACTGTTGCAGTAATCAATGTGACTAAAGATAACCACATGGATGAGTTTCTCTAGATCTTGTTGACACATTAGTCCTTTAATCCTGGAAATGTTTTTCAGGTGATGGAAGGCTGACTTTGTAACTGTCTTTATGTGCCTCTGAAGGTTCAGGTCTGAGTCCATCACTACACCCAGATTTCGGGCCTGATCACTAGTTTCAAGCTGTAATACCTGAAGCTGCGTGCTGACTCTAGATCGTTCCTCTTTAGGTCCAAAGACAATGATTTCAGTTTTGTTTCTGTTCAGCTGGAGACAGTTTTGGCACCTCCACGCACTGATTTGTTCTAAGCATCTGTTTAGTCCTCAGATGGGTTCAGAGTCACCTGGTGACATCGTGATATAGAGCTGTGTATCATCTGCGTAGTCATGGTAACTAATCTTATTTCTTGTTATAATCTGAGCAAATAGGAGCATGTAGATAATAAATAGGAGGGGTCCCAGGATTGAACCTTGGGGTACCCCACATGTGACTTTTGTCCTCTCCGATGAGAAGTTGTCTATTGACACAAAGAAATCCCTGCTCTTTAGGTAGGATTCTTTAAGGTACGTAAAGGGGTTCTATACATCTGCTCTTAACTTTGGCAAAAACTGCTGTTACAATTCAACACTGCAATTAAATCTAGAGGTAAATAGACAAAGGCTTGTTTTGGCAGTTTACTGAAGAGCCTTCATGAAATATTTGCTGCAATTTCCACTGCAGATGGTGCAGGAAATATTCTGGTTATTTTTAGTCTTTTCTTTATTCTTGAAAACAATGTTGTTTTCCAACCATTATTTTCTATAAACGTGAAACTGTTTAATAAAGTTAAATTATATATATATATAAAAAAAAAAAAAAAAAAAATTCCCTTCTCACCCTCCACGGGTGGTCTTTCTCAACCTCTGAGCTCGGGTCCTCTACCAGAGGCCTGGGAGCTTGAGGGTTCTGCGTAGTATCTTGGCTGTGCCGAGAACTGCGCATTTCTGGACTGAGATGTCTGACGTTGTTCCTGGGATCTGTTTTAGCCACTGCTCCAGCTTGGGGGTGACTGCCCCGAGGGCCCCGATGACCACAGGCACCACTGTGGTCTTCACCTTCCAGGCCTTCTCCAGTTCCTCTCTGAGGCCCTGGTATTTCTCCAGTTTCTCGTGTTCCTTTTTCCTGATGTTGCAATCGCTTGGTATTGCTACATCCACCACAACGGCTTTCCTCTGTTGTTTATCCACCACCACGATGTCCGGTTGGTTCGCCATTACCATTTTGTCTGTCTGGATCTGGAAGTCCCACAGGATCTTAGCTCGGTCATTCTCCACCACCTTTGGGGGTGTGCCCCACTTTGATCTCGGGGCTTCCAGTCCATATCCTGCACAGATGTTTCTGTACACTATGCCCGCCACTTGGTTATGACGTTCCATGTACGCTTTCCCTGCCAGCATCTTGCACCCTGCTGTTATGTGTTGGACTGTCTCAGGGGCCTCCTTGCACAATCTACACCTTGGATCTTGTCTGGTGTGGTAGATCTGAGCCTCTATTGCTCTGGTGTTTAGGGCCTGTTCCTGTGCAGCCAGGATGAGTGCCTCTGTGCTGTCCTTGAGTCCAGCTTTTTCCAGCCATTGGTAGGATTTCCTGATATCAGCCACTTCCGTTATTTGTCGGTGGTACATCCCATGTAGGGGCTTATCCTCCCATGATGGTTCCTCCAGCACCTCATCCTCTGGTCCCCATTGTTTGAGACATTCGCTGAGCACATCGTCGGTTGAGGCTTTGACCTTGATGTATTTATGGATCTTGGATGTTTCATCCTGGACAGTGGCTCTCACACTTGCTAGTCCTCTGCCTCCGTCCTTACGGCGCGCGTATAGTCTCAGGATGCTGGATTTAGGGTGGAACCCTCCATGCATGGTTAGTAGTTTCCGAGTTTTAACATCCATGGTCTTTATCTCTTCCTTTGGCCAGCTTATTATTCCTGGAGGGTATCTGATTACTGGCAAGGCATAGCTGTTTATCGCACGGATCTTGTTCTTGCCATTGAGCTGGCTTCTCAGGACTTGCCTTACTCGTTGGAGGTATTTGGCTGTGGCTCCTTTCCTTGTGACCTCATCGAGGCTGCCATTTGCTTGTGGTATTCCCAGGTACTTGTAACTGTCCTCAATGTCTGCTATTGTTCCCTCTGGGAGTGAGACCCCTTCTGTGTGGATGACCTTCCCTCTCTGTGTAACCATTCGACCACACTTCTCTAGTCCGAATGACATCCCAATGTCAGTGCTGTAGATCCTGGTGGTGTGGATCAGTGAGTCGATGTCTCGTTTGCTCTTAGCGTATAGCTTGATGTCATTCATGTAGAGGAGGTGACTGATGGTGGCTCCGTTCTTGAGTCGGTATCCATAGCCAGTCTTGTTGATGACTTGGCTGAGGGGGTTCAGACCTATGCAGAACAGCAGTGGGGACAGAGCATCTCCTTGGTATATGCCACATTTGATGGACACTTGTGCAATTGGCTTGTAGTTGGCTTCAAGGGTGGTTTTCCACATCCCCATCGAGGCTGCAATGAAGGCTCTTAGAGTCCTGTTGATGTTGTACATCTCTAAGCATTCAATGATCCAAGTGTGTGGCATTGAGTCCTAGGCTTTCTTGTAATCAATCCAAGCCGTGCACAGGTTGGTGTGTCGGGTTTTGCAGTCTCGGGCGACTGTTTGGTCTACCAGGAGTTGGTGTTTGGCTCCTCTGGTATTTATGCCGATGCCCTTCTGTGCTGTACTCATGTATTTATCCATGTGCCCACTTATCTTAGCTGCTATGATGCCTGACATGAGCTTCCATGTTGTAGAGAGACAGGTTATTGGCCGATAGTTGGATGGGACCGAACCCTTTGAGGGATCCTTCTGGATCAGGATTGTGTGCCCTTCAGTTAACCATTCAGGGTGAGTCCCACTTTGTAGCAGCTGGTTCATTTGAGCTGCCAGTCGCTCATGGAGGGCAGTGAGTTTCTTTAGCCAGTAGGCATGGATCATGTCAGGACCTGGTGCTGTCCAGTTTTTCATACCTGAGACTCTTTCTTGGACATCTGCCACTGTGATAGTTACTGGGGCTTGCTCAGGGAGGTTGCTGTGGTCATCTCGTAGAGAGATTAGCCACTGTGCATTGCTGTTGTGGGTCGCCTCCCTTTCCCATATGCCTTTCCAGTACTGTTGGGTCTCCAGCCTTGGTGGGTCTGCTCTGTTGTTATTACCCTGCCATTGAGAGTACACTTTAGCTGGTTGGGTGGAGAAGAGCCGGTTAATCCTCCTGGCTTCATTTTCTCTCGTGTACCTCTTTAGGCGACTGGCCAAGGCTTGGAGCCTTTGTTTGGCAGTTTCGAGCGCTTCAGGTATGGGCATCTGGCTGTACCGCTTGGGTACCGGTCGTTTGATTGCACCTCTTTGGAGCTCTGACAATTGGCTCACTTCCCTCCTTGTTACCTTGATTTTAGCCTCTAACCGTCTTTTCCATGGTGGGTATTGAATCTCATGGTTGCTCCTATAGCCGAGCATCTCAAGGATCACTGATGCTGAGTTGTACACCAGCTCATTGGTTTCCGTTATGGTGTTGGTAGGGATCGTTCTCAATGCTGCATTCACATCTTCAATGAGACTTTCTGATGGTACTTCACTCAGCCGTTGTAATTGGCATCGGGATTGCCTGGTGTTCATTCGGGCCACGATCCTACCTCTCAGGTCAGTTGCTGCCTCATTCAGCTGTGATGGTTCGTTCATTATTGGGGCTGCATACCCAATCTCCGGGTGGGGAGTTGAAGCTAACTCCCCTCTGACCTGGCGTCCTGGCTCCCCCTTGCCGTAGCATTTGTGTTGTACCTCGTCTATCTCAAGTTGTGACAGCATTCGCCGTTTGCGGATGTTGGAACACTGAGCTACTAGTTGTTTGGCAGTTAATGTTGAATGGGGATGTCGACGTAACCATTCCTCCCGCATTCTTTGCATGTAACCCCTCTGACCTTTGATGATTTTCTTTGCTCTAAAACCTAAAATTTGAAATGAAACTGTTGTAAATCTAACAGGCTCGTTTTAAACAAACTGTTTTATAAACCGTTTTTTGAACTGTCCTGGAGGTTTGTGGAGTCCTAAATAACTGAGCAAACACAAAAATGGTTCATTCTGACTGAAAGTGCTTGTGTATGGCAGGTTTTTTTTCTGTTTTTCTTCAAAGACAGTGAAAGCCTCCTGCATTTCTTGGGGAACTTGACTCCTGATCTGGTGCAGCGGAGAGAACAGCTTTCATTATCTGATAAATGCTCACTACTAATCTTTAGGCAGATTTAAGGTAGAGGCAAACATTATTCAGTGAAAACCTGACTCATGTCACATGATATGAGCTAATATATTTCGCAGATGGGTTGTTTGGTTTGTCTATTTTATTTATGTGATAAAATAATATTAAAACTGTAATCTAAGAGGTTCTATTTCTAGAGTCAAGACTTTAGAAGGCCACCTAAAATCTTGTGGTGGGCCACATTCGGCCTGCGGGCCTTGAGTTTGACAGGTGTGCCTTAAGGAAAAAAAACGAGCTTCAGAGAACGGCAGTGTGGTCGGTTAAATAAACAACCCAACCCCAAACTGCCACTTGGAAACCAAACGAGCAAGACTGTGCTGTTTTTCAGGTTTTTGAGCAGGGTCAAAGTTCCTTCCAGGCCGTTGCGCCGAGGCTCTGGAATGAGCTCCCGCTCTCCTTTCAAGAGCAAACTTAAAACTTCTGTTTCAGCAAGCTTTCGAACCACTGCAGTGGTTTTTATGACCATCATGGTTAGTTTTACCTCGGTAATGTTATTTATATTTGTATACTTTTACCGTTTTCTCTTATTGTATATTTGTGCACTTTAGTAAAGCACTTTGCGACCTTCAGTGTCTGTGAAAGGTGCTATATAAATTATCTTGTACTTACAAAGTTCAGGAGCTTCTCTGCCACAGACATACTGTAGCTGAGTTTCTTAAATGGCAGCAGACGAACCTGCAGGCCGCTCTGTGGACCAGTTGCTCCTTACAGTAGAAGGCGTGAACTTTGAGTCCTGGCTAAATGTTGTGTTCTTTCTTGCAGTCCCGTGTCTTCCAGTGCACCTGCATGTCAGCTGACCAGACCTCTACTACGCTCCGCTGTCCAGGATGTCCTCCACCCCTCGTCTCATGGAGACAAGCACCAACAGACCATCGAGCTCGAGATGTCAAAGCTCCTCCTTAAGCCAGTACAAGACGAAGCAAACTGCGGCGTTCATGGCATGTTTTACCACGAAGGCTCTGTGGGGTTGATGTCACATTATAATCAGTTTATAACCACACTGGAGCCTTCAGAATCATGTTTGAGTCAAGGATTGCGTAAATATTCCCACCCCTAATAATTATTTTATGTAATCTGAGGTATTTTCAGGGTTTCTAGTAGATTTTTAACATTATTTTTTAAGTGTAAAGACACCACTGTAGTTTTTCTGCCGAATTTGCAACATAAAACAAATCTAAGTACAAGATAATTAATTATGGTTCCTTATGTTACAGAATCAACGAGTTCCCTTTAAAGGGTGTGTATAATAATACATTTTATTTGTATGGCGCTTTTCAATAAAACTCGTAGTTTACGGGAATCAAACAAAATTATAAAACCAGAACACTGAAGTACAAAACACTGGACCGTCCAGAATGTCCAGTCTGATCAGACTAAGGTGAAATTAAAGCATCTTAAACTGATTCTGACTCAGAGTTTCAGTTTATCATTATTTGTCAAACTGGAAATCAAATCTTCCAGCACCGTTTTCAGTCTTTCTGTCTCGCTGAGGTCTGCAGGCCTCTGTCCAGTTCTGTGCGTCACATTAAGCCCAGCTCGCTGCTCAGATACTGATCGCTGGAGCAGAAGGCAGAGATCATTCTGGAGCTGGCCTCCGCTCCTTTCCTCCTCACCGTGTCAATCAGTTCTCGGGCTTTTTCTGACCTGGGCTTGGTTCTGACATCATCAGCCTCGCAGTCTCTTACCACCCTGCAGTGCTGCAGCTCGTCCAGCAGTTTGTCCAGGACCGGATTGGACACGTGATCGATGAAGTCCCGCCGGATGCTTTCCAGCTTCTCCACCGCTGATAAGCTCTTCCCGAGACGCGGTCGCCTCTGGTCTGCAGGAGCAGGAGAGGCTGGAACTGGAGACAGAAAGGAGGCAGAAACATCTGACAGGGCTTCTGCGTGCTAGAACAGATGACTCCTCTGGGAATACTGGAAACGACAGGTACATGTGTCAACATCAGAATATCATGAAAAAGTTCTACTCTTTTTCTCCCTCTTTTCAAAAAGTGAAACTCATGTATTATATAGATCTGTTACACACAGAGTGAAGTATTTCCTGTCCTTATTTCCTGTAATGTTGATGATTATTTCTGGCTTACAGATAATGAAAACCCAAACTTAAGGGTCTCAGAACATTAGAATATTACATCAGATCAATGTAATCTGATATTTTCAACAGAAATGTCAGGCTTCTTCAAAGTATGCTATCAGTTCTGGGTCTGCATGAATTACTGCGTCAGTGGCATGGAGGAGATCAGCCTGTGGTTCTACTGAGGGGTTCAGGAAGCCCAGGGTGCTTTAATAGAACCTTCAAATCATCTGTATTGTTGATTTGTTTGTACTCTACTCTATAGATACCCTGTGAGGTCCTGGTCAGGGGTGTTAGCTGGCCAATCACAATACCTAAAATAAAACACTTAAAGAATTAAAATTACTAGAAATAAGGGCTTGAAATGTTTCACTCTGTCTATGATAAATCTATACAATATGAGTTTTACTTTCACAGTATTGCATTATTTTACATGTACCTGCAGTATAATCTTGAAGAACCCAGATCAAAACATGTCCAGATGCTAAATAATTTCATTATACAGTAAAAACGATCAGGGCTCATTTTTAAATTCCCAAACAGAAAACACGATTCTTTGGGTTAAAGTCGCTCCTCCTCAGAATAATAAACCCAGCTTTCTTTTTCAAAAAGCTGTCAATATGTGTTCAAAATACTTTTATGATTTTATTACATCATATTTACCAGTTATTATTAAAAAAATCAGCCTGTCTGGTTAAAACTGACACATTTACATCATGAAGCTGAATCTGTTAATCTATGTTCGCTGTAAGAAAGTTCAGGGCGTATCCTGATGTGCTCATCCTGCAGATCCAGGAAGAGCGCAGCAGCAGGCAGCCTTCTCGATTAAAAACAAAACCAAACTGCTGTATAGAATAAAGAAACCTGACGGCTGCAACCAAACATACAGCAGTTCCAGCTGGGTTTTCAGTTTTCAGTCTATAGCAAGGCTGGTTTTTTCTGTACTCCAAGTATTCTTTTATGAATCAATTATGACACCCAACACGCACCGAAAATGTATTTTACTGAGTTGTTATAATAAAATAAATCATATTAACCAGATTTTTTCCCGTGTCTGAACCTCCCAGTATAATCATCTCTACAGTCAGCTAAAAGATGGTTTCTGTACCTGGCAGATGGAGGACGTAGTTCCAGACGTTTTCCTCTTCTGGACTCTGGACCATCACAGTCATGTCCTTCGTTCTGGTCGGCAGTGTGATCTCAAATGTGGCATGGTAGTTTGGTCCATAGTTCTCAAAGAACTGAGCTGTCTGCAAGAAGATGGAAATCTTATTGAATATGCTTTAGTTGCCAGTGAGCAGATGGTGGGTCTGAAACTCACTTTAGGTTGAATGGTGAAGCCTGCTGGGTCGCTGTGGAGGCTATAGGTTTTCCCTTTGTAGAAGGAGCAGAAGGACGGCGCCTGGATGAATGTAGAGTCTGTGTGCTGCTCTTTCACCTTCAAATCAGAACCATTCATTAGTTTTAAAATCAACAACCAAGATCAGTTGTATCCTCTTTAAATTATTGGGTCAAAGATGTACATCCGGCAGAGGAACGTTGCTCGGCAGCAGAATCACACTGAGGATGCTGAGAGGTCGCTGCAGGTGTCTCAGGAACAGCAGAACTTGGCCCCGAATCGGCTTGGTCAGGTACTCCTTGAACCTCTTGATCCGATCCAACACGACACCGAAGCCGGAGAGGTGTGAGAGGCTCACGACCACGTGGGTTTCTGTGATCCTCAGCGGCTGAATGACACTCATCCCATCATCAGTGATGTGGCCGACTGAGAGGCAGTCAGACACCAGAGCTGTGAGATGACAGAAGCAGAGGTCCATTTGAGAGGAACCGGAGGAACCAGAGCTGGCTGATCAGAGCAGAGATGTGGTTTACCTGCTTCAGGCTGACAGTGTGGCAGCTGCAGCTCACTGATGCAGTCCTGAGGACATTCGATGTTGAACAGAGGTCCACCAGGCAGTTTATCCGCCAGCTGCAGGAGCATCTCATCCCAGATCTGAGTCCTATAGGTCACCTCCCCTTCCTGGGTCACTCTGAACACCAGACCAGTCAGAGAACACTGGAACAGACCCAAACCAGGAAACTGGAAGCTGAAAAAGACCCAACAGTTCAAAATGGGATTAAACTTCAGAAACATCTGGGTGTTTATAAAGCAGGAGCCATGAAATCCATGAAATCTGAGTCTGAGGAGAAGAGACGGTCAGAAGATCTCTAGCTTAACATCAAACATGCGAGTTAATAATCAAATGGATTAAAAAATGTTCCTGAAGAAAAATCTGGAATGGATCATCATGGTTCTCCTTCTGCAATGGCGATTATTCAGTTATTCAAGGAATCTGAAGGAATTTAAAAGGGCAGGCCTGAGGTGGGCATCTGTGATCTCTGATCCATCAGCCCACCCTTCGTTAGCAACAATCATCCATCAACATCTGGATGAACCACATGGAGCAAAGATAACCAAGATCATTTTGGTGTAAGATTCCCCTAAAATTCTCTGGGAATAATCCTCACACATCCAAAACATGGACTGTGGTCCGACGGATCAATATTACAGATGTTTGTTGGGAGAAATTGAGCAAAGATTGTTGTAGACAGCCAGACCCTACAGCCAGGCTTCGTGATGGTTGATGGTTACATCATGGGACGGGCTTGCATCAGTGCTCTTGGCAAAGCTCATATCCTCCTCTTCAGTTATGCAGCACAAATACAGAAAAGTCCAGCAGAGATTTTAGAGCAACATCTGCTGATTTCAGTACCACTTTTCTTTCCCCTCTGTGCATTTCTCGCCAGGACGAAACACCTTCCAGAAGCCTGGCTGAGGAAGAAGAGGTGGCAAGACTGGCCTATCTGTGGTCCTAACCCATCCCAATGAAGAGTGCTGGAGGAGGATTAATGAACCATGAATGGGACAACAGTGTTCCAGTTCTTATGGAGACATTAACCTGCTAAGGTTCTATGCTGTCTCTAGTCAGAAGAAAGAAAGCACAGGAAATAGATGGAAGACATATTTGCAGGTAAAAGGGGACAGAATAACACCTGAACCTCCTTACGATATCCTTGAGCCAACAGTGTTGGGAGAATAAATGCTTGAAAAATAAAACCATTCTGTAGCGCTCTCGGAGACGGTGAAGGTTTTGGAACTGTTCATGACTTTATCCACCTTGACAAAAATCCCAGTATAATCCGAAAAATGCAACCCCAGAGCATGATTCTACCAACCCCATGTTTTACTGTGGGTATGGTGGGATCTGGTCTGTTATTTTGCCAAACTTTTCATTTAAAGCCAAGTTTGGTAGGATCAGACCATGAGCCATTCTTTTACAAAGTTTGGGAGACTTGAGATTTCAGCCAGAAGCATTTTCTTGCGGGAATAAATCCAAGCCTGTCTTTTCTTGTTAGTAGTCCAGATATATGCAGAATACAGGAGGCTGCTGTCACATGTAGAAGACAATCAGGAAGTCTTACACCTCCTTCAGTGTAATCAGCCTCTCTGATCCATTAAATCTTTTTATTACTTATGGCAAAATGCCCAGTTTTAGTAATGTTACTGTTGCTTCGTATATCAGTCAGTTTTTGTGATTTTTTTTTTGCAATCAAAATCACAGATTTTGTGGTGCTATATATATATATATATATATATCTATCTATAAACATTTTTAGACTCAGTTAAAACTAAGACGGATTGCAATCTGTTTCTGATGTATGTTTCAAATAAGGTTGCTAATATAAGGTTGAACATTTCTCCATCGAGTCTTATCGAGAATATAACTCACAAACATTTTTATTCTTTAAAGAACGTAAATAGGTCGGGTTTTGTGACTCTACACATTGATCACGGACTATAACTGACATCAAGTCAGGCTGAGGCAGCAGTGTCGACACTCCCACCTGCAGGTGGGAGTTAGCAGTCCCTTAAACCCAACGTTTTTGACCATTTTATCAGAAAATTTGTAAGAACTCACAATTATGCACTGAGCGTGAAAAAACGCAGGGATCTGTTGATTTTGCATGAATTTCCGTGATCGCGAAAAACTGGAGGGTCTGATATGTTCTCCACTTATTGATGACTAAACTGTGGCCTCAGCTAAATGGTACAAAGAAGCAAATCTTAATCGACTCTTTCAGCTTCAGAAGACCAGGAACGCTCCAGGACCTGATGGTGTGTCCATCAGGTCCTGGAGGGGGACAGGTTCTCAGGTTCCTCCACCACCCAGGGTCATACACCAGGATCCTGTTGATAGACTTCAGCTCGGCCTTCAACACCATCAACCCAGGTGTCCTCTGGTGAACTCAGTCCTGAACTAAATTAGTAAATTCGACACTTGGTTCCAGACCTGCATGTTAACTCTAAGTTTAACAGAAAACAAACCCAAGAAACAAACTGGTTAACTTGCAGGTACAATCTCATTTATCAGAGCTAAAAAAGAACAAATACATTACTTATAACCCTGGACACCTTTTAGCTTGATCATGACATAGGCTGCTTCAAATCTCCTTTCACTGTTAAAGCATTTCAAATGGGCTTTTGGTCAAAAACACTTTTGATTACCAAATTTTATTGAAGATCCACTATAAGAAAAGCTGAAGATGTGTTTGTCTTACCTGTAAGAGACACCGATTCTCTCTCTGCTCACCTCAGGTGTGAAGCCCAAGGGAACCTTGAACACAAGAAGGTCAAAGTGAAGAAACTTCTCAGTGATGCTCAGCTGTAATTCAGGTGCTATGACACAACTAGAAACACTTACATGGTCTGTTTCCAGCTTCTCAACAGTCGACAGAGTCAAAGAACCAGCCAGAACAGCAAATGCCGGGTAAACAGGCTCAGTAAAAGTTGAGTGGAAAGTGTGAAGCAGAGTTCTTGTGTCACCAGACAGCCAATAAAAACACAGAATACCAGCTGGCCAGTCCAGAAACAGTCCTATTCTCCTGGGTCGAGCCAGGAATGCTTGGACATCAATGTATGGGACCTGAACGAAGACCTGCTGATGTCCATGGCAAAATGAAAAACCACGGGATGAATCATTTTTCAACATCCAGGTCTTATCACTCCAGTCCATCTGTGAGTCCCATCCTTTCCTCTTAACCTCCTTAAAGGCAACACCCATGTTGATGACTGATGTCCACTCCACCTCCCAGTAATGACGTCCAGTTAGAGCTTCTCTGCACAGCACCTGACCACTATACTCAAACCTGTCAGGGTGATCAGGATACGTCTGCTTCTCCTGTACGAGCCTAACTGCTCTGCCACACTCAGACAGGATGAGGTGTTCATTGGCAGTATTGATGTCGAAGGTCAGATCACAGGCATCTAAGAAAGAAATAACCAGAGTTACTGTGAGATACTGCAATATCTGATGAACGATGAACAAATCACAAGTACAACAATGCTTACATTTATTCAGAAGCTGTAGTTTGACCCAGTGCTCTTCATTATGGTCCACACTGAGAAGACAAAGCAAGAGATAAACAATCAGAAAGTACAGCCTAAATAGTAATATCTGCCCCTCCCTACTTGTTTACATGTGAATTACTTTTTACTTTTAACATTTTTTACTATTTAGAATAGAAAACAAGCAAAACAATTACAATAGCGTATTACAAATACAATGGTTAGAACCCCAAACTAGAAAACCCAACCTCAGGTAGCAAAACCCCTACACTTTCCTACAGGTAGACCAAAAAAGATAATAAAATACAATAAATTCAGTTTAACAAAGTGTGTGTGAACAGAACAATATTTCTTCTACTGCTCTACTAGAATTGAATGGTTTCACAGTATGTCAAAAAGGGATACCAGAGTCAGACTCCCATTAAAACTCAGACTTTTTCTTTTATAAAAACTTTTATTTTTTGCACTTGTGGCCTTTATTGTCCAGTAAATGGACAGGTAATAGGGAGGAAAGAGAAGGGGTAGACATGCAGCAAATGACCAGAGACCAGGATTGAACCCAGGACAATTGTGTCGAGGACCACAGCTTCTGCACATGGCGGGTCTGCTCTTCCAACTGAGGCACCAGGTGCCCTCAAAACTGTGACTGGAACCTATTAAAGTGTATCTGATTTTTTCGTTTCAGTTAAGGCATGGTATCTCTGATCAACTTACCAAATGTAGGTGGAGTTTGTTCCTTCCATAAGAGAAATATAACATACCTCATGAGCAAAGAGGAGAAAGTTATGACAGCATGAAAATCGCTTTTAATGAATGGGATGTATCCATGAAACCAGAGATAGCACATAATTGGTTAGGGGGGATATGAGCACCACATAATTTTGAATAGGCCTGAAAGATGTCATCCCTGAATGATCTAAGGCTTGTTATAAGTTTCATCTAAGGTAACCATTAAAAACTTCCCAACTTTACTAGAACCATGTACCATAGCATGTTTTACACTCATTAGAGAACTCCACTTGTATAACAATGCCCCTGGAACTCAGGCCGAGTTACTAAAATTTATCTAGTTGGTGACAAGTGCACGTTGTTTTTAGAGGAAAAGCTACCATTAACAGGTGTGGCTCATGAAGTTAGGCTGCTGTTAGGCTACTCGGCTGGTCGCTTTATGAACTGAAAAAGGGTATGACATCTGGAACAGAGGTAGTGAGAGGCTAGATGAGTTTTCCTCAACACCAGCTTAAACAGATTATCCCAGGAATCTTTGTGCAGGGAAATAGCCTACAAATTTGGGGATTTTCTGGGCCTGTTAGATGGAGAGCTGGTCATAAGTCAGCCCAGTAGGTTGAGCAAGAAGAGGGTCGGGTTGGCTTATGCGCAACAACAAGTTATATATCTTTAAGTCTGTTTATCAGGATGACACGATCAACTGTGTCAAAAGCAGAGGAAAGTCAAACAGAACTCAGACTGTGTAATCTCCTGAGTCCACTGCCATCAGAATGTCACTTGACACTTTAAATAAAGCAGTTTCAGTTGAATGCATTTTTATGAAAACCAGACTGAAAAGTGCAACTTTTTCAAGAAGCTTGGACATGAAAGGGATTTTCGATATTGGTCTATAACTGCTAGGTAACTAGGGAACACGATGAGATTTCTTTAAGATAGAATTTACAATTGCTTGTTTGAAAAGATTAGGAACCATGTCTGATTGAAGGAAGAGGTTAAGAATCTTTACAACACAGGGCCCAATAGAATTAAACACATTCATAAATAAACTAGTAGGGAGGACATCAAGAGGGCTTGTAATCAGTTTCATACGACCAAGCAGAACAATTATGTCCTGCAAAGTGACAGGATCAAATGCTGACCAGGTATAAGGGACAGAACCAACACTATATTCTTGATAAGACTCGATGGAGAAATGTTCAACCTTATATTAGCAACCTTATTTGAAACATACATCAGAAACAGATTGCAATCCGTCTTAGTTTTAACTGAAACAAGAGGAATATCAGGAGCCACAATATTCTTAATTGATTCAAACAAGGCTTTAGGATTTCTCTTTTAAGAAGCTATGAGATTGGCAAAATACTCAGACCTAGCATTTTTTAACATATCAGTTCTAGAAAAAAATTGACTCTTTGATATGTAGTCTATAAACTTTAAGCTTGGATGCCTTCCACAGGCGTTCGATTTTACATCTCCTAAATTTTTAAAAATATTTTCAGTTATCCAAGGATAAACTTTTGCACATCTAATAATACTTTGCCAACAGGAGCTACTGCACCTAAAATAGATTTACAGTGATTATTAAATGAGTCAAGAAGTGCTGAAACAGTCAAAATTAAAAGCAAAGAGTACAAAAACTTTCAGGGGTTTCTTGGTTAATGATCTTTGTCTTTAATGATCTGGTCTTTGCACTGGCGATTACCGATGGTAATGGGTCCAAATTAAAGGACAGATTAAAATATATGCAACTGTGATCACTTACATATATGTCTTCACTGTGATCACTTACATATATGTCTTCAATACAAATATTAATATTCAACCCCAGAGAAAAAAACAGATCTAATGTGTGTCCCTTTATGTGTGTGGGGCCAGTGACATGCTGCTTAAAGCCAAAAGAGTCTGTAATATTGATGAAATCAGCAGCTGTGTTACATGACGCATTGTCAATATGAAAATTAAAGTCTCCCAGAATTAAAACCTTCTCTAGTATAACAATGGATGAAATGAAGTCATTAAAATCCTTTAAGAAAACTCCAGCAGAACCAGGGGATCGATAGATTAAAAGACAGTGGAAGGACTTCAAGGAACCAACCTTAGTCATCTGTAGTTTGATAGAGGAAAAGGAGTCAGTGTTGATCAATCTGCATAAGAATCTGTCCCAAAACACAGTTGTAAGTCCACTACCATGCTCTGAGAGACGTGGAGTTCCCACATTGGAGCAGCCAACCAAACAGATTCCTTTCAGATTAATATAATCCAAACTTTGCTGCCATGTCTCTGTCCTGAACATAAAGTCAAGGGACTCCTCCACAAAGAGCTCATTCAGGATAAAGATTTGTTTTTGGCCGAGCGGGCGTTTAACAAAGCAATACATATGAAGGAATGTACTGCACTCTAAAGCAGGCTGTAGCAGCACACGGACCAAACACCACTTTGCCAGGCAGGTAATCCAGTTAAAGATGATAAAAAAAAAAACGTAATCGCCAGGAGCAGCAGAAAGGGGGCAGGCGAATGATGAACACTAGGGATGCCACCAACGGGCCACAACAAACAGACTACAGGCATCAGGCACACAACTCCGCCGGTTGACAGGGGGTCAAAAAGAAGCCAGCCTCCAGTACCTTCTCATTCCAACATGGAAGCCAGCCCTGGATCCCCTTTTTCGCTTTCTGGACTGGAAAACTTCACAATCAATGCAAGTGCACAGGTAAGGAACACACAAACGGTGAAAGAAACAGTTTCCTATAGTTGCTCCAACTGTTGCAATGGCTCTCCATCGAGAATTTGATGTTTAATTCACAGATGGGAGATTTGCAGTTGCAGGGATCTCCCGTCTCCAACTTCTTAAGGCATATTGCTCCATCTATGATTATACATGTAGTGTTTGATGTATTGACCGTACTTGAACAACCATCAGCAACGCCTGGGAAGCTTAGGTATTTCAGAGTTTTTCTGTTTTACGATTCACTGCTACAGGACTATTGCACAAAAAGTGCATAACTCATAAAACATCCATCTGTTAATGCAAATAAACCATAAGTGCAAAGGCTACAGAGGACTAACTTCAGTTTTTCCAGTCTGCATTTTGGGTCCTCCAATCTCTCAACGAGCATCTTCATTCCAGAATCTCCTGGATGGTTATAACTGACGTCTAACTCTCTTAGATGGAGAGGGTTGGACTTCAGAGCTGAGGCTAAAGAGGCACATCCTTCCTGTGAGATCCCACAGCATGATAATCTGCAAAGAAGAAAAGATTCCAAACACAGAAATAGATTAAATCTCTTGTTTGACTGCAACACTGTAAAGCAGAGGTAATCAACCCTGGTCCTCTGGGCCCACTGTCCTACATGTTTTTGGTGTTTCCCTGCTGCTGCACACCTGGAATGAATGGTGATAAACAAGCTTTTGCAGCAACTGAAGGCATGCAAAAAAGGTGCATTTGAATCAGTGGCAAATGTCTAAAACATGCAGGACAGTGGGCCCTGAGGATTAGTGTTGGGGAACACTGCTCTAAAGTATTGCCAAGCCAGCAGTAAAATTTCCACTCTGCCACAACCTGAGACTTCTTCAGTCTTTTCTCAGTGATATGCTCAAAACACCTCCCTAGGATGTGTGGTCACCACCAAGGCATTTTTTTTTTTTTTTTTACCAGATGCTGTATCTACCTCAATATATAACTTTTGAGCATGACTCCACCCTAACCTCATCTTTAATAGCTCAGCTCCTCTTGCTAAAGGTTAGTCCAGCTACTGTGTGAAAGAAGCTTGTTTCAAAATCTCATTCTATCATTACTGATAACTTACAACTACCTAAGTTGCAACTACATACACTCACTTCAAAAATGCCAGATTGGACCATTTGAAACTGTTAGTTGCTATGTTACACCACTTTGTATCACACTGGGGTTGGCAATTCCTCCCAGTAAATTCCCTCCAAGTTTCACCGTCCCTCTTGGTTGCTTACATTGGCACTGAGGTAAGACAACTGATTCCCCAGGTGAAGTTCATTCCCAAAGGATTCCACCCAAAGGAATAAAAGAATCCTTGGTATTCTGACATCCTTCAATGCAAATACAGGATCCTTTCCCCCACCTAAAGGCAACCCACCCAGTAATCCTTCTGGGAAAGTTGAAAATAATTGCTCCAGTTCAACTCAGGGCAACTTTGGAGTGGAGAAGATTTTTATTCAAGGCTTTTGGTTCCTGAGCTCATGTTAAAAGTTGGTGTGACCTAAGTGACATTTATCTGGGATCTCTCAATATTCTTTGATATAATTCCCAATTGCTGAGGTTTTAATGACATGGCACATTACTTCAAAGACATTATCTATGTTTGATGTTCTTCGTGTTCTATAAAGAAGAAGAATCATTACCTGAGGGACTCCAACCGACATTTTGAATTCCCCAGTCCAGCGCACAGGAGCTGGACTCCCAAATCCTGGATCTCGTTGTAACTGAGATCAAGTTTTTTCAGCTGGCTGTTGGAACTAAGAGCTGAGGCAAACACCTGACAGCATCTGCTTCTCAAAAGACAGCTTGTCATACTGCAATCAAGGGAAAATGGTCAGCATGGTGTAACGAGAGAAATACCTTGCAATGACAATTTCACTTTATTCATTTACCTAAATTCCCTCAGTTTACAGAGAGGCCCAATCAAGCCAGCAGAGATAAGAGTCAATGGAGTTAATTCATCAATAAATTCTTCATATTTTTCCTTCTTCTCATGTTTTGAAAAATACCCTGACCAGTCCTGAGCATAACTGTAAATACAGTTTGTTAAGTCCAGTGTTGTCAGGTGGGATTGTCTAGATTGAGGCACGATGGCAAGTTGATGACACCTCATGAAGTCCAGAGAGAACCCAGACAATCTGTAAAAACAATAAAATAAAATAAATGCAAGAAAGCAACAGGTTCAGTGCTGAGGCATAACAAAATAAATAAACGAATAAAAATCAGACAAAACAGTTTGTGAGACCGACCTGAGGGTCTGCAATTTACACACAGGATTTCCCAGGACAAGAAAGAGATCAAAAGGAAGAGCTGTCTGTATAGTATGAATACCATGCAGACACAGTTCTTGTAAGTTCGAGCTGTCTGACTGAAGAATGGACAGCAGTATCTTGAGGTTAAAGTCTTGCACATGTGCACTCTTGAGCCTGTGGGATTCATAAACATCAAATCATGGGATTAACAAACCACATAAAATTCATAACCAAAAGCAGTCCTCACAAATGTGAGTCTATATCCAAGGTTTAGTACAATAACAGCCACACAAAGAGTTAGATGGCTATACCATGCTCTGTATTATCAGCTAAAATATTTGTTTTCAGTTTTGGCTGCAAATAAAGTACACATCTGACAACCAAGGAGGAAGTTGTTCTGATTCATTGCCAACAGAAGCCAGAAATTGAACTCAATCCCAAATTAAAAACTAGCATTAAGCCTGAAAGTGAGAGAAACTCATCGAGGATGGATCTAAGACCTAGCAGTCACACACCATTGGGGTATGGATCTGGCTCAGGGAAAATTAATAGAAAATTCCTCATGACACTCCACAGAACTTTTATTTTCTTCCTGCCAGAAGTAGTGCCTGTTGCCTCTGCTGCTTTTGCTTTTCTTCTGCTATTTTTCAGATTCTGTTCTGCTGCTGATGATAACCATCCCCTGACCTTTTCATGTGTGTCTCATTGCTGTTCTCCAATCAGAGCTGATGGTGGTTAAACTTTAACAGGAGTGGCTCATTATTCCTCAGGCCTCAACCAGCCCACAAATGAACAAAACAACAAACATGCAAATAAAACTATCTTGAAACACAATAAAACAATATTATAAATATTTAAAAAGCTTTCCATAAACCTGTCCACCCTTTTAAACATGTAAATGTGAAGCCAAAAGACATTTCCCTTACCTTCCTTTAATCCTGTCTTTGATTACCTACAGGTAGAATATTAATAACCTTTTGCTGAAATATTGGGTCTTAATGAACAAACTGTGAAAGGCTGTATTATTGATTTTTGTCAGGGTCTGAGTTTGCTCATATGTTCTGATCACTTTTTCATCTGAGGCTTCATGATAGATATTTATGTTTAAGATCTACTGATGTTTGTATTTATTGGGAGTGATTTATTGGCAGCCTGACAGATTTTGGTAGAAATAGTTGAATCAGAGTAAATTAGATCCTGCAAAAACTGATAGACATAGCAACATTAATTCTACCTCTTGTTGTTTTTGTATCTGTTGGTACTCACGCAGCCTTCTTGCAGTTCTTTATCAGCAGGACAAGCCTCTCTGTCCCAAATAACGGCGTGTAGCACCTCGTCAGATTGAGCTCTTCAATCACCTCACCAGACATCTGCAGCAGGGTTGATAGCACTGAGCAGTCAATGGGTGACAGTCTCACTCCTGATTTTAGATATCTCCCAATGTCATCCTGAAATTTCCTTTCTTTGAGCTCAAATTTGCAAAGGAAAAGATTAAGGCACCTCTCTGTTGGGATGTTCCCAGCATGAAAATTTCTTAGGTACGTTTTTAAATTTTCAGTCGTGTCTGAGCTGCTCTCTGTCTGGGGAAGCAAACTTTGAATCATTTCTTGATTTGACTTCAGTGAGAGTCCAAGGAAGAAACAGAGAAACAGGTCTAACTGACCCTTCTCATTCTGCAGGGCTTTATCTACGACCTTTTTCTGCAGCTCTAGGAAACTCAAATCTGGAGGGTGAACACCCAGGAATGATCTCAGAGGACCATGGTTCTTCGTCTTGCAGCAGTGGAAAACATAAACAGCAGCTAGAAACTCCTGGAAGCTCAAATGCACGAAGCTGAACATCTTCTTTTGGTACAGACCAAATTCTTGCTTCAGGATTTCAGAGCAAAGCCCACAAAACAAAGAAGCTTCATCAACATCAATGTCACACTCTGTGAGGTCTTCTTCATAGAAGATAATGTTTCCTTTATACAGCTGTTCAAAGGCCAGTTTGGATAGATTTAAAAGTAAGCCAGCATTCTGTGGTTTTGATGTCTCCTTTTTGGATTTCTTCTTGGAACTCTTTGTCTCATATTTCCGGGTTGTTCTTTGTGTTTGGATCAAGACATAATGGATGTACAACTCTGTCATTGTTGTAATTCTTTGGTCACTCCATCCCTTCCTAAATACCTCAGCAATAATCCAACAAAACACAGGGATATGTCCCATTAAATGGAAGCTTATCATCCCTGTGACACCTGACAGGAGTTTGTCAGCCTTCTGGACAGAACTCAGTCTCTTTCGGAAGTAATTGTGCTTTTCTTTGTCAGTGAATCCCTGTACTTCAGTCACCTGGTCAATGTATTTTGAGGGAATCTGAGAGACTGCCGAAGGTCTGGATGTAATCCAAAGCAGAGCATCAGGTAGCAAATTGCCTCTGATCAGGTTGATCAGCAGCACATCAACCGTTGTTTTCTGATTTATATCACTGATGTTCATGGTTTCTTCAAAGTCCAGTAGAAATCTGCTTTCATCCAGGCCGTCAAGGATGAACAGAACATTCTCATTAATTAGTGGTTTTATATCTTTGAGTGGTTTCAGCTCAGGGTAGAAGTAAAGGAGGAGCTGCTGCAGATTGTGTTCCCCGTCTTTAAGCATGTTCAGCTCTCTGAAAGGGAGAACAAAGATGAAACCAATGTGCTGATTGGATTTGCCCTCTGCCCAGCTTAGAGAAAAGTTTTGGACGGCAAACGTCTTTCCAATGCCAGCAATTCCTTTTGTCATCACTCTTCGGATGGATTGGGATTGTGTCGGTTGTTGTTGGAAAGGATTTTTTCCTGGTTTAAAAATGTCCAGACTGTTGATCTGCTCATAGTTTAACTCCAAATGTGGTGACTTTTCATCAGGGAGCATAAAATGATGCAGAATCTCATGAGGGATGCAGCCTTGTTGGTCAGCCTGTTGGGCAATGAAGAGCTTTGTGTAAACATTCTGGAGTCTGGACCGACTGTCTGATGTTCCCTCATATATCCAGGTAAATTTTTTCCGAAGATGGGCTTTAAGATTTAATTTAATGCTGTCCATGAGTGTTTTGTGTTCCATGTCTGCAGGTCTCTGTCCGCTTGGCTCTGTTTTAGATGTGCAAATATAAAAGCAATTAGTTTCACCTGCAAAAACTACAGATGAAACAAAAAAGCCTTCAAACATTGTACAAGTGAAAAAATATCCAACTCAGAACAACAACACAAAGGTGTACAGTAAAGCTCACATTCCTACTCTCCTTCATTACTCCTTAACATTTCACTCCACACTATACAACATAATAAAACCCACATTTACTGTTTTACAATAACACAGGAAGTCACTTTGATGTAACAATAAATTAACACCTCTAAATCACGTGGCTTCAGCCAGGAAACAGTAAAAATCATGTTTTACTGGCTTGCTTTCTCTTCATTACTAGGAACATATGAGCTACTGTTACTAAGGTGTCAATTAATCATAATATTAAAGAAACATCTTAAATGACTGAAATAAAAACATTCTTATTACAACACCCTTCCTTTACGCTTTTCTATAGCTCTAACAAGTTAGATTAATAAATGAAACAACAATTCTGCATCTTGTTTCATATCAAATAAACTTTGAAAAGATTAATTATTCTGCATGTCAGCTTGATCAACGTGTTTAGCAAACTTTAGATCTGGGTGGCCACCTCCAGAACAGATAAACTGCATGTTTTAGACCAGGGGTTCCCAACCTTTCAGCCCATGACCCCCAAAATAACAGTGCCAGAGATTGGCAAACCCCTATTGGCAACCTGATGACCCCCCCTAAAATTACATATAATTATTTCCCAACATTTACTTGAAAATAATTATATAAAGTCAAATAATTACACATATTTTTACATTTATTTTATAAAATGATTAAAGGCATACTACTGTTTGTTGTTTAATGAGACATTTATTGGTACATTTACTTATTTCATGATATATTTGTTTATTTAATTTTGTCCCTACATCACTATTACTTGGTGTCTCATGAAACCCCTCGGGGGTTCCAACCCCCACTTTGGGCACCTCTGTTTTAGACCAGGGGTGCCAAAGTCCTGTCCTCCAAAGCTAATATCTTGCAACTTTTAGATGTGTTTTTGACTGCTGTGTTCTACTTTCATTAGACCTCATTTAGTTTTCTACTAAGGCAGTACAGAAATGTTTACAAGAAAAAGATGTTATATAGTTGCTTCAACCCAAATCAGACACACTTGTGTTTAATTTAAAATCTGGCCAGTGGAGACAGAGGGACAACGGTGTGTTCTGGCCCCCACGTCACTCTACTGAGCTTCAGGTTTATAGGAAAGAAAACATTTCCACATAAGCTTTAAAGTGGCAAAATGACTGGAAACTGAACTCAAGCTGAACAGGGAGTTTTCTGACAGTTTTTCATGAAAGCCAAAAATAAAAAGAACAAAAAGTGTTTTGTCAATTTTGCAAACTGAGTTAAAAACCAAAAACAGATGAGTTACTCACTGGATGTTTGTCATTCCATGAAGATGTGGATCATTCAGTTTATAAGAAAAAACGGTTTTACGGCGAGAGAAACAGTCGTACTTGTTGATAGAAGCTCAAACTTCCTATTCCAGTCCTCTTCCTGTTAGACTTTGACCTCTCAGACTGTCAGGAAAACCACTGCCATCTAGCAACAGACTTCACAAATGCAATGCTTTAATCACATTTATAGTGCAGCACAAACCTTGTAAATAATCACTAAATGTATTCTGGTCATTCAGAATCAGAATAACTCTACTGCCATTGCCAGTAAACAGGTTCACAGACTAGGAAATTGATCTGATGTAATGGTGCAAATGTAACAAAAAGCAAAAAGTAGAATTAAAAATACATAAAATAAGAAAGAGAAAAAATAAAATGTATACAATATGTATACACGTGCAGAGGGGCAGGTTTATGGAGTGGCCGTGTTATGCCAGAGTCATTTAACCATTGCTCATGAGACTGAAACTGTTCTTGTGGCGGGAAGTTCTGCTCCAGATGCAGTGTGGTCTCATGCCTGAGGGGAGGACGATAAACAAGCTGTGTCCAGGGTGAGAAGGGTCAGCCGCAAGGCTTCCTGCATGACCTAGAGTCCTGGAGGAATACAGGTCCTGTAAAGGTCAAAGGTTGCAGCCAATCACCTTCTCAGCAGTCCACACAATGCACTGTAGTCCTTGTCTGTCCCTGGTTGTGGCCCCGGTGTGCCATACAGTAATGGAGGAGGTGAGAATGGACTCAATGATGGCTGTGTGAAACTGCACCACCATCTCAGATGGCAGTTTGAGTTTCCTCAGCTGTGACAGGAAGAACATCCTCTTTCCTTCACGATGAGGGAGCTGAAGGTTGGCCCCCACTTGAGGTCCTGGGTGATGTTGGTGCCCAGGAAGCGGAAGGAGTCTTCATTATGTGCAGAGATGGGTAAAGTTACATTAACTTGAACAATTTTTAGAAAAAAATGTACATCTAGGAGTAGTTTTCACATCTGACCTAATGGCAAAATATGGTACTTTAAGTCAAGCTGGAAATCTGGTTCTTAGTTTTCTTCATGTTTTGTTTCAGGCCTCCAGTTTCAATGCCAGGTATTCATAACAGCATTAAATAACAAAACAAAAATGAGAAAGGAACTTCAAATATGTACACTATAAAATAATTTAGTTACACATGCAAAGCCTTTTACAGATCAACTCTGTAGTAGTTAGTCTAGTTATTAGCAAACCATAACCAGTGCGCAACACAGTTGTTAATGAAAAACATAATTTTTTGGAAAACCAGAAGATATCGACCAACATTATTAATTTCAAATATCTTTTGGCTTGTATTTCTGCCTGCCTCTAGAGCAGAACGAAGGTTTAAATTCAAACCAGCAGTTTTCACCAAATGCAAATAAAATGACAGACAACAATTTTCCCCAAAAGCCAAATAGAATTTATTATGTATAATCAATAGATGAAAATAAATGATCATTAACATAGTAAAATCTGAAATCATCTCATTGTAAATAATTGTGCATTAGCGCCCTCTCACTAGGACTTGTTTATATATAAGTTTCAGTAAACAACCAGCCTTGACAGAGAAACTTGTGTTTGCTGTAATTAAACTCTTTCAAACCTTTCTCATCAGTCTTAGTGACCTGTCCTTTAAACAGAGACCGTTTGGTGTTTTCCATATTTTACTCTCAATTAAATCTTGTAAAAATTATATTTTTGTACAATACTATATTAATTTCACAAAAATCTTTTTGTCTTTTTTTCTAAAAATCCAAACTTTAAGTAACTAATAATTAACTTATCTACTGGTAGTTCGTCAGACATACGCAAGTATTCAAGCTAGTTCTGAGCACATTTTTATTTGACCAAAGCAACTAAACCAGGAAACTAATAAAACATAAAAGTGACTGATAAACGAAAAAAAAAAACATTAAATCACAAATTGTGATTAAAAAAATAAAAGTAATTTTCAGCGTCACTCTGACACAGACGGTAAAACATAAAGGTGAAGCAATCTGAATATAATAATTTCGTGTGATATTGTTTAAAAATATTAATCTGTTCAAATCTCAAGAAGCAAAAAATCAACAACTGATGATCATTTCTGCTCTTATCCAAAATCACTCAATGTCCAAAAACCCTTAAATAGAAAAAAACATGAACATTAGGTTATAAATCAAGAAATAAACAAACATGTTTGTCCATGGCCGGATCTACTCCGGCATAGCGGGTTGCCGGCGGGGCCTGCAAGCTCGTTGCTGCGGCCCCCTGGGGCTTCTGCATCGTGGCTGCTGGGGGGGGGTTCACCAGGGGCTTGCCTCTGCTGCCTTCTGGGGTGGGGGCTCCAGTTGTCCCAGTAGGGGCCCCCTGGGGCTCCTGCATCGTGGCTGATGAGGGTCACCCGGGGCTTGCCTCTGCTGCTCTCTGGGGAGGGGGTTCGGTTGTTCTTGTGGTGGGCTTCTGGGGCTCTGTGCTTGGGGGGCCACTGGGTGTCTGTGGCTCCGGCCTTCCTAGTGTCGTCCGCATGTCTTGGGGGGTGGATCTATGGGCCCCCACATCTACTATCACATATACTTAGGGAGAAACCTCGTAGACACACACACACACACACACACACACTCACACACACATACACACACACAGGTGTCTAGATTCAGGTGATTGTCAGATCCACTCTCAGTCGGGCTGCGGTTGCCACCAAACACACCTTGTACTTCCTGGTACTGTGTACTTTCCATTGAAGTTATTACTGTTCTTGTTATACATGCAGATGCTGGTTGTTGCCGTGGAGTCTCTGTTTTCTCTTTCCGCAGGTCTCGAGGCAGACTTCAAGGGTGTTGACTTGTTTTAGCTCTACGCTTTTTTCTCTCCTCTACTTCTGTCTCATTTTTCTCTTTAAACCTTTCCTCCATATTTCTCTCTTTCCTTTCCCCTGTTTCGTTTCGTCTTTGTGTCCATTACATTTGGAAAAAACCCAAAGCAATTTTTAATAAAGTTTCATATCGGGGAACACCACGGTGAAAGCCGTAATGCTGCGCTTGTGAAAGCAAATCTGTTGGGCCTTACCTTGACATTCAGACGACAATTCTGAGCGCCGCACTGCCGGACAGGACACGTCAAAAAATAAATACGTTTTAAAAAGTAAAGCGGACCAAATGTGTCAGGCATGAATACACTCAAACTGAACCAGAACAGATAAACTGGCAGCTTGACTGGTGCTGCTCTATGGGTGATTCATGAATTACTAATAATAACTTTTAAAGATGTGAAAAGCAACATTTTTGACTTCAAAATTGTCAGCTGTCTTTTTATTCTTTCCAATAACAATAGAGTAAAAAGTTATTGATTTGTCCTCTATACAGTTCTTCATTCATTTCTACCAGTCTGGTGTTCTCACTGCCAAAGAGGCACAAGACATTAAGAATAACTTTAGAAAAACTCCAGAAAATGTGGAGTTGAACTTCTTATTTTAATAACCTTTTACAGCCTCAATTTAAAATAAGAAATGTTTAAAGCTGTTTATTTCGGTGTAAACTGAAGGAAAGCAGAAAGAAAACCTTCCAGGCTGCAGACGTTAGGACTTGACATGTTTGCAAGTGAAAGCGATATGTTAAAATAACTCACACCAGATGACATCTTTTTTTCTCTGTAATCTGCTCCACATCAGGAACGTCGGGTTTTGTGAAATCCTTCCTGAGGCATTCGTTGTTTCTGTAGTGGTAGATAGTTGCTCCTTCATGATCTGGGTCATTGACTGCTGCCACCAGACACCTGTATCTGCTGCTGCTCTTCAAAGCTCTGGCAACATCCCCCAACATCCTGGCTTTTTCTCTTGCTTCAGCTGTCAGCGTATTGTTGGAGTACCAGCCAGCTGTGGCTTTGCTTTCTAGGGAAGTGAAAACAAAGCAGAGAACTTCTTCCACGCCAGGATCCAGAATCTCTGCCTCCACCTCAGCTGCACCCGGTATAATCTTTGCTGACTTCATCATCTCTTCGCAGGTTTTGATCACAGCGACTTCTCTCTCGATGTTCTTCATCCACTCCTTTAGTTTCCCGGTGTTGAACGGAAACGTTTCTTCATCGTCAGCGAACTCCAGCAGCTTCTCTTTTTCTTTTTCACCTGCCCTGATGAGAGGTATATTTCTTGCCAGTAGATCTTGAAGTTCAGCTGTCTTTTCATCGCAGCATTTTTAAAAGTTGTTTAGTTTTTCACGAATTGAAGGGAAATGATATTGGTTTTCCAGGCCGTTGCACCTCATTTTCAGCGCATACGTCGCCTCCAGTGCATCTTGGACCTTTCTGACGATGACAGGACTGATCTCAGCCTTCAGCGCAGCAGCTGAAGGGATCAAGCTCTTCAGAGGCATCATCCAGACTTTTACAGGCACGCCATCTTCCTTCTTCTCCTTCAGTAGCTGTGGGAGGTCTGTGTATGATCTCACTGCCTCTTCGAACGCCGCAGGAGTGCTTTCAAGAAGGAAGTCGCCGTAGAACTTGCAGCTCATTTCCTCACACAGCTCTTTTTCGCCGTCAGTGAGTTTTATGTCAACCTTCCCTTCAACGTTAAATGAGGGAATCTTCCTGATCACAGCTTTCATGCTGCCTTCAACCTCCTGAAGGCTGCGAGCAATCCGAAGTCTTTCTGTCAAACACAAAGAAAGCTGTTGCTCCATAAAGGATACCTGTCACGATGTGCGTAGCTGAACCTATGACCTTAACACATGACTTAGGGAAGTTTTTTAGGTCAGCAGCAGAAAACATCAGCTGCTTAAAGACTGTTGTGGCGCTGTACTGAAAAGTTACTCTGCTTTGGTGGAAGGATTGCTTCCTGTCATTCAGAAACTTCGCGGATCCTCCAACTTCAATCAGTCCTCCCAGGAAACTGGCCTTTAGAGAAGCATTCATGTCAAGCAGGAAGGATTTCTCTTCCAGTGAATCAGATGTTGTGATCTGAAAATCACTGCCATGCTGATCATGCTTTTTAATCATCCCTTGTAGTTTTTTTTCATGCCATTGAGTGACACCTATTAAAAACATGAAAATGCAAATATGTTAAGGAGAAAAAAAACTTGTGTCCCAAAAACTTGTATGTAGCACCAAAGACTGAAACTGAGCAAAAAAAGCATGTCATGACAAAAATCATTCAAAATGAGTCCAAAGGCTAATGTGGGGTTCAAAGGGCTAAAACATTTACTCCACATGTTCAAATCACATTGTTTCTGTAACATTAATACGAAACACAATGTCGTCTTTGAGTCGAACGTTGTGTCTAAGCTTACCAGGAATGATCTGTTCCTTCTGAGCATCGTAGAGCATTCCCAAGGTGAAAGGTCGACCGAGAGCAGGAACTACTAAAGCGTCAACCATGTGTCCTGTGTGAACAAAGGCCTTCATGGCTGTGGGAGAAATACTTTCGCTTTAACACCAGGATTCCTTGTTTTCAGTCTCAAACGCTCACCTTCTTCACTCAACTGTCATGTTTATTTTTTTTAATTTATTTTAGTGGGTTTTTTATAATTTATTTAATGACTTTTTGATTTAGTCACTTTTTTTCTATTTTTCCAAATTATGTATTTATTTAGTAATTTCTTTTTAATGGTTACTTTTTTAATTTCTATTTTGTTTTTCAATTGTTTCCATATTCTGTATTTATTTAGTAATTAAGACATTTTAAACATCCAAAATGAAACACATCAACCAAAAACAATAAATAAATAAAATCACACACAACCAAAACCATAAATAAAATGGATTATGATGTCTCTGTAAACAAAACTGCCCTGCAAAAAATATTCATAATCAGAATGGAAATGATCAAGCCTGTTATAATTTATCGATCGCTTATTGCGACAGGCCTACCCCAGACTGTGGCAAACTTAGCGGACATCCTTGTTTGCACTGCGGACAGCCTCAATAATCAGCTGCTCTGCTGGGAAACAGAATAAGCATATTTTCACTACCTATTTAATTTTCTTTTTTTAATAAAAAAAAACTGGCTATACATACACATACATTTTGTTCCTTTTATACTTTTTTATTTTCTGTAAAGTTCATAAATTTATAGTTGACCTCTATACACTGTGAGCACTGAAAGAAAAATCAGTCTCCTTGCTTGTGCCACAATCTTGACCAACAAAGCTGATTCTAGTTCAGCTTCCACAACGAGCACAGTTATTATTCATCTTTCTCTGAATAGTTCCTGAAAAAAATTCAAGGGACATATTTACTTTTGAGCTTTTTTGAAAATGAACATAAAAGTTGTTGAAATGTATATTTTTAAGCCATATCCAGCAGGTTGTTTTCTCTTCCACCATCCCCAGAATCTTTGAGAAGATTTGCACTTACCATGCATTTCGTCCTTTGGTAAAGTTTTCTCTTTGAAAGGTAATTAGCTTTCCTTCTGCAGACTGGGCTGGAGTCTCCTGCAGCCTTCAGGTCGATAATGTTGAAACTGAAAGGTTTCCACATAGTGTAGCTGCTACTTGTTACTTCCTTGTTGGCCCATGCATGGAAAAAAGGAAGTAATTCAGCCCACCTCTTTAAGCTTGAAACTGTTTTTTCACTCTTAACTTTTTTTTATTTAACTTATATATTTAGTTGCAGCATTTGAAAGAATAATATCTGAAATATTCTGCAAACACTTCTGACAGATTTGTTATTGTAAACCTGCCTGACTGAAATGCAAATTTATCAAGACCCGGTGAGCAACACTGAGGAGCAGCGGTTTGGAGACAGGACCGCAGCTCGGACTGAAGCAGCTCTTCTTTAGTTGCGCTGGAATCGTATCGGAGATGCCTGATTTGAGTTTATACAGTTGAAACCATAAATTTACATACGCTGAATAAAAAAAACACATACACACTTTTTTCTCACTGACTGAAGTTAAACCAAACCAAACTGTTCTCATTTTCAGTCAGTTAGATTGACCGAAATGATTTCTATTTGCTAAACGCCAGAAATGTTAGTGAGAACATTTTTTAGAGATTTTTTTTGTAACTTTCTTAATTCAAAAATTTACATACATGTCAGGATCAGGGATATTTTTGTATTAAAATGTATGACTTGGGTCAAACCTTTGGGGTTTCATGCATGCACACTTTTTAATTTGACGAGAGTTACAAAGAAAATCTCTGAAACTGTTTTCTGGCATTTAGCAAATAGAAATGGCTTTGGTGATCCCAACTGACCTAAAACGAGAAAAATTTTGTCTGATTTAAATTCAGACTGAAGAAAAATGTATATGTGTCATGTTTTATTCACTGTATGAAATATAAGGTTTCAACTGCATTTCTCCAGGTGTATAAACTGGATCGGTTTATCTTGCAAATTCCCTGCAGACGATATTTGTTGTGATTTAACGTTTCATGAGCTGAAGGTTTCACCGTCGGTGGTTAAAGTTCTGAACGATCCGACTCTGTTTGAGCTGTCGGATCTCTTAGCTCGTTAAAGTCTGAGATCACTGAGGTCGAACAAGACGCCTTTAGGTGATCCAGGATCCAGACTGAAAATTAGCAGGAACCCTGATTTTGCTCCTCTAAAGTCATTGCTGATGTCTTTCTGCCTTTCCATTGCGTCACTGTGGAGCTGCTAAATTCATGACCCACACTGTGGTAACACGTTTTGTTTCATGCAAAATACAGGAAGAAGATTCAGTCATTTCGGACATCATTTAATATTAAACCAGTTGATATTGGTTTGCATATAGCAGCAGAAAAGATTTCTAAATTCTGATATTTCAGCTTCTTTCTTGGTTTTCTGTACTTTTGCCTGATCTTTTCTTCATGTATTAAATACATGAAGAAAAGATTTTTCAGTGGACTAATTTGCTTTTGGTGGAATGGGGGGGGGTGTCTGTGGATTACCTGTGTGATGTACATTCACTCAGAAAAACATCAACATGTGCTGTACTTTTTTAACCAACTGTATATACTCAAAAATGAAAAATCATCCTTTGATGTTCATGTTGATTAAAAAACTCTTTAAACATAAACTGTTATTTTGTCTGAAAGAAGATCTTCCTTCCTCAGCCAGAAATGAAAGCTTGACCAGACTTTTTTTTATCTTTGTGTTCATATTAATGGTTATATGTATAATTTATCCCCTGTACTGGAAAGACTGGACTGAGCACATCCTTTATTAAGCTCTTACGTGAATGCATGCTCTCAGACTCATATCTTGTATGAATTACTGGAAGTCTCCCTCAGACCTTTATCATAAATACCGGTTTAGACGAAATGTTTGTCTTAATTCTAGAAAACATAGCTGATGTTCCTCAGAAGCCCCTCAGCAGAAATCTGATCCACAGCTTCTGGAAAATCCTGTTCAGTTTTTCTCTTCTACAGCATCCTTGGTTGGGTCTCTGATGACAGGACAGGGAGCTGCTATTGTTCTCAGTTGCTGTGAAATGCTGTTTCTCTGTGGAGGAAGTATATTTAGCTCCACCCTGAGGCTCTGTTCCCATAAACACGTTCCCATATTCCAGAGCGATTGTTTCCCTCTGAGAAGAACAGATCTCTCTGCAGGTAGGAACCTTTACATGCAGTTGTTTGTTTGGGGTTCAGTGTGACTTTCTGTGATATATGATGTTGTGATAAATAGTCTGTGTTGTGTGCAAAGCTGGACGCACTTCTCCAGTCGTGGTTTGCAGGATTGTCAGTTTGCCAGAGTTGCAGCTGTCAGACGAGCCACCTGGTGGTGGGAACAAAGTTCAGAGTTGAAGCTGCTGACTTTGCATTCAAGGCTGCAAACAAAAACCCAGATTTGAATGTCCTGATGAGATGGAGAGAATTCCTCATGGTTATACATTTGTTGATCGACTTGTATGTTTTGAGCTGCAGAAGTTTGTGTTGCAATCTGTGGTTTGATGTTCCTGTTCCTGGTTTTGCTGTCATGTTCACAGTGCTCTGCTCTGCTCTGCTCTGCTCTGCTGCGGGTTGAACTTGACATCTTGTTCTCGAGTGAATCTGTTGTTGTTGCTCAGCTGCTCGGGCTCGGCTTCAAACCCGCATGAAGTGAAAGCGTCAGATTTCCAGTTGTGGGAAAGTAAGATTTGTTCTCCCTTCAGAAGCTGTGGGTCTTCATGTTTGCACACATCTTGATCTGCTGCGTGTTTCTTGGCTAACATGCATGTTTCTTTTATGTAACTTTTTATGAATTTATAATCTATGTTTTGCAATTTATCTTTTTGGAAATTTGTCTCAGATATGCAGATATTAATGTCAGTGAAGTAATGTCAATGCTTCTGCTTGACTCTGTCTTGAAAGTGGAAAGTTTCCCTTCTTTGCAAAATCCTGAAGTGACGTCATCTCAGCGATCAAAGCAGAACATGTCAACCTAGTTGCTGAGCACTAGGTGGCGCTGTTGGCGCCGAGGTTTGATGCAGCAGCAAGTCCGATAAAGAACCATTCATGCTTTCATTGGAAGATAACGGATGTCTTAGTGTTTAACGTAATCATCAACAAGTTATGTTTTTTTTCTTCACTAATACAAAAGAAATGTGATGAATCCCAAGATGACCTCGTGGGCGGATGTGAGGGTAACAGGCATTAAACTAACGAACAGCTGTCAAAAATAATGTTTTTAATACCAAGACACGGTTCCTGTCCAGCCCAGAAAGCTCTGGAATTTATTATTATTATTATTATTATTATTATTATTAGCTTTTAGGTTTAAAAATATGGAAAGAAGAAAACTGAACATATTGTAAATACAAGTAGCACAAACAAAATTTTTTGCAAATGTGTGTGTGTGTGTGTGTGTGTGTGTGTGTGTGTGTGTGTGTGTGTGTGTGGTGGGGGGGTGCTGCTGGTTGACCTTCCTTTGATGATCTCTGGAGACTTTTTTTATTATCTTTAAAATGATATCGGCACAAATGCAAATATTTGCTGCACAAACGTTTGACACCAATTTTGTTTGATTCGAAGATGTGGGGGCCAGCTTCACTCAGGTGAAAATCTGAACATGGCCACCAGATGGCGACATTGTCCAGGTTTAAACCGAGGTTCTGTGTGGAGCGCTTCAGAAGCTCTGAACTCCCGTTTTTATGCCAGAAAGGGAACAGAAAACATTTAGATGAGGGTAAACCAGCCAGCCTGCAGGCCTGTCTCTGCAGATATTTCACCCCTGGAACATTTGCTGATTTTGATCCCAAATGGAGTTTGAATGTTGTTCAGAAATGAAGCTCAACCAGAGCCTCCATGTGCTGAATCGTTCAACCCAGTAGATTCACAAGCTGGAAAATCTGTTTTCTTTCCATCCTCACCATAACAACATCTTTTCACAAAGTTATAATTGCTATTCCCAGCGTTGTCTCCAAGTTAGTGTCTGATAGAAGAAGCTTGGGTTGCTTCCTCACCAGTACCTGGTTCCTAACAGAGTTAAAGAAGCTTAAAACTAAAACTTCTCCCCAGATGTTTTCCTGCTAACGGCTTCATGCAGAAACTCCAGGATGTAAAACCAGACGGCTGTTTGTGGGACCAGCATCTAGAAACTGCTGGTGTCAGACTAAAACCTTCCTGGAAGAAGCTGTGCAGAGTTATTGCAGATAAGCTTCTTAAAGATTTCAAGCTGCTTTGGGAAAATGTGTTGTATGTTTAGAAGTTCTGTAAAAGGAAACAACTTTATCATGGACCTTTTACTGTTATTGATTTATAAATGCAAAATTACAAAGAAAAAACCTGTCATAGTCTTCAATCTGTGCGTCACTCTGGCTTGTTCATTTGTTGTTCTCATTTTTGTTAGCAGACAGGAAGTATTGAACGTGTTTTACGTGTTCACCGTCCCTGGTGCACTGATTCTATCATCCATAAAACTTCAACAAATAATCCATCCACTGTCTCCAGCCACTTAGCCTTGCAGGGTCGCGGAGGGAGCTGGTGTCTGTCTCTGGCGATCATTAAGCAACAGGCAGATGAATGAATGAATGAATGAATGAAAAAAAAATCAAATATTGCAACAAACATATTAATCAAATAAATTTCAAGATGAACTCCTTGGTGGATGTGAAGGTGCTGTTGAGGAGTCCTGTTGAGATATTGCATTTTGCATTTATTCCGGACATGAGAAAAACAACAGAAACAAACAGACATAATAAACAAAACCAAAGTAAAGCAACAATCAAAGTTGTCCAACAGCAACAAAAAAGTAATGTCGACATAACATGTCCGAAAGGGAGCAGGAAGAGGCATGAGCTTATTTAATCCTACTCCTTGTTCTCTTTTTAAAGAAAACTATCAATTACCAGTTGATTTCAGTATTCGTCTCTTGAACAAACGATCAAAGCCCCCTGAGAATACGTATAACATATAGTATATGCATATTTTCAAACAAGCAAAATTAGTAACGTAAATCAGTGAAGAAATGATCTGTGAAACAGCCGGTGATGGTCAAAGCCCCTCACTCTCCCTGCACCCTTTTGAACTGGGTCATGCTTGAACATCCCTTGAGCTCTGCAGACGGCCCGTTCCGGTTTCACCCCACACAGAAATATTAAACTGTTTTAATGTTGGACGGACACGAAGATGTTTTAGATGTTTGCATTTGCCCCTCAGATTATATTCCCCATCTCTACTGAAAAACTGTTTCTGAATGTTTCCAGGAAGAAGCTTGTTTATGGCTTTGCACATAAATTGTGCTGTTGGAAGGTGAAGCAGGTCAGGAAATTTTAATATTTTTGATTTTAAAAATGGGTATTTGTATGATCTTTGTAGCTGACATTATTAATTATCAAGACAAGGTTCCTATACAGTCTTGAAAAAATTCTGGAATTGTTTTTTTTTGTTTGTTTGTTTGTTTCGTCAGTATTAGTTTTCAGATCGAGATGCACATGGAAAAAAGAAAACTGAATTTAATAAAAAAAAATTTCAGACTGGTATCAGTGTAGCCACCAGAGGGAGCTCTTGTTTAATCTTTTATCAAAATGGCAATAACTGATGTTTCCGAGCTAATATTAGAGTTTATGAATTTATTTCGTAATTTAGTCACCATAATAATTTAGAGTATATAGAAGAGTAACTTACAATTTAATGTGTTTATTTAATCACCTGAAAAGATTCTTGTTTTCAAGAAAACACTTTTTTTATGCTTATTGTTTTTTTTGTTGTTGTTGTTTTTTTGAGTGGGGGTGCTCCATTCATGCACTACTCTGTTTCTTTTTTTAAGTATTTACCTTTTTTTATCGTGCCAAAAGAGGTCAGCAGATGATGGTTAAAGTAATGTTGACATAACATGTCCGAAAGGGAGCAGGAAGAAGCATGATCTTATTTAATCCTACTCCTTGTTCTTTTTTAAAAAAAAAAAACTATCAATTACTAACTGATTTCAGTATTCGTCTCTTGAAAAAACGATCAAAGCGCCCTGAGAATACGTATAACATATAGTAATTAATCTAATCTAATCTAATCAGTGTATTGAAACGTGTTAGTTTCAGCATTAATTGGCTGAATGGACCAGTTACAAGAAAACAGGTTTTGGCATATCTTAAAGAGATACCAGTAGATATCACTTTCTTACAAAAACCTCATCTCACTTTGCAGGAACATAAAAAATTAAAAAAGAGAGAGGGTAGGGCAGGTAGTGTCATTCAGTCCCAAGGCCAGAGCTGTGGCCATTTTGATCCATAAAAAGACGCCTCTGGAAATAATTGATACCATTATTGAACCCTCAGGATTTTATGTTTTTGTCATTTGTAGAATATTTTCAGAACAATGGTCACTCCTAAATTCACCTAATTATGATGATGTCTTGTTCATGCAAGATATTTTTTACAGGTAGCAGGAGTGCAACAAAACATACTTACAGGAAGTGGCTTCAGTTTCTGTCTCGATCCTACATGTTACAAATTGGCCAAGATGGTTTCCCAATCAAAAGCAGCTAAAACCACTCAATCATTGATGGAAGAACTAAATTCACTGAACATTTGGAGGCAGATGCACCTTCAAACTCAGGATTATTCATGTCCTGATGGATCCCACACTAGAATCAGTTTGTTGGTGTTGTCCACTCACCTACTGCCCAGGGTGTTAGACGCTGAATATTTATCTCGATCTTTGTCTGATCACTCAGCACCAACATTGTCAATTCTTTTTCCAGATGAGCCTAAAATACCCCATCGGTGGTGCTTTAATCCCACTCTTCTTCAAAGAGCTGATTTTTGAACATTTTTAAGGGATCAGATCAAGTTGTTTTGTGAAATGAACTGTGCCTCCTCTCCCAGTAGCTTTATTTACGGGATATGTTAAAGACCTATTTGAGGGGACAAATAATCTATAAAAGACCTAACAAAGCAAAATACAGAAGAGAAGTTGGATTTAGATTTTGGAAAAGAATAATCAGAGAAATGGTTGTTTAGAGATATATCTGTCATTCAGAAAAAAATTCAAATATAACACATTAAGTTCTTACAAACTTGAAAGAGCCAATTTAAAGACAAAGCAAAACGATGAGTTGGGAGAGAAGACACACAAAGTTTTGTCCTGGCAACTCTCCAGGAGAAAACACATTTTAACAAATGCCTTATTGCGCTCTGAGTCACAACATGTCCATGCTGAACACATCTAAGGTGGTTAAACTGGTACCTCCAGTAACTCTCCAGCTACTCAGTTAGGAAGGCGGCCACATCTAAAGGATCGGGCTGATTTTTCAGGCAGGAAGTGAAAGCTGACCAGCTCCCGTTAGCTCCTCAGATGAGAAGCAAAACGTCTTCAACTTCCAAACAGAAGTCCAGTTGATTTTGTTTTGAACCTGTTTTAGCAACTCCCATTAGCCTTTAGTATCACTAAAGCATTCACTAAAAGCACACTACCGCCACCTTCTGGATGAAACGACCACGTTTATACAATATTCTTATCTTATAACGTGACAGTGTTTGAAAATGTATTTTCCTCCTTGACAGCAATACACTTCCGTATAAATGTCACCATTTGATGCTCTGTACCAGATTTTAGCATCAGCTAATTTGCATCTGCAGTCCTTTGACGGGTTAAAAAACACAATAACAGAACAAGACAGCTTAGTTTTACACACACACACACACACACACACACTCTCTCTCTCTCTCTCTCAATGCTTACATGCCCAGTTTGTCTGTTTTTCCTTTATTGTCTTCAGATCTTTGGTTATTAAAGAGCCAGAAGACCTTTTTCAGGCCACTTGATGCATATGATGCTTTGGCAGTGAGACGTGTGTAAACATGTCTGCTGTCAGTGTCCCAGCTGTGTTTTGGTTCAGAGTTCAGCATCATTTTTACAGTGACGTTTTCCCACAAGAAGTTTCTCAACCTGCACTCCACTCTTGTTTTCGTCCTTCCTGTTTCCACATAATGTCCTCCTGAGAGGCTCAAGATAAAATGGCTGCAGCAGGTGGGGGGGTGGCATGAGTCACTGGTTGTGTGAGGTTAGATGGAGAAATTATTTTGTTAAAGGCTAAGAGACTGCAGTGACTTCTGTCTTTTTGGAAAACAGAAGTCTCTGTTTTATCAGATCTGCTATTCACTAAAATAAGTTTCCTCTATTTGCATTAAATATTTGTTTTTCGAACAAGTTCAGGTTTCAAGTTCAAGTTAATTTGTAAACAGCAAAATCAGCAAAACCATCGAGCAAATATCAATGCATCAAAATCATGAGGATCATCAAGAAAATATCATCAAGCAAATATAATTTGAAAATATTGATCAATGTTCCACTTTCTACTAATCAAAGGCAGCTGGTGGGTTTTCAGCCTTGATTTAAAGGAACTCAGGGTTTCGGGAGCTTTCTGGAAGTTTTTTCCAGATTAAAGGAGCATAGAAGCTGAAAGCTGCTTCTCCATGTTTGGTTCTGGTTCTGGGGATGCAGAGCAGACCAGAACCAGAAGACCTGAGTGGTCTGGAAGGCTGATACAATGACAACAGGTCTTTAATGTATTTTGGTGCTGAGCCGTTCAGTGATTTATAAACTAGCAGAAGGATTTTAAAGTCTGTTCTCTGAGCTCCAGGGAGCCAGTGGAAGGACTTTAGAACTGGAGTGATGTGCTCTGTCTTCCTGGTCTTAGTGGGAGCGCCAGCAGCAGCGTTCTGGATCAGCTGCAGCTGTCTGGTTGACTCTTTAGGCAGACCTGTTAGGACACTGTTGCAGTAACCAATGCGACTAAAGATAAACGCATGGATGAGTTTCTCTGGATCTTGTTGAGACATCAGTCCTTTGATCCTGGAAATGTTCTTCAGGTGATGGAAGGCTGAATTCGTAACTGTCTTTATGTGTCTCTAACATTGAAACTAATTTCAGTTTCCCTTTTTTAAGACGCTGAATATTAATGTGCACATTTAGGAAGTATGTCTTGTTTCTGGTGTTTTCTTATCATTTTGTTAACTTTCATCTGAGCCATAAATGAAAACAATGACAAACTTTAAATTAGCAGAAAAACTAGAGTGAAAAGAAGTAGATAATGTTGCATCAGAGCCTCCATAAATTCAACAAACCAGGTTCCTATGTTAATACTTTGTCTCATTATGTTGATATTTCCTGTTCCTCAGCTTGTTTTAATGCTCCTCAACTTGTACTCAAAGCCAGAGCACATTTTAAACAAACACTCACTGCTCCTCTGGGATCAAACTGTCACCCTTAGCAACATCAAACCGTTTCAGCACAAAGCCGGTCAGAAAGAAGTGAAACTACTGAAGGTTCGCCATCACAGGCGTCGTTAGAGCTTGGCTTCCAGGATCTGACCAGGATCTCATGAAGAACCAAATTCAAAACGCATTAAATGCATCTCAGACATTACTATATCAACATATATCTGAGCAGATTTGTTTGCATTTTGTCTATGTTTCATGAAATTCAGGAATTTCTACCCAAACTGTGAGAGCATATTGGCCAGTTTGTTTTAAATATGCAGAAAATTCATAACCCCCCCCCAAAAAAAAGAAAAAAAAGCAAAAAAAAAAAGCGTCAGACCTAAAAATGTAGAAATGGGGGGAAAAAAAACCTGATAAAACCTGGAAGAGGACCAGAGAAACATCAGTTTGACTTCTGTTTATCAATGAGCTGCATAATTTATAGCTCAGAGTTCTGTGACTGAAAAGGCAGAAAAAGAACAAAAACAGTGAAAGTAAAACAGATTGTACAGATTTTTTTTGTGTTTAGTTTACATTTTTTCTTAAACCCAGGCAACAGGTGAAGGAAGTGTACATCATGTTCTATAATATTTAAATTTATACCACTGTTGTGTGATAATGTGGATATTTCGAGGCTGGACTAAACCCTCAATCTGTTCACTATAGATCTGAATAACAGACACGTTTTTCCTCTAAAAATCACACAACAAAGCAAATCTAATTGTTTTTATCCCATTTTAATGCTGTTAATTTGGAATGTGAGTCTTTCCCTTTTACTTCCCCTTGTTGACAGATGTGCTGAGTAACACCTGGTGACTCAAAGAACCAGTTTGGACACAGCAGAGTGGGGCGAGAATGAGTGAAAGAAGGATCTCTAAGGAACAGAGCTCTCTGGGTGGGTTGTTAGGTCGCTGCAGCAGCAGGAGCAGGGACAAGGTTAACTCGCCGCACCAAAAACGCCTGAAAAAGCTTACCCAAATTAAATCAGCTGCTGTTCTTGAACCCTTTGGACTACATGCAAAAGCTTGGTCTCTTTCTAAAGATATCAAGCTACATTTTCAATTCTTGCAGTCAAAAATGTTTTAACTATAATTAGTATGTAGCTTTTAAGTTTGTAACACAAAAAAACAAGAAAATGTTTGCCTCGTCTGGATTTTTCTTCTGTATTGTCGTGTAACTGCACAGTGAGTGTTGAAGGTGTGGACTGGAAAATAAAATAAAACTGTAGAATGAAGTATTTTTACCATGTATTTCAAGATCGATCAAAATAGCAGAAAAAAAGACTTTTCTGGACATGTTTGTGTGTGTTGCTGTCAGGCGTTATTCAGATGGTGTCATCTGGAAAACGCCTGACATCCAAACTTCGAATGGCTGTAACTCATCAATGCTTCATCATTTTGGGTTCCCCTGAAAGGTAATGCTCAGAGGAATACACTGCTATATACAAATTCACTGATAGTATGACAAAAGTATAATTCCAAACAAAATAAAATAGTGATTGTGGGCAGGGGTGGCATCATGTCCAGCTTCTCAACACCATGTCATCTGTCTGCAGAGCATTTCTATCTTTTAGTAGCAAATAATAAAATAAAACCTTCTTGTAAAACTTCAGACACTTACTGGTCATCGCCATCAAAAAACGGGTCATCTCCAGATGTTGGCTCATCAGCGAGCAGGTCCACAGCCTCCTCTGAGGGCCTGCTGGGCCGGTTTTCCTCTGACGCGATCGCTCTGAATAACAGCAAACAAAGCTCTAAGCCGCCCTGAGCCTCATCTTGGCCTTTTACCGGGTGAAGCGGACAACAGAAAGGCGTGAAAACCCAGATTCGACCTAGAATAAACCTCCCCTTCCCCCAAACACCGAAACGCTTTCATATGTAAAACACCCAGGCACTCACACACAATCACACACAGACAAGATATGCGGCGGCGCACAGTGAGATTTTCTGTGTAGCTGTGCGCGTGAAGCGCACCATGAGATCCATATTTCCATCTAAATGGCATTTTATAGGAAGACAAGCTGAGAATAAAAAGTTACTGTAACCTCCTGTGAGTACCAGCTGTTCGTGCGTGGAATTCTGCAGCCATAAAAACCAGTCGAACCAGCGACGGAGTCCTCTAATGAATCATAATCCACTCTCATGAGTTATTTTGTCCCTTTGTTGAAGAAATATGTCCTGTTTTCGACCCGTTCTGACAATCCTTTGATAAGGAAAAAGTCCAGCAAACAGCTTGCGCACGAAGACGCGCACGCTCCTACTTCCTGCTCGGTTTTACGCACAGAGGAAGCACTGAATACATGGGCAGCTTGTGAAGTCATGTCAAAACAACCCCCAGTGTGCCATATACCTACACGTCAGAAATGTTGCTGGCTATACGACCAATGTTTTAGATTTAGGGTCAGAGCTGACCAGACAGAGAGACTGGAGAAAGATTGGGACATGTGTAGAGAAGCTACATGAGCTTTCTGGATATCAATGGCTCTGGAAAACTTACTCCTTAACATGATTGGTCGAAAAGGTGTCAATCAAAATGGGAGGGTCTGGTCTTAAAAAAGGATGCGATGGCGGTGCGCAGTCCCAGTGTGACAGCATAAGGCTGCCAACGTTTACCGCAGACTGGACATCACGGGCGTGGCCAGTTAACAGATTAACGAGAACAAGAAGAAGGCCCGACAGTAGCAGAGGTGGTGCAGAACAAGATGAGGACCCAGCATCATCATGAAGTCAGAGGAGATGTTCAAGAGACTGGAAGTAAAGAATCCTGCGGTCTCTCAGTCTCCGGTTGGACATTTGTGGTCTTCAAAAGATTATCAGTTATATACTCTTTTATTTTTGTGATAATTGCATGGCCTTCTCTACCTGACTGAAGACTTGTGACAGTTTGCAGTTGTTGGCAGGATCAGGCTGCAGAATGGCTGCAACGATCAAAGCACGGCTGAAATCTTCCAGAGTACGCCAGCGTACGGTGGGGAATGACTGAATCTAATTTGTTCTCAATGGGTTTTAGAGTCAAGGACACGGGATGCCTATTTCTGTCAGTGAACCTGTTTAATGAGAATTACTTTGACTAGACCAGAAACTCCCCCCTAGTTATAGGAGGAGCAGCTTTTGGATTAGATCCTAATGTTTACTATGCCTTGTGGAGGCAGGAGATGCAAGGCGTCTAGAAAGCCATTCAAAGGCCTTTAGATGAATGTAGGCATGCCCTTTCCTACGTTTATGGGTCAAATGTTTTTCTGGTTTTCTAGAAAACATTCATAGAAGTAATTAGAAGTTTCTTATAAAACTGTATTTGCTGTATCTAGCCACGTTAAATGACGGCGTCTGTTTTTATAGCAGAAGTAGCAGGATGTTTGTTGCAAAAACGTCCTGGCTAACAGAACAAAAATACTGTCAAATATATAGATATATATATAGATTTGTAATTTACAATGTCATCCTCAAAATATTTACCAAAAGCTTCCATCTGGATCAGCTCCATTTGCTGGAGAGTCAAATTTGGTCCATTCTTGAACTGGTCGGGGGCCGCACATAGTTATAAGGGCTGCAAATGGCCCCGGAGCCACGCTTTGGACATACCTAGACCTACAGGTTTGCTTGTAACTCAGCTGCAGCCAAAACTCTTCTGAACAAACTGCATAAAATCTGAAGCAACCAGAAGTCTGGTCAGACATGTTCACAGGTCCTTGGGCTGCAGTAGCTCTGGTTGTCCTGCTTCCTGCACCCTCTGGTAAAGAACTGCTGGAACTGACAGGGTTTTCCATCCACTGCCCTGCTCCACTAAAGGAAGCCACTGAAATGTGAAAGTTATCTTGTTTCTCTGCAGTTGCAGTGTTACCTAATTTTAGCCTTCCAGAAATATGACTGAGATGCTTTCATATCTGATCTCAGAAGGAAAATCAGGGTCAGGAATGTGTGGAGAGGCTGCGCTCTTGTGCAAATCCGTCTCCTTAATCTACAACCTATGGAGACAAAAACATGAAAGCTGGAAGAATATTGAGTTTTCTCACCAAAACTAAGTAGCTTTGGTGAGAAAACTCAATTCTTTATCACATGTGAACAAGTGCTGCCCTCAAACAGCCTTCTTTACTGCAGCAGCTTCCATTCACTGTCAGCATGTCCTGACTGATCGGACCTGCAGCCATTTTTTCTTCTTCGTTGTTTCCCAGTCAGAAGTGTTGCCTGGTTTTAAGCTCCAGAAATAACTTCTGGCTGAACATCATCTCAGGAGCAGATAGCTGTGCAAGGGTCAAACTGGTTTCAACCAGTTCGAGGCTGAACCCTCCAGTTCTGAATGAATTCTCTTTGATGCCTCGCTCATGTCCTGTGATAATCCTGTCTGTCTGTTCTCATCTCTGCTGACTCAGAGGAGCCGTGTGGCCAACTCCTGGACACGTGGGAAAAATTCCAGTTTTTCCACGTTTACTTGCAAGAACTGAGTCTGTTTCAAAGGGGAAGATGTTTAGGACAATAAATAATCTCTATTCGCATTTTAGAAGTTGATGTTAGAAATTATGTACTTGCTAAAACTTTTAATTTATTCCAAATTCCATAAAGAGGGGCTTCTGTAACAAACTTCAAACTAAAAAAATAAAGAGGTAAACAGACGCAGACCCTGAAGAATCACTGTTGTTCTGAAAATATCAAATTTGCAACAAAAGGGGACACAAATCTAATGATATTTCTGGAAAATCCTTGAAACTGAGAGAGACTTGGGAAGTGCTTTCGAGCTTCCTTTGTGCCCTTTCCTCCTGTGTGTTTCTGTTATCAGACCTGGCTGGTTCTTGCTGTGAGCGGGACGTTCAGCTGAGCATGTTGTATTTCATCCAGTTCAGATTTAAACTTCCACTGAGAATGAATCCCAACAGAAACCTTTATAACTGAGGACCAGGAGCTCAGAAGCAGTGAAGCTGATATCAGTGTCTGAAGCAGCGGCGCTTCCAGAGCTGCAGCCTGCTGAGACTTTGCCTCAGAGTAAAACCGGACCTGCATTTAGTCTCTGACTGTTCCTGTTTAAAAGCTGGACGCCTCTCGGTTACCATGACGCAGGTTCCGTCCAGGAGTTTCCCACCATTGGCGTGTGAACGGCTGAAGCGCGTTGGGGTCCTCTGACCTGATAAAACACTCACAACTCCAGACAAGTACAGGCCTTTACCATGTTCAGGAAGAATAAAGCAATATTTCCATCCCACTGACAAATTCATAAAGCATAACATCTGCTAGTCTGCAGAAGAGCTCAAATTGTCCCTCTTATTGTATTTTTGTGTTGATTCAGTTCCTGCGAGGCAGAAACATGACTCAAGTTCTTATCTCTGGAAGAGTGGAAATTATTAAACTTCCGTCTTTAAATCCCACCATGTGTCGTCATACTTCAGCACTGTTCACACACCGTAACACTTTCACCACCGGGCAGCCGAGCACTGAACATCTGGTGGGAAATTACCCACGATGCCTCTGTTTTCCAGTACCGTGCCGCCTCAGAGCTGCAGCACGGTACTTGATTTTAAAAACTCATGACCAGTAATCAGCTGCTGCGGCCAAAGGTGGAACAGCCACTTATTAGGTTAAGGGGGTGATTACTTTTCCACACAGGGCTCAGCTGGTTTGGATAGTTTGATTAATAAATTAAATCACTGTTTGAAAACTGCTTTTAGTTTTTACTCTGGTTTTCTTTGTCTAATATTAATATTTATTTGATGATCTGAAACATTTGCATAAAAGGAAAAGGGGTGTAAATACTTTTCCACTGCCCTGTACCTGTTCTAAATGGGGATGGAAATACTATTTCATAGCTCTTGTACCTGGTATTATACTCGTATAGTTTCATACCTCAGTATTTGATTCCTACTTGAGATGAATCTTGCTGTTACAGTTGCAGAGTAGATCATGTTTGTGGATTCTTTTTTAAAATTATTATTATTATTCATGGATTTTATGGAGTTAATTTCCTGCCAAAATGTTGCACACAAATAAAACTTATTTTTCAAACTGTCCTCAAACATTTTGGCAGGAAATTAAATATTTTTCACCTCAGACTTTTTTCTCACACATTATTGATGTGAAGCACATAAAAATCCATGTATTTTAGGATTTGTTCTTAAATTTAAATGAACAAATTTAAGAACAAACAGACTCATCTTTGGTTCCAGCAGCTCAGAAACCAGTCAGCCTGTGATCCCAGTCCCTCTTTAAAACCAACCCTGAGGTTGCAGTTCCTCTCATGTTTGTTCAGTATTTCCATTCTATATTCTTCTTTGCATTTTTGACATATTTCTGTGCTTCGTTTCATTTCTTGTGTTTTTGCTGCAGATTTTGCAGATAAAGTGTTGCCGCTATCACGGCAGTCACATTCAGCACAGTGAACAGCAACAGGCTCGGTATTTTTATGGCATTGTGGAACATCAGCACTCAGCGTTTCTCTTTGCTTTCTCTCAGACCATTTATAGTTAATGATTTTATGACTTTTTATTGACTCTATATCTGCTGGTCGAGTGTTGGATAATGGAAATAACTGGGTGAATTAAAAGTGCAAACTTCATGCTGAACACCTCATTAACCCCTTCCAGAAGACTCGACTGCAGCCAAACAGGGAAATGAGTCAGCGGTTCCATACTCTGAGGAGGACAAACATGTCCCTTTGTCTTCAGCTGCAGATGGATTGCAGTTCAGAAACGTCCGGCTCTCCAAGACTTGCCACAAGAATCTGGACCGGCTTCTTCTAGGTGTTTATTAGTCATATTTTTATAAATCAACAGAACGGCTCTGATGTTGTAACAAACAACTGGCAGCTTGTTCAGGGTGCATGGCATCAGCTTTGAGGGGAGTTTGGCCTGTTGCCATGGAGACGGTGTCATAAATAAACATCGACTATGTGCTGCCTGTTGAAGTCCCAGAATTTATTTCCACTCTGATCACTTGTTTGCATAACTGTCTGGGAGAAACACATAGATTAGCTTTTATTCTAATACTTGATGCTCATGTTGTGCAATAAGTTTAAACTATTAAAAAGTGAAGCTTGAAATTTAAATGAAGCTCCACAGGAGCATTTCTCCACCTTCTTGTTTCAGTTGTTAGCTGCGTCCTAACAGTGAAGCAGCTTTAAATGGGACTTTCACGCAGAAATCAGAGCTGCTGATCCAGGATCTGATGACGGCTTGTCTCTGAGCCCCCAACACGGAGAGGATTCCTGCTCTCAGATTGAACCTGATGGTTTATTTTGATCAGCAGATATTATGATGAATGCTTCCTGCTGTCTGACATCAGACGGCTCCGTCCACCGATGAAAACACTCGCTGACATGCCTTAAAAACAGGCCTTGTGTTCATCTCCACTGACGATGTGCGTCTTCCCACTGACTGTATGTCTGGATGTGTATATATATATATATATATATATATATATATATATATATATATATATATATATATATATATATATATATATATATATATATATAATACCTTTATAGGTCCTGTATGCGCTCATATAATGCCATACGTATACGAATGGACCACACAGGACCAGTTTTTGAGCAAAACTATGGGAAGTTATGGGGGCATGAAGTCACTCCTCGCCGCTGCGGTTTGACGAGCTCACCTCCCCGTCGAAGCAGCTCTCCGTTCAGAGGGTCCAACATGACCGTCAGGGAATCCGTTGAAGCTGGTGTTGAGGAGACCTCCTTCAGTTAGTTCGGGTGTGCCCTGCTTCAGCTGGGCAGCCTGCAGCCACACCCGTTAATGGCAGCGCCTCCTGATGCACCAGGCAGTTCTTACTGGTTCAGAAACCTGAAGAATTGGCTTCAAGGGCTTTGTTTTAGATTCAGAAAATTTTGTACAGGAATAGAAAACTGAACTTGATAAGTCGGATTGTGAATTGGCACTCTATAAAGAAACTGAATTGAACTGGGTGTTAAATATCCCCCGGGATAAAATCTAGTTTTTATATGAATAGATCTTTGATTTTATCTGTGCAGCACTTTGTCACAGCTGCTGTTGTTTTGAAAGTGCTTCATAAATTCAGAACTGGTGGTAGGGATGTTTTCCTTTCACACTGAAGAGGAACGTATTTACAGACAGAAAGATGCAGGCTGCCTGGACAGGAATCCAGACAGATCACTCACAGCTCACTCCTTCTCTCAGTGATCTGCCTGTTGAAGGGATCCTGTCAGGAGGTGAAACAGAGCTCAGCTGTGAAACAGAGCAAAGCAGCAGATCTGTCTGAACAGCAGACGACGAATCTTCTGTCATCTGATCATCTGATTAGGTCCCCTTACGAATCCCCCCTGATGAGAAAGTCTTACGTAGATAACATTTTTCAGTTAACAATAACTTAAAATGGAAGATAAATAGCTTCAGTTAGTCAGAATTATTGATGTGTTGTTTTATGTATTTATGTTCAGTGAATCTTTGACCCTCCTGTTGTGATTCCAGCCCTGCTTCCTGTCAGGGTTTTTCTTAACATTAATGGTGATCAGGACCAGTTTGCTTTTTCCCTCAGTGGCACCAGAGCCTGCTGCACAGAGCTCTGAAATGTGCTTGCTTGTATTTTTTTACGGCCACAGCAGTAGTTGCGCAACAATCTGCTCAGCTTGGGTGTGGCACAGTCAAAGCGTGCTGTGATGTGAAGACATGTAGTCATGCCAATATCTTGTGAGTACTTGAGAACCCCTCTAAAATGCTTAGAACTGCCTATTTTAATTAACATGTCTATTTCATTGACACCAAAAATACCCACACATGTGTTAATACGCCCAGTGGAAGCCATCCTCGCACTACTGTAGAACCTCACATCCACAGCTGGGGGTTCAGCCAATCAGCACCAAGTAAAAAGAATGGCAAAAAAAAAAATAAAAATCCATGAATAGGTGGATTTTTGACAAATAATTTGAAGTTATAGTTCCACAGAAAAAACTCAGTGAATATGAGCTGTGAACAGGCGGGGGTCCACAGTAAATTCCTACCATAAAAGGCAAAAAATGAGGCACATACAGCATTGGAAATAGAGATATTAAAGGATAATTATTATGGATCTTTCTATTTAAAAATCCTTAATCATTACTCAACTAAGTTATTAGATACAAGAAATGTAATTAAAACTGGAATCAATTGTTTGGTTAAATCACATATAAATATTTCAGTTTTTTTCTTGATGACTTTTAATATCTTTTACTTCAGTAAATCCTGAAATCATTTTAACTGCTTCTATTAGTAATTACACCCCAACATCTGATTGGTTAACCTGCACAGCAGCTCAGCTGCAGACCAATCATCTTTAGACTGTGAGGCTGAGAGACAAATAGAAAAAAAAAAAAAAATCAAAAAAGACCATGAAATGAAATTGAGATATTTTTTAATAGACTGATTTTATTATTTAGTAATTCAAGATGAACATTGATAAATATATTTGATAGATGCATCTGCTTCTGCAGTTGCATTGAATCGTACAAATACTTTTATTCAGTGGATTTTTGATTTTTTTTTAAATAATTGTGGCACGTTTGGCTTTCCATACCCTACATGCTGGATCAGAATGAGAATCAGAGTGCCTTAATTAGCCGAGTGCGGGGGTCGTAGACAGCTGTCTGAGGCTGCAGCAGAGATGGTTGGATGGTCCAGTCGGTATTTTCGGCTGGTTCTGGACTGACGCTCAGATCTGAGCTCCAGATGAGATGAGCTGAATCTTCCTTGAACTGCTGAGGTTCTGCTTGGAGCAGCGTCGTCGTTTTGGTGACGCTTGACTTCCAGACAGACATGAACCTGTTCCTCCACTCTGGCTCAGGAAGCTGCTTAATTATTTTGATATAAAGACACAGAACAACTGAGGATTCAGCTAAAAACTACCTCACTTCCTGTTGGCCACTAAGCAGCTAGCGGCAGCTACAAGCTGAAGATTACTTCTTTATAAAAGGAAATAAAAACATCTTTTCTTTTTGGTCTTTTTTGAAGTTAAGAGCTTTAAGAAGCTTCTTTGTGCCATTTGAACGTCCAGATTCTGGATACATGTCTTTTGTTTCTGGTTGGTCATCTTGACACAGTTTTCTCTCTCCTCCTGGGTGTTTTTCAGGTTTTATTTAAATCTATTTCCTGTGGTTTTGCTTCTCATTTCTGGATGTTGCTGCTTCTCTTGCCCAGTTATCTGCAGGAAAAGTGACGGTTATTAAAACAAATCATCGTTTGACTCAGAGTGCAGGCTCACCGGGATGCTGAAGTGTATTAAAGAGTTTAATAAAGCCCCGTCTCTGCAGGAGGTTCCGTAAGAACTCCATGGGAGGGTGGTGGGCCACCGACAGGGAAGGCTGTAAAATATCTGCTGCAGTTTGGAGCTGGAAAAGCTCAGGTTTCATTAGTTTGTCTTCATTTCCAGCTCAGGTTGCAGGTCCTGGGTGTGAGTCTTGGTTTGGAGTCTTTCTGGCCGGAGTTTCCACTTTCCCCCCGACAGAGAGATGCAGGTCTGGTTAGTGGCCTCTCTGTGGGGGGGGGGTGTTTGCCTGCTTGGCCTCTGAGTCAGTGTGTTGTCCAGAATCCTCCCTCTGTTCAGAAAAACTAAATATGACAGGTATTACAAACGCTTAATGTTGAGCCAACCCTTGGGAATGTGGGACTTCCTGAGTCTAACGGGAGTTTCTGGACCTCTGGCTCGAGTCCAAACTGCAGGCATCTTAAGCCGGCCTGATGAAGCCAGAGAAGGAGAACCTGGAGGACCAACAGGAGAACAGAGACGTCACATGTTGCTGCGATCTGTCTGCAGAGCGACAGCAGCTGGTGGAACAGTTTCAAACATCAGCTTATTCCTCATCAGTGAGCTCTGAGATTTAACAGAGAGGCTTTAGAACCTGCTGCCTTTAACAGACAGTTTAAAGGTTAAAGCTGAACATCAGGATGAACAGTTCTGGAAACATCAGGAGGCACCAGTTTGGGCTTTTGCATCATGTTGCTTGTTGCGCTGATCGGTGGGTGACTCACACACACCCACCCACTCACACACACACACACACACACACACACACACACACACACACACACACACACACGTGACACAAACCTTCAGCAGGACTGCAGGAAGCTTTTCTGTGAGCATCTCACCCTGTGGAGTTGCTGGGATCAGGAAGTGAAGTCAGCGTTGGTGTGTTTTACTATCCAGGATAACAGACCCCCCCCCCACCTTCTTGTGGAAGTCTCATCTGTCTCAGCCTGGTAAAGTCGGTGTTCTGGTTCAGAGCCGACAGAACCAGTCAGAACCACACTAACAACGATAAACGGTGGGAGAAGGAGGGAGGGGGAGGCTCTGGAGGGAACTGAAAACAATTAGACATGACCATCATTTCCAACAAGCTGCTTTTACCCCACAACGCTTCTGTCGACTGAAACAATCGAGCTCAGAGGAAACGACTGCGGTGGAGCTCCGTCCTCCAGCAGAGTGGTCGGACTGCAGGACTCCTCTGCAGCCGAACGGTCCAAGGTGACGAGGAGCGAGCAGTGAACCCTGACCTGGTCGGCAGAAACCCACAAGCCTCGCAAAGATCTGCTCTGCAACGCCGGTCGTCATTTTCCTGTAGATTCTCACCTACTGTCAGCTGGCGGACTTCAGTTTCTCGCTGCGATTCTCTCATCCTGACTGAAACCTTCGTACCAACTGCAGCTCTGGATTTTTGTTTCAGTTTATTCACTGAATTTAACAGATTTCATCAACTCACAAGCATATGTGTTTGTACATGAGTGAAAATGGAGCAGGAAGGAAAAAAATCTTGTATAAATCTGCCTCTTTCTCATTAATTACAAGATACATTTTCATGGCCGTATACATGAAAATAACTGACAATTTAAGTTGCAAGCAGCATCATTCTCCTCATTATTAACTCAGAAGTGTGTAATAATGTACATATTTCTTTCTTATAAAGTATTTTGAACTGATTTTTAATGGTTCATTTTCATCAGCTCCTCCAGTTTTACTCCAGGCACGGAAAAGCACATTTATTTCAACGTACCAGGCACAGCTTTGCTTTGGAAATCATTTGATCTTAGGACATACATTGTTTTGTTAATAAACTGGCAATAATCTCATTCTAGCTTTAAACATTACAAAATCAAACATTTCATATGTTCGCAAGCTCAATTGATTTTGACATATTGCTGTGCGACATCTTGTGCAATATTCTGTTCCCTCTGTGTTGGAAGCGCACCACTATTATTATTTATCCTTTTTTAATAAACGAGAGAATTAAAGTCTTTTTCAACTTGTGTCATGTTCAATTCAACCTGGAGGACACACACATCATGTACGTTTATCATTTTTTATAACTGATGTAAAATGATGGAAGCTCAGACAAGCTTTGGACAAACTCTTCCTGCTTCATTCTTTCCCTGATCCCCACAGCATGATGCTGCCACCACCATGCTCCACAGTCGGTGTTTGAAAGCTTAAATGAAAAATATTTCCACTTGTATCAAGCTAACATGTGGATTATTTGCATTTAATATTATTTGAAATTGTTGTGGTTATCAACTTGTTCTTGTTTTTTTGTTTGTTTTTTTTTTATATTTGTGTGTTTTGGGTTTCCTGTGATTTTTTTTTTTTTTTTTTTTTTTTTTTTTAATGTCTGCAATATTGTGATTTTATTGTAACGCCTGTGGTGTGAACCCAGGTAGAATAGTCTCGACTAAACTAAACATGATGGAGCCTGGCATCGCCTCTCTATTAAAATGGATACAAGCCCAGATCTCAGCATGATGCACCCCCCCTCCCCCACCGCCCCTTAGTTTGTACTTTGTAGTCTTAGACCCACTTGAAACGTCCAAACTGAGGCGTGCAGAGGCTGGGTGCCTCTGCCCGCCAGTGCATCACTGGCGGGCAGAGGCACCCACCACTGGGGGGGGGAGTGTGACTGGGGGAAATAGGTCCCACATTTTTACCTGGGGGCCCAAGATGATCCAAGAGGGAGGGCAGCCCAGAAACCAACCTGACAGATAAACAGCCACACCTAAACACAATCACACAATCCCACCCTCACAGACTTTCACATCCACTCACCCAACATAAAAGAAAACATTATACACTTTCACTCCCCATACACACTCTATACTCCCGTGTCCAGGTAATGTCCCCCCAAAGGGGCAACCTGTCCCCGGACCCTCTGGCGTGGAGAAGAGCAGCCAGCCCCACCCTCTGCAGCAGCAGCAGAGCAGCCCATCAACCAGGACGAGAGCCGGGCACCACCCGAACAACCCAGGCCCAGACGCTGGCCCTAACCCCATCCAGAGATGGGCCAGGAAGAGTCCACATAGTCCCAACGAGCCAGCGACCACAGCAGTCCAAGGGTGAAACAGCCCCACCCCCCAACAAGCCCCAACCTCAACCTTGTGAACCCCCCTCCCCGACAAACCCCGAGATCCCCCCAAAGGGCCTCCCCAAACCAGCGCACAAACATCGAATACACGCACCTGAACATAGATGCCACAAATCTCCCATCCATGCAGGGGGCAACCCCGCAGGAGGGTCCCAACCCCGAAAAGCCAATCAGAACACACCCCCACAGCCCAAAAAAGGATGCAATCCCTTCACAACCCACTCTACAACCCCCCGCAGTACTCCCAACCAGCAGGGCTGACATCGCCCTGACGGAGCTACGAGCAGGGCAGGAAACCAGGGAGCCTGCCAAGCTGCCCGGTACACACCAGCAACCCCAGGCCGGCCATGAAACAACACGAGCCCGCACCAGCCAGGAACCTGCATCCGAGCCGACCCACCGCTCCAGGCCAAGTACAACCCGCCAACCACCCTCGTGCCACCACAAGGGGCACTCCACAGCCCCACCCGCCCGACAGCGACCACAGGCTGTCCCCAGGCCAGGGACCAGAGCAACAGGAAGAAGCAGCAGAGGAAGGTCAGCCAAGCGCACTAAACACCATGCCCCCCACCAATCCCACCCCACTGACCCGGAGGAGTCCAAGTGTGCCGGCAGCACACCCCCACTGCGAACATCACCCAAAGCTGACCGGCCAACCCCCCTGCCAAAGCAGAGCCACAACCCCGATTGCCGCCACACACCGCGAACAGCCAGGCACACACCCCCAGCCAACCACCCACCGGAACACAGCGGCCACCCTGGCCAAAGGGCCGGCCACCGCAACCAGGAGCCATGATCCAAAAATCCAAACAATCCCGCGAGAACCAGAGCCCCTCCCACACCCCAAACCCACCCACAACCCTGACTCCAACCAGATGGCCCGCTCCTCCTCCCGGTTGCCAACCCCAAATGGAAAACAGACAACACGGGTATAAAAAGACCCCACTGTCTGTTTATGTCAGGTTCAGGTTTTCTTTCCTTTTGCTTTCTCCTTTCTCCCTTCTCCCACCTACTCCTCTGCACAGCTGCTCTTCATTACCTGATCTCTCCCTTCCCGGTGTTTCCCTACAGCCGTTCCTTATGTCCTTATTTGTCCTCCTGTCCTGCATATACCCTTTAGTTCCCTGTTACTTTGTTGGATTCTCCCTCATGTTCTGTGTCTCTGTTTCGGCTCTGCATTGACTGGTTTCTGTGTGTTTTCATCTTACTCGTCATCAAATATAGCCGTCAGACAACCGCTGTCCTGCCTGCATCTTGGGCCGATTCATGCACACGTAATGACAGCATCAAGGGCAGCAAAAATCCTTCCACACTTTTGTTTTGTTGTTCTATTGTTTCTGTTTGTCATGTTTATATTATTAAAGTATTTTGTAGATATCTTTAATTGTTGTCCAAATTCTGTCCCAGGTTTTAAGAAAATTAATTCAAAGGAAAAATCACAAACGCACCTGAAGGTCAGAAGTTTGATTAAAAAAAAAATATCAGTATCAGTATCAATATCAGTGATATTGGCCCTGTATTTACTTATCATGTCGATACCAAAATCTACAGTATCACACACCTCTATTGCAAAGCAGAGGCTATGAAAGGATTTTATCTCCAGTTGTGGATGCAGGCTTTTATACAGACTTCAAGAGTTCTGAGATATACAAGCTTTTCCAGAAAAAGACAGAAAATGCAGCATTTCGGGAACAGCTGGGGAAGAGAAACTGAACGGCCAAAATGTCAAAAGAACTCTTCTTAGAACAGATTGGCCTGGGTTTGATCTGCTGCTATGTAGAAGTGAAGCAGATGAGTCGCCACTCTATGTGGTTAACGTGCTGTCGGCTGAGGTGTTTGAAAGGGTCTGAATGTACCTTCTGCTTTTCGTTTTTGGATTTTTTTTTTACTCTGATTATCAGAGGATGTGATACTCAGACTAATAAGTAGTAAAACCTTCAGACAAATGTTTCTCCGGAGAATCTCTGTGGTTCTGATGGTTTTCCCTGGGCTGAATCTGAAGCATGAGGTTTTTAGCCCTCTGAGATCATTATTATGAGCTATCAGCATGTTTCACGGTGGTTGTTGAAAAGGACCCGAGTGCAGAGAGTAGTCGTTGTGGATTTAATGATAAAACTTGCAAAAACACAGGACAATACAGGAATCTGAGGCAAAAACAAAACATAAATCCAGGGACCAAAAGATGAGCACAACAGGGAAACGCTCAGGCAAGGAAACAGGGAGCTACTAATAGAATAATATGCAGCAAACAGGAAGTGAGAGCAGGAGGAATCGGCAAGGAGTGGCTGAAGTAGAGGAGCTCAAATACTGGGGAAGTGAATGCTGGAACAATGGCTGTGGCTGATTAGCTAAACGTTTGCAGGTGTGGGGGATTAACTGGAGGGGAGCTGAGGAGAGGGAGAGAATGGCAACAGGGGGTGAGGGAGAGCAACAGGGAAGCAAGGAAAATAATCTAAATATAACTGAGGATAACTAGACACAGGGAAATAACTAGAGCTACGAAGAACAGACTGAAATAACCAAACTAAAAACTGGACAAACCAAAGGGATAAGCTAGACTGGGGAAACTTGGAAATCAATGCAAAGAAATGAGGAGAAGCAACATCTAACAGAAACAGAGGATCAGTAAGACTGTGCTAAAGTTGAACCAAAACATGGCTGATCTAATAAGTATGACACAGGAAAAGACTGACATGATCGAACATAATCTAAAAGTAACAGGATACTCAAACTAAGAACTGAACAGAGAAACAAAACCCAAGAAGTGCAGACCCTGACACCCTCATGTAGAATGACAGCATCGCTGTTCTGGAGTTCCCCTGCTCTCCTCTGTCTCCCGCAGAAACCACTCTGCTGCTTGCACTGGTCACAGACATCCTTTAGCTGCTATGAATTGCTGGATTACAAACTTTATTTCTGCTTTTCTGTGTGAGCACAGATTACTTAGTTTTTAGTTTTGTTGCTTTTCCAATATGTCTGCTGTCCTCTGAAAATCCAAGCTGGCTTCTAGAAAAGTGTCTTATTTTAACTTCAGTCTTTATTTTGCAGCATTAATGGCATATTTCAGTCCAGTTTTCATCAGGATCACAGAATCGGCTTCACTGATTGTTTCTTTACTCTGTGGGCTGAGAGGAACCGGCTGTAGTTGTCCTGATGGACCTCAGAGCTGCAGATCTGTGGATCATATTATTCTCCTACCAGGACCAGAACAGTGTTTGGGCTGGAAGGTTCTGGTCCTTTCTGACAGAAAACAACGTTTCTCTACAGATGAACACAGCTGCTTGTAGGTGGAGCTCCTCTAGGCTCCATCCTGGGCCCCACTGGATTCTTGCTCCACATGTTGCCTTTGAGGTCCATTCTGCCTTGCAAAGTTAAGCACTTTCTCATTTTCCTTTAATGAGTCCCTGTAGATTCTCACCAACTGTCAGCTGGTGGGCTTTGAAAATAGTTTCTATCTGAGATTCTCATATCCTGAGTGAAATCTCCATCATGATGGGTTTTTCTGCTCAACGGTGATCTGAAGAATCCAGATGTTTGGTGCAAAAACAGAACAAGTTGCATGTCAGTGAATAGAAAGAGGCTCCATCAACAGAAGCTCTGGTTTAGTTCAGTAAAGCAGCAAAGAGGTCCTGGGTTTGAATCTCTGCCTGAGGGCTTTTTGCATGCGTGGGTTCTGACCCGATCCTGTAAATACTGTAGATTTGGACCTGAGCTGTTAGTCATATAAAAATGTCTTTCCTGTGTTTTTATTTATGCGTGTGACAGCGACTTAGTACTAAAATGGGTTTGTTCTTTCCACTGGCTCCCTGGAGCTCAGGGAATAGACTTTAAAATACTTACCCTCCAGACCAATCAGGTCTTCTGGTTCTGGTCTGCTCTGCATCTCCAGAACCAGAACCAGACATGGGGAAGCAGCTTTCAGCTTCTATGCTCCTCTAATCTGGAACAAACTCCCAGAAAACTGCAAAACAGCTGAAACACTGAGTTCCTTCGATCGAGGCTGAAAACCCACCTGTTTAGAGCTGCCTTTGATTATTAATAACAGGAACATTGACCAACATATTTGATTTGTATTGATGTTTTTAATGATGGCAATTGATAAAATGTGATGTTTGTTACTGGTTTCACAACTGGTGACTGTTTGATGTGTTTATGATGGTTTTATGTTCTCATGATGTAAAGCACTTCGAACTGCCTTGTTGCTGAAATGTGAGACACTAACAGCTATACTTAAGTATACAAATACACTGCTGATATTTATGCAAGCTGTTGGGTTATCCGCTGGTGTGGAAGTGTATTTCTGTGTTGATTATCAGCTGGATCACAACAGGAGAATAACTGACTGAAGAGACGTTTCCCCTCTTGAACCATCCACCTTTTTATGTTCATCAGAAAAAGAGCCAGACCCGGGCAGACTGGGTCAGAGGACCGAGGAATGCTGCCTGTTGTCACTCCAGCATGGCAGCACAGTGGCTTTGTCATATTAAAACCCATGTTTTCAGGCCAGCTTATGTTAATCTTTATTAATACAGGCTGGTTTATTTGATTTTGCTGCATGCTGAGCACCGGAGAGGGAAACGGGAAGGATTGTTCAATTTCTCCTCCTCAAGAGAGAGAGAGTGCAAATAGGAGGCGGAGCGGAGCCAGAGCCCTTTAAAACGGGAAGCTCGCAGCCAAGCGCGTCATCCACGCTCATCTGCTGCTGTGTGAACTGCGGGACCAGGTCTTCTCTTAGGTTGCTATGGCATTGTGGGCTAAGATTTTTCTCCCGGTTCTGTGTAAGTACTGTCCTCTCATTTATCTTTCTGTGTCTGTTTAAAGTCAAAAGCGTTAAAGAAACACATGTTGTGTGATTCTGCAAATATTACTAAAGACCCTGCGGCGCTCCTGTCAATCACACATCCCAGAAGATTTGCTCCTGACTCAACCTGAGGTTAGAAATGTCAAACAAAAGCTAAAAACGAGAGAAGTTCCACTAATCAACCAGCAGAGAGCAAAGTCAGAGGTCTGGAAGTGAAACTGGTTGTTGCAGTTGAAATGAATGGTTGACTTCGGGCTCTAACTAAGGGTTCGTTGATCGGGCTGGATCGGACTCGGACATGAATGCATGAAGGAAGCTCTTAGATCGCCTTCCTCCTGTCGAAAAGCGCAGCTCATGGAGCCTCTCCGCTGTGATCCAAGTGAAGCAGTGAAATAAATCGACTATAATCCAGTTTATTTCCGGTTCTGAGGCAAAAACTGACACATTCCGACACATTGGCACAAATAACTGTTCACCTGTTTCTAGGTGTGGTTCGGGTGTGTCAGCAAGGATCCCTCCGTGCATTCTGCACAGGGGGATTTAGCTCTCCTGGTTATGAGCTGGATCAACCTGACTGACCAGCTCATCAGAGCCAGATCTACACAGAAGAAATCAATAATAAAGATGCCTCAGGAGCAGCCGTCTGGACCCGGGCCTCCTGGCCCTGGGTCTGCTTGCCTGAACGTCCTGTTAGCATCAGCAGAGAAAACTGAGCAGAGAGATAATCGCTTTTTTTTTTTTTTTGCTTTAAAATACTTGTAAATAACTTTCTGATAATTGAGATGACAATGATATCAATTGTAATTTTACCCACATAATGTGAGCTGAATCATTTTCTGGTCTCAAACCTGCTTGTATTTTGTGCATCAAAGGCAGCAAAAACCTTCCAACCAACCAGATTAGCAATAATTTTGCATGGAGAGCATTCATTGCTCTGCATGCAGACCGTTAATGCATACCTGTTGAGTATAATAACCTACCTACCAAATATTGCCCCCAGGACATTTTCAGTAATTGTTATTATGGATACCTTTCGCTCTATGGGATGTTGAGATTTGTGGAAAATGATGCAGGAAAAGCAGATAGAGTAAAAGAAAAATAGATTTAGAACAATATTAATGGTGCGTTTAGTGTAACTCAACTAAAAAGTACTAAAACCTGCATTTGTTATTATATTTATATTTAAAAACATAGTTATTTAAACACAGTTTAGCCATAACCCTGGTCTAGGTGGACGTCCATGTCTTGGTGGGTCTGCAGGTGGCCCATCGTGCCTCCATGTCCAGATGATGGCTTGATCTGAGCTCTGAGAGATGCTCCAAGCTAATGAAGTGACTTCTGAAGGCAGATTACTGTACTGGATTTTATTCAGAGGTATCAGAGTAAAGGGGGCAACAAGTTCATGCTTCAGACTCATAGTTGAAGGAAATGCTCACTTTTAATGGATTTAAGGCCACTCTGAATCAGTTTGTAAATAGGGTATGTTTTTGTAAATGCTTTGACTAATATCAGGTTGTATGTTAGTTCTATTTTTACTTTTATGGCTGTTTGCTCTTTATTTCTCCTCCTTTATTATCCATACTGTATTTTAAATGGGTTTTTATATCTGTAGTTCTGACTTTTGTAATTCCTGTCCTCTTCCTTCCACCTCACAGTGATCTGCTTCTTTGTTCTTATCGTTTAAAACCTCAAACACAAGTGTTGATGATGCATGAACACATTTTCACTATGGAAGGGTTTTATCTTTAGTGGCGGCTGCAGGTTCTCAGACCTGAGAATTTGAGATAAACAAATTCCTGAGATAAACCTGAGAGTTTGAGATAAACAAGCATTTCTAGAAAGAACCCAGCGCATGCAGCATTTCAGGAACAGATGGTGAGGGAAACTAAACAGCAGAAACGGTGCGAACAACTCTCTCCTCGGCCTGCCGTGAATCTGGGTTTAACCTGTGACCTTTACGCCTCTGAGCTGCAGGAGGAGGAAGTAAACTAGAGACGTCATGTGTGATCATCTGTTATCTGACTGTGAGGCACTTCAGTAGGTGTGGCTGTGTGTTCGGGCTGTTTTCCTGAATCTGAGGGCCTGGTCGTAAAAGATTCCAAATAAGCAGCGTGAAACGACTTGTGGCAAAAAATAACCACGCGCAGGTCGTGGACGTGTCACAGGTGATCTCCAAAGATCTGAAGACATTTTAAAACATTCAAAAATCAAAATGAGCCGCTGTATTTGACTCAGTACCCCCCCACCTTGCCTGACCCACTGCAAACCAAGGCAAATCCATAATAGTTGCTTCCTACATGAATATGCCTCATAAGAGCCTGTGAAGGAACTTTTCTTTGTTTCATCCTCAGTGTCTCTGTGATGGTTTTCTGCTCTCTTAATGTTCAGTTTTGTTTAACTAACGTGGCCCAATATTTAAGTTTAGTCGTGTTGTTTTTTTTTTTTTTTCCATTTTGGTTTTATTGCATAAATATTGTCAGCAGTCCGGCTGCATTAATCTGTTCCACGGAGACATATTTTTGCCTGCACATTTTGTGGAACATAAGCAGATAAATATGATCTGCATCACCTTCTCTGGACCCAGAGCACCCAGACGTAGCGGTGTTACGCTGCCATAAAGTGATGGTGTGCTGGAATCATTATGTGATCCTAACCTAATAAAGCCAAATCAGCATCGATGGAGGATATTTTTAATTTATTTCTTATTTTTATTTTATACTCTTTAAGTCTTCCAGACATTTGACCAGCAATGTCCTCTGTCATTGGATCTCTGCCTCCTGCTCGCCACAGTGAACGCAGACATGTTTTCAAACGTATTAAATTTTGATGTAAAAACAGCGCCACAATCTGCTACAGTTTTTTTAAATTTCTTTGTGTTTATTTCAAATGTAATGGACACAAAGGCAAAAAAGAAAAAGGTGGGGGGAGCGAAAGATGGAGGAAAGGTTTAAAGAGAAAAATGAGACAGAAGTAGAGGAGAGAAAAAAGCGTAGAGCTAAAACAAGTCAACACCCTTGAAGTCTGCCTCGAGACCTGCGGAAAGAGAAAACAGAGACTCCACGGCAACAACCAGCATCTGCATAAATAATAACAGTTATAACTTCAATGGAAAGTACACAGTACCAGCAAGTACAAGGTGTGTTTGGTGGCAACCGCAGCCCGACTGAGAGTGGATCTGACAATCACCTGAATCTAAACACCTGTGTGTGTCTATAAGGTTTCTCCCCAAGAATGTTTGATAGGATAGGAGACGTGGGGGCCCACAGATCCACACCCTAGCACATGCGGACAACACGAGGAAGACCAGAGCCACAGACACTCAGAGGCCCCCCAAACACGGAGCCCCGCGAGCCCCCTGGAGGGACAACCGGATCCCACCCAAAGGGCAGCAGCCCCCGCCCCGCAACTGCCCCCCAAGCCCATCCACCGCCCAGACTCCAACCAGATGTCCCGCTCCTCCTCCCGGTCGTCAACCCCCAATGGCAAACAGACAACACGGGTGTGAAAAGACCCCCCCCCCACCCCTAATCAAACATGGTGGTGATGCGTGTTGTCATATAGTGCATTTAAAATGGGGGAGATGGGGCAGCGGTTGACACAGTGAGCAGGCGGTGCCAACCCCCCAGCCCTTCCCAGAACCCTAAATGTCTACATGCAACATTTGGGAGCACAGGCACCAGAGGTGAGACTGACTAAACAGCTCACCCCCTGCATGCTCCGGGTGTGCCCACCCCCGGACCGAGCATGTGTCATGTGACTGTTACTGGCTGCATATAAAATTCTGGTTCAGGTTTAATAAACTGCATTCTTTTGCACTTTCTGATGATCAGCATATTTTATGATATCCATGAGGTCAGACACGCTGAATGGCTCCCCTACGATGCTGCTTGTGTTGCGGTTGCGTGTTGTTGGTTTGCACATGTGATCAACTTTCCACCTGTTTTTAAAATTGCTTCTATCTGCCTCTTTTAATAGTTCAAGCACCAAATATCCTAATGTGCATTAATACACACAGCGGAAACCGTCTTAGCGCTAACGCAGAAGCTAACATCTGCAGTCTTTGCGCTTGGGTTTACAGCCAATCAGCGCCACTGAAAATGAATGCCGCTCCTGGATGGGCTGCTGCTCCGAGGTATTCCAGCGTCCCAAACTGCGTTTTCTTTAGAATATTTTAGATTCGCTCTCTGAAAAAAATCATTAAGGAAGGAAAAATTGTCTGTGAATAATTTGAAGCTACGTTCCACAGAGAAATCCTGCTTTGCTCTCACCAAACCCTCCTTGGAGACACTTGAAGCTTTAATTTGACCATAAAGAAGGAAAGATTAATAGTCCTTTAAATATTTGACAAAAACATCAGGTCATGTTTCTGTTTTTCAGTGACTACTGCTGCAGCAGAAACAACCCCCCAGCTTGTGAGAGGGAAACCTGGGAAGGACGTCACCCTGGACTTTGGAGTCCTAAAGCTCAAAGACACGGACTGGGTCGTGTGGTCTCGTGACTCGAACAGCGACGTCCTCGCTAAGCACATTGAAAATATCTTCTTTATTGCATCTGAGAGGTTCCAGCTGGACACAGAAACCGGGTCTCTCACCATCCGAAACCTCTCCGTTCACGACGCCGGGCGCTACCAGGGGCAGGTCATCAATCGCAAGAAGACCCAGAGACATTTTAACCTGACTGTTGAAGGTCAGGCCCTCCGCTGCCTCAGTCTGAAGCAGGAAATTGTACAAACATGTCGGAAGAGTCGGTGCATCGTAGTTAAGGCTTGTCTTCTCCGAGCTTTTGAAGCCAGACTCTAAAGACATGTTCTGCTGATTTAAACCAAATACTGGTCTTTCTGAAAGCAGCTTTTTGTCTGTTTCTGAGTCAGAACCGGTCCCCAGCCCAGTACCAGCTGAAACTTCACCAGGCAGGACGTACTGGTTCGCTCTCGCTGCTCTGTCTCTGTCGGTTCTGCTCATCGCTGTGCTCGTCGGACTTTCTCTGAGGTGCAACAAGCAGAAGGATAAAGGTCAGGGTTTGGATCAGAGCTGCTGTTTTCTCTTTAATGCTGCAGTACGTAACGTTTATAAAAAAATATGTATTTTACCTGTTTGTTAAAACTGTCAGCAGGTCGTGACAGTATAGTATGAGACAGATAATCTGTGAAAAAATCCAGCTCCTCCACCTGCTCCCAGTGCTCCTACTGCTAACTGCAGAAATGCGCCGCTCCCGGTCAAGAACAACCAATCAGAGCCAGGAGGAGGGTCCGAGGAGGTCAGTCACGCTCGTGCATGTGCTGCTCAATATGCTAATGGCAGAGAAGCTACTTACCACCACAGGAAAACCGTTTATCCGCCATCATCGGTGGCCATGCTAACTAGCCTCAGCACTGGTGCAGCCTCTGCTATCAGGGCGAAGCTGTAGCGAGCAGAGGGCAAGGGGGGGGTGCATGTCTCCAGTGCATGTCTACATGCATGGCCGACAGCGCTAAGACCAAACTCCTGGCTCTGACTGCTTGTTTCTGACCTGGAGCGGGTCTTTCTCCAGTTAGCTCTGGGAGAAGGCGGAGCAGCTTGGGGTTTTTTTCACAGATTATCTTTCTCATATCATACTGTCATGACAGTGAAAGTTTTAACAAATATGAAAAAAACCATATTTTTTTAGAAAAGGAACGTACTCCAGCTTTAAACCAGAGCCGTTTGTCTGATCAGGGAGTTTTGTTTCTCACCAGGTTTTGTTTTTATGATAATAAATTGGTTTCAGTTGTTTCATCAGAACCTCTGGAAGCATTTTAGTTTCTAGTGATTTGATCGAACGATATCTCTTGTTTCTGCATAACAAACACATTTCATAAAAGCACAATCTCCTCCTCCAAGAAGGACCAGTTTATTCTCTGTTCTTTCCACTTCGCAGATGCAGTCGGAGCAGCACCTGTCTGCTCCGGATCTTCTCAGCTACCTCTTATAATCCTGGACTGAGACGAACCTGAGGACAGAAGCTGCTGCTGAGGGAGCCCACTGAAGACGAACGTTCCAGCTGCGTTTCTGGAGCTCATCCTCCCTCTAAATGAGAAGCGATTTCTGGAACTTATCAGTTCTGCTCAGTGAAAGGCTGCTGGTTGTGGTTTTTATAAACCTTAAATCTTGTTGCACTGGTAGGTTATCAGTAATCCAGAACAACCCGAGGAGGTTCAGGAGGCAGCTGGACTTCTTCTCTTGCTTCACATCTCCTCCAAGCACTGAAGCTCTCAGGATTTAAGTCCTGTTCCTGTTCGCCTTTGGTTTGTCAGACTCAGTCAGAGCTTTTATGGGATACAAGTTTGGCACTCCAGCAGCTGGTTGATGCAGTTTTTAACTTGAGAAAAATTATTAATGGCAAATTATAATCTTCATACAGTAGAAAATGTTAATATCCATCTTTTAATAACCAGGTTTTCTGCCTTATCTTTCATTTCAGAGTAACTAGGGCCGTGTGCACGACTTTGGTGCACCAAACCACCTGTAACGTTTTAATCTCAGCAACATAAAACACATTTTTGAAGGAAAGAATGACCCAAATCATTTTATTGCTGAGAATAGGCTAATTTTGCTCAATTATTTATCTTAATTGGACAAACATGCAAAACACTTTAATAGTTCTGGATGTACAGCGATTTTTACGTCCCTTTTTTTAAAATCAAAAAAACCTCCCACTTTATTTGTTTAAAATATTTCATGCTTAGTTTATCATTAAGCTGGTAAAAAAAATAAGTTTACAGCTTATTGACAGACTGGTCAAGGCGTCACATTCCTGCTGTCCTCCTGGCATTCCTCTGCTTTTAAACCAAATGCAGCAACATGTATAATAAGTAACGGCTGCGCCTGGGTGGAAGCAGCTTTGGGTACAACCCGTAGAAGAGTCGCTGTGTGGCTCTGCTGTTGTTGTTGTTTGTTTAGCCCTTTAAACTGGAGATCTGGGCTCTTCCTGTTTGTTACAGACGTTCTGAAAATGCATGAAGATAATCGACTCGTCTCGTTCTGTGCAAGTTTCTGTCCAGATGTGCAGAAACTGAGATCTTTCTGCTGCTGTTGCAGCATGAAGGCAGAAAAGGAGATCTGATTATCTGAACACTTGAACTGCTTCCAGCTGTTAGGGATTGTGTGTTTTCTTTGTTATTGAAATATTTAATGACCTATTTATTATGAGCTTATTTAAGCAAAGACTGCGTAAAGCAGAACGTGAGTGAGTTGTTCTGATTTAACTCTGGAGATCAGATCAGCTTTCGACCTCAGCTTCTGCTCATCTTCCTCCTGAAACATCCGACCTTCCATGATTTCTTGTTGATGTTCATAACAGAATCTAACCCACAGAAGCTGTGGATCATCATCTCTTGTTCTTCTCAGCTTCATCTTGAAGTCGTGGGCAGCTTGCAGATGAAGTTCACGAAGATATGAAATGTTTCGCTGGGATTTACTGTAACTGTTCTCAGTGTGTCTGATTTGTAAATACTGGAGGGAAGACGCAGGTTTCCCCAGCCTTGGTGTCTGACTCTTGAGTTTGGTCCTCCAGTCATTTCCTCAGACGTAGAGCCCCCCACTCCCACCCCCCGGGGTTGAGGCAGGCCTCTGTAACATCTGACAGAAATGAGTTTTCTGCCTCTGACTGATGGTTCTGGGAAGTTTCTTATTGTTTGGTTTCCTTCAAGAAAAGAGCAAAGTTCACGACAAACTGCTTGACATCATGTTTATTGTGAAACGGGACAGAAGAGAAGATCAGTGCTGCAGCAGAACCAAGACGTTCTGAGCTGAATATGAACCTTTGAGACCAGCTGCAGTGACCTGGAGCTCTGCTGGACTTCTCATTTCAGAAGAGCTTCCTGCAGTTTGAACTGTAATCTGATTTTCACTGCTAATAAAAGTGGTTTGAGGTCACACTTGTGTCTTTATTGGAAGAAATGCTCCAATGATCTGTTGGAATAATCTGAAAAAAAAAACAAAAAAAAAAACACTAATGGGATATTTTTTGTTTTGCAAAATCCAAAACATTTTTTTACCATGAGGTCACCTGACTACAGCCCCTGCTGACAAAGTCTTATGTGGATAATATTTTTTAATAAATAACGTAAGAAAAATATAAAAATCTTCAATTAGTCAGAAATGTTTGTGTTTTATGTATTTATGTCAATGTTTGACCTTCATGTTGTGAGTCACTCACTTTTATAAAGTTTAATCCAGACCCGCTTCCTGCCTGGGCTTTTAATTTGTTGACACCCCAGGACCAACTTCCTGGATACGCCCCTGCTCAGTAGTCTTAAAGCTGCAGTACGCAACTTTTTCAAAAATATGGTTTTTGCATATTTCTTAAAACTCACTGTTCCAGGAAAACTGTTTATCGGTGGCCATGCTAGCTAGCATTAGCATTTGCAGCAGGCTACGTTGTGGTGAACCAGCTGTAGCCTAGCAGGGAGCAGGGGGGTGGGGGGGCGTACATGAGGGGGATCGACAGCGTTAAGTCATCCCAGTTATTTCCTGAAGTCCAGTTTTCTCCTTGTATCTTGTCATCCTGTGTTTCTTATATTTCTTAGACATGGCTGACTGTAGTTCCCCTGTGTCCAGTTATCCTCAGTGACATTCAGATTCTTCTCCCTGCCCCCCTGCTGCCACCCTCTCTCCCCTCCACCTGCTACCATGTAGTCATCCGCCCCAGCCTTTGTCCCAGCAGTCACTCCAGCATCTCAGCTCCTCTCCTGCCCCCCCCCCTCCTTTCTGGATCCTTCCGTTGTTACCGCCTGGTTCTCTGTTTCAGCCTCCTGGTTCGCCAGCCGGGTTCTCCCCGTTATTCTCCATGGATTCATGTTTCTGCTCTGGATTCCTGCGTCCTGCTGTGTTTTTCTATTCATTAGTTCCATCTTCAGCGGCTGCTCGCTGGCTCTGCCTCGCTGCATTTTGGTCCAGCGCAACCAGCCATGACACTGGTTCTGATGTTTATCATGTCTGTCTTTTTGTTTTTTGAATGATTTACGTGCGTGGAGCCCTGTCAAAGGCAAACTGCTGTCACCGTTGGTGGAAGACATTTGTCTTACTGTTTCTCCTCTCAGCCATCCGTCGTGAGCGCGCTTATCCTCGCAGGGCCGCGGGGGCGCTGGTTCCTGCCGCCAGTGGTCGTCGGGCGAGGGGTACAACCCGGACGGGACAGGTCGCCGGTCCATCGCAGGATGTTCTCGGGTATCAGGGAGCTCCAGCAACAGATCCCAGTCATTATGGCTCTGCAGCGAGCTGTGGATCTGCAGCGAGCTGTGGATCTGCGTGGCTGGAAGCGGTGTTTTATTGCTCTCAGTTATTACACCACCGCTCGCTGAAACAGCTCAGAGCTTCATCTCGGCTCTGAAGAGCAGCAGTCGGGAGGAATGACTGATAATCTGCTCTCTCAGCTCAGCATATAAACATTATATAGATTCATTGTTTACAGTTTCAGATTTTCAGCAGATCTGCAAACTTTTTTTTTTTTTTTTTTTTTTTTTTTTTTTTTGCTGGATTCATCAATAACTGGAACAACGTCCTGACTGCAGCTCAGACTGTGGCCTCGGTGGATGTGGAACAGAAATAACTCGCTAACTCGTGCTTTGACACATTTCTGACTCAGCAAATTTATGTGGCTGCATTCATCGACTTGAGTCTGAAGAAACAAAATATGATGAATAAACGTCTGTGGGAAGATGTGACCACAGGTGTGAATTAGTGATCCTACAGTACTGGAGCAAGTGGAGCAAACATGAGAGCAGGAGTGGAGATGTTGTGACTTGCAGAGCAGAAGCTGTGTTCCTGCACTGGAGACATGGAGCAGCTGTAACAGCAGTTTTCTGTTTCCCGACAGCTGAAGCCAGAAGTTTCCATAAACCTTTTATTCTCACCGTCTGAAGTTAAATCAGACCAAACTTCTCTTGTTTTAGGTCAGCTCAGGTAGAATCACCAGAATTATTTATATTCGCTAAAAGCCTCAATAATAAAAGAATCTGTCAGAGATTTATTAATATATTCAACATTACAAGTTTGCATACAGAATTATTATAAATGTAGTTTTATTATATTTAACTTTATGAAACAGTTTTTCTCCTTAAGCAGCATTACTATATTATGTACACATAAGCATGTGACAAATCTTCAAATATTGACTTATTAATACAGTTTATAGTTATTGTTCTCTCCATTATTTCTCTTCCTCTCTAAAATTAATTATGCATGACGAATCAAGATCTTGGCTGCTCCCAATGAAGAGTAATAACCAATCTAACCAGGCTGAAGTCGAATCAAGTCCTTCCAGTGAGACTGCACTCAGACCGTGGAGTGGGAGTGGGAGGAGCAGGGAGGGAGGAGCAGGGAAGGAGCCGGTGCCGTGGCGGAACCGCAGACACACGCCGCTGTGCAGCCGCAGAGCAGACAGACTCCGAAGGTTCTGATGGCTCTCTGGGTGGTTCTGGCTTTCCTCCGTGAGTTTTCCTGGTCCTCTTTTCTCTTTCCTTGTATAAAGCAGCGGTTCCAGATCCGGTCAGGTCCTGGAGGTTCGGACAGTAACCTGGACCCCCGCGGCTTTGGACACCTCTGCTGTCGGGCGCTGAAGCCTTTATTTCCCTGAACGGGCGGGATGCGGCGGGGGGTGTTCAGGACGGCGGTGTCCGGGTGTGTTCTCATCAGGTTTTGGGGGTCGGGGCTCTCCTGCGGGGGTGCCCGTCTGTGGGTGGGAGATCATGAAGTCCGTGTTAGATATTTGTGAGCGGGGGGGGGGGGGGGGGGGGTTTATGGCGTCCTTTTGTGTGTGTTTACGTTGGTGAGTGGATGTAAATGTGTGTGTGTGAGTATGAGGTGGGAAGGTGTGTGTGTTTATCTGTCAGTCTGTTATCTGTCTGTTATCTCACTGTTAGTAGAGATTGGTGTCACAACGGAAGGTGACTTCCGGCACCCTCCCCTCCGGTGGCTCGTGCCAACAAGTTGGTGGCTCTTGGTGCCCGGCAATGTGCCGGAGAAACCTTACACACACACACACACACACACACACATTTGCAAAAAATTTTGTTTGTGCTACTTGTATTTACAATATGTTCAGTTTTCTTCTTTCCATATTTTTAAACCTAAAAGCTAATATTATTATTATTATTTTTGTTATTATTATTATTATTATTATTATTATTATTATTATTATTATTATTATTATTAATAATAATAATAATAATAATAATAATAAATTCCAGAGCTTTCTGGGCTGGACAGGAACCGTGTCTTGCTATTAAAAACATTATTTTTGACAGCTGTTCCTTAATGTAATATTAATCGTAAAACATGTAATATAAAAACTTAAAAGTTGCTTTTATATTATTTCAGATCACTTGTTCATAATGTAATGAATATTTGTCTTTTTCTAATCCTGTATTTATCCCTGAGGTTCAGCTCTTTGCTGTAGAAATGACGACACCAACAGAACAGAAGATCTAGAATGTGATTCTGAAACGCTTCGCCTCAGAAAATGAGATTCCATAGAAAGGAAACTGGTTGGCAGCCAGAAACGAGCTGAAAGTTGACGCTGATCACCGTGTTTTAATTAGAACCTGATGATGATTTAATTATGAGAACAAGAGGCGTTTCGTTTCTAACTCGGATCTGTTTGTCTTTTAGTCTCTGCAGCAGCAGGAGAGCATCTAACCAGGAAGGTTGGTGAAGATGTCACCTTCAGCCTGGGAGACGGAACGCTGAAACAGGACGACATGCTGGTCTGGTCCTGCGGTCCAGAGACCTGGAAGGAGAAGGTTCTCTTCAGCATCCACGTCGGAAAATATGATGGCCCGACCCAGTCGGGAAGGTTTCAGGTGGACCTGACAACCGGCTCTCTCACCATTAAAGGCCTCCTTGCCAACGACTCTGCGGTCTGTCAGGGACAGATCTTCAACGGCAACGGGACGAATCGATGCTTCAACCTGACGGTTGAGGGTAAGTGTCTCAGCTGGATCAGAACAAATGGTGCTTTGATTGAGCCGTTCCTCTGCCTGCAGAGGTGGAAGTTTCATCTCCACACCTTTTAATGCAGAGCAACGCCAGACGTCCTGCTCAGACACAACACTTACTCCGTTCTCCTCCGTTCAAGTCTGATTGATGGGGGACTAATAGTCGTCCTGTGGCTACGTTCTCCCATTAAATCGGAGGAGCTCTGCATCTTCTCCAGACTGGTCCTCTTGGCAGCTGCTCTGATTAGTGCTCTCCTTGCTGTCAGTCCAGGTGGACGTCCACGCCTCCGTAGGTCTGCAGGCGCTCCATCCTCTCTCCGTGTTCAGATGATGGATTGATCAGAGCCGACACAGTCACATTACATCCCTTATTCAGATCAGCAGAGGACGGCCTCACATAGCGGAGGACTCTTCATCTCTCAACACTGGAAAGAGTGCAGTTAAAATGATGGAGACACTAAAATAAACTCTATCTGCTCGTTGATCCCAGTTAAACCACCACTGGCTTGGTTCAAAACATTAGATTCTCTCATAGCAACATTTCATAGCCATCTAAACCTCCATGCAAAAGGTTAAAAACTTTATTAAAAGCTACATGTATTGGAGGATGGGAACTTTGAAACATCTGTAAATATTATCTGGCTCATAGATTAAAATGTCTCTTAAAATGTATTTGTAAAAATCCTGCAGAGAGTCCATGGGTGGAAATCTGTATCTCAGATATTCCCTTGATCAGCCCTGGAGTGAAGCAGCAGAGCTGTTTCAGCAGCATCAGCATCAGTTCGCCAGCCTGGTGGGAAGATCTCAACCTGAACGGGTTTTTAACTCTTCCATGCAGACGAACGTCCATCCAGAACAACCCAGAGATCCTTCAGCAGAGCAGGGTCTGCAGCCCCCCCACCCTGCTGGCCCTAGAAATGGATCCTCATTATAAACCCAGGTCTTAAACTGCTGCTTGTCTCCTGTTTGCTTCTCAGAGCCTGATCCCATCCAACCCATCCAACCCATCCAACCAGCAGTGGAACCTCCAGTACAAGCAGCAGCTGGGATTATCATTGCTGTTCTTGTCGTTCTCTTCATTCTTGGTCTCATTTACTTGGTGAAGAAGAAGAAATTAGGTCAGTAGTTTTAAAAGGTGTTTTATTTTTAAATCATATTAATATTATGTTTCACTGAATCCCCTGAAGCTGAACATCTCTATTAATGCCTATAATCCAAGGTTTTGCAGAAATCAGTCAACTAAGCAGCGTCACCATTGTTGCTCCTTTCTGGGACATCTTTATAACGAGTACAATGTCTCATACTTTTCTTGAGGTAAAAGGAAAAATATTAATGACTGTAATTAAAATGTTAGGCAGGGTAATAACACTCAGTGGCGTCTTTATAACTAGTCCAATGTGTTCCACTTTACTTGAGATATGGGAAAATATTAATGACACAATTTTAGTGGTGTCATGACAGCCAACGTTAAGACGAACAACAAATGGCAGGGTAATGTAATGTTAACACATGAGGCTAAATAACTTTTTAAAGTTTAATAATTCATACCCATTATGACACATTTATGACAGGTTATGATTTCTTGGTTGATATCAAGTTGCCATAACAAAGACATTTTAAACAATGTCAACTTTGCATTAAAAGTGTCATAATTTACCGAATGACACTTAATGACAACAGTCATAAACATTCATGCAGACTCCTCCATGTTCATGACAGGTGTTATGTTTATGACGGTGTCATGGCAGGCTTATGTACGCCCCTTCATCTAAAGTGTTCCCCAATCCTGTCCTCCCAGACGCAGACATGCAAGCTGCTGCTGCTCATATGAGGCTTTTTTAATATTTACCCAGATTGTGGCCAATGTTTGCTTCAGGATGCAGCATCTGCATCTTAATCTCACTGTGAGCAGAGATTTGAGTCATATAGGAAGGTGATTTTCATCATAAATGTCACTGAAATAGTTCTTATTTGTAGTTAAATATAATAAAGTATCCTTGGAAACAAAATATGTGTGAACGCAGCATCTGAGTTAAATAATGGTTCACCCTGACTTTTTATCATCATTTAACCATTAAGTGCAAAATGAACAATAATAAAGAAGCTGGTCCAAGACCAGATCATTTAGTCCCCAAACCCACTGCCTGATAATGCTAATCCCAAATTAGCTGCCTTACAGTTCTTGACTGTTTTATAAAATATCTCTGCAGAGGGAGAAATCACACACAATAGTGCCTGCAAAATGCAAAATTTCGCGTTACCATTTGGATTGGGGGGGTTAATATAATAAAACATCATTCTCTGATACTCCGTTAAGTATTTACATATGTTTAAATCTGTTAAAAGCGAAGTAGAAGCTGAATTCCATGTCTTGCAGAGAGAAGATCTGCAGACAGAGAGGAGAACAACTTTCTCTCTGATTGTTTCAAAGATAATAAAGTTGAATTAACAGCACAGATATTATCTTTCACTTATATGACACATGTATGCACAATAAATATGAAACATAATGACAAAATAAACATGACAAATGCTGCATGGAAGTTAAAAAAAACTTTATTTTATGAAAAATTGATAAAGATGTGAACTGACTGATCTTAAATTTAGTTTCATTATTAAAAGTTGAACCCTGAAGGTGAATTAATGCAGCTGGACTCCCAGCAGAATGGATGAACTGGACCCATCCAAGACGTTTATGTTACAGTTGGAAATAACATGAGATTATATTTCCTTTCTAACATGTAATCTGAACTGCTTCTCATCTTCTGTCCTCTCCATAGGCAGCGGGACTCCAGTCTGATTCCCAACATCCAGCCTTCTCTGCATTCCTTACTGACTGACTCCTGCAGAGGAAACCTTCCAGATTTTTAATGAACTCCTTGAGGCACTCCTGCCAGCATTTCCTACCAGCAGTTATGAAAGAAGCGGCCAATCAGAAACTGAACATTTTTAGCATCTTTCATGCATTTCTTGTCCAGGTGTGTGTTCAGAGTCAGAGTTTTCTGTTACTACCAATCATGGTGGCTCTACCTTAACCTCTCTGACCAGGGGTGCCCCAGGGAGATGCATTTGGACTTTTTATTTTTGTAGCATTTCTCTCCCATTGCTCCAGCTGACTGTCTGTTATGCTGATGAATGAAGGTTGACTTATTTTATCAACATGCCCATAAATCAGCCAGTATGATGGTTTTAGCAACCTGATGGCGCTCATTTAACCTTTTATAAACAGGCACATCTTTAGGCAGCACATTGCTCCTTTGTTAAAACACGGTGCCTTCCTGTCCGCCACAGAGCGGGTTGACCCCTGAGAGGTCAGCAGTCTGGGTGCTAATATCTGAGAGAAGGGTCACAATTAGCAGTGACAACATTTTGAAGACTTATTCTAGTTCTTGAGAGCCACTACAGTGGACCCCTGGTATTGGCGGGGGTCAGGGACCGCAGCCGCCCACGAATACTTGAGACCTCCTCTGAAAACGCTTCAGCTGGCTGTTTCAATAGTTCAGACACCAAATATACCTGAATACGCATTAATACACAATGGCTACCATCTTAGCATTACCACAGAGGCTAACATCCACAGTCTTCATTATCTCTGCTCTCAGGGCTTCAGCCAATCAGCACCAAGGAAAATAAATGCTGCTCCTTGATTGGCTGCTTTGCAAACACCAGCCAATAGCGTGCCAAGTAGGATTGTAAACTTCATCTTCCCCAGCTGCACTTTCTTCAGAATATTTTAGAAATGCTCAGCATAATTTTTTCCACTGAACTGGAAGCGTTAGTTTCTGGCCCGAGGCTCAGTGAATAGGCGGGGGTTCACTATAATACCTTAACGTGTTTGTACTTTAACTGTAAAACATTTGGAGAGGAAAAAATGTGGCTAAACTTTGATTTCATAGCGTAAAAGTCTTCCGTTTATGATAATTGTGTTTCTCATCTCAGGATGTCAAAGGGCTAAAACAGGGCAAGACATTTAGCTTCAGAAACATCTAAGAGGGGGAGCAAAAATTTGGCTTTAAAGAAACGTCTTAAGAGCTTTTTTACAACAGGCAGTGGATTGTGGCTCTCAGCACAGAAAGCTCTGGTTCCCACGGGCCTCGGTGTGGTTCTGGGGCGACAGTATAGCGGGGGTTTGGGTGAGTGGAGGGAAGCGTGTCACTGAGTTGCATGGAGTTCATGAGGACGGGTGGCGTAAACTGAGCTTGGTGGGCTCGTGGCAGCGTGCAGAGCAGAGCGGCTGCAGTCAACTGCATCCTGAAGCTGGGACTCAGTCCTTCCTCTGCACTCTGTGAAACTTTGTCTCAGGTCTTGCTCTTATTTTAATGTTTAAGGTTGTTATTTTATTTGAAAATGAAAACCTAATTTATTTGGACGCAAACCAAAGGGAGTTTTTGAAGCAAAAGTGTGTGCACAGTGTGTGTTTTCTGGATGAATCTGTGCAAAAACTAATATATAAACTAATAAACTAATATATAGACTAATATAAAATAACGTCTTTGTTCCCAACTGTATATTATTTATGGAGCTTCTAATCAATATTGTTTAGTTCAAGCTGAAATAAACGGATCAGTCGGTGACTGGAGAACTGCTCTTTTATCGGACTCTGGTTTATCGTTCATTTTATCAACAAGGACGTTCAAACGTAAAGTTTTTAATCCCGGCAGGAGACCACCATCTGACTGTGATGCGTGATGATAAGTTCAACCACAACTCAGTTTGTCACTATATTAATGACAACACAGTGTGTTTTCCTTCCTTGCATCCTCCCGAACCTTCCTCACTTTACTCAGAATGCAGTCTGAACTGACTGAGCTGCTTCTGGTTCGTGAAAATCATTTCTCAGTTAAAAGCTTGTTTAGTTTTTATCGTTGATAAAACCAACAAGCCAAGTCTGATGGATGTTACTGTTAAAAACAGGTTGTTGTATCCAGATTAACGCTGCTCTTTCAAACAGTATGAATATTATTTTATTACTCTAGTGTTTATACTGTTTGTTTTAATTGAATTCTGTCTGATTTTATGTGCCCTTATGAAGATTTTTCCCTCAACAGGGAAGCTTTGAGTTTATGGAGAACTAAAGTTGGAGCTTGTTTAGAGCCAGGCTGCAGCAGCAAATATCTTCCTGCTCAGACGAATGGAAAATTAAATGGGTCAGAAGAGAAGAATTGGTTGTTTCCCCCTGCAGCAGGTTTATCATTTCATGAAGGGTTCTGTATCCTGAAGGGAGAAGTTTAAACCACAGAGCTGGTCAACCTCACCCCTCAAGCTTCCAGCTCACTCCGTCAGGTCCACAGACTGTTTTTCATCCTGCGACGTCCCTCCTCTTGAAGTGGAGGAATCCGTCCTTCTGTTTTTGTTGTTTTAGTTCCTGGCCCGAGGCCCACCGGAAGTAGTGGCACCCAGAATCCGCAAGGTCCCAGCATCTACTGGGTGTCAGCAGCTGGGCCAGCCCGGCTCTTGTCCTTTCGAGCTGGCCCCGCTGACTCCTCCTGCTTCTGGCTGCAGCGATGCCAGCTGCCCTGGGCCGCCTTGTTTGTTTTCACTATTTTTATTCTTAGTTTTGCTCAATAATGAGCTAAATTATTTTCAAAGTCCACGTCTTCCTGTCTTGTTTGACTCAACAAGCCGGGTCGTAACAGTCCGTAACATGGAAGAGACTGCGGGGGGCGGGGGGGTTCTCCTGGGTCTGTTTACCCAGATCTGAGTTGGGCGAAGCGTCTTGCCCAAAGACACAACGACAGACGGACAGAGCGGGGGCTCGAACCGGCAGCCCGCCGGCCACAGCACGTAAGGATGGCACAGAGTGCTGGGCAGGGCAAGTTTGTTGCAGCATTGCTTCCAGGCTTCTCTCCCCGCTGGGTGGCTGTCTGGATCTTTCTCCTGGCTGTCTGCAGTCCTGCTGCTCCTCAGGTTCTGCTTGTGCTTCTTCACCCAAACATCTGAAAGGTCTCTACGTGGAGGAGGAAACTGATCCTCTTCGTCTCATTCTGACGAGTGAAAACAGGATCCACCCACACCTCTCTGGACCTGTTTATAAAAATTTCTGGTGTTGTCCAGATTCTACCCAACAACCACCATGCACAGCTGGACTGTTGCCCCTGGCAACGCCGTCCTTCGCTCACACAGCTGCATCCAGCATCCTATGAAAAGACGCCCCCAGTAGGAAGGATGGCAGCGGTTTCTCACTCCTGCCGTTCTGCATGTCAGGACTCAGCTCCACCAGTGAAGGATTAATGCGAACTTAAAATGTTAAGGCATAACATTATGACCACCTGCCTCATAGTGTGCTGCTCCCCCATTAGTTCCCTGAGAAATCAGGGCATGGATTCAACCTGAGCCCTGAAGCGGTGCTGTGATACCTGGCACCGAGGCGTCAGCAGCAGCTCCTTTAGGTCCTAGAAGTTGGAAGGTGGGCCTCCATGGATCTGTTGTTTCTCCAGCAAATCCAGATGCTCGACTGGATAGAGATCAGGAAGATTTGGGCCATTTGTGCTTTGTGGGAGGACTCCTTATCCTGCTGAAGGATTAGAACAGCCATCAGGAAATGCTGTGGTCTACATGTCCCAGTAACGTCATACTGCCTCCACCTTCATGGGGCATCTTGGTGCCATGTGATCCCCAGGTACCAATGCTCATGGGAAACTGGAGAAGAAAACAGGATTCATCTGACCTGGTTGCCTTCTTCATTTGCTCTGTTGTCCAGTTCTGATGCTTGCTGTTGGTGCCTGGAGTGCTGAACAGCGGTCAGCCTGCGGCTCTGCAGCTGCAGCTGCATGTTTCTGTTTATTCTCACACCTTTCTGGCAGAGCCTGCAGAATCTTCAACAGCAGTTGTAGTATCTCACCTGTAAAGCTCAGTTACCGGTTCTTTCTGTGGACCTCTGACCCCCACCCGCCTGTAATACTTATTTTTCGTTCACACTTGCTTTACTTTCACCCTCCCAGCGTTAAGGAGCGGGTTTTACGGAACTGATATGTGTCGCAACCGATGGACGGCTGCATTGTTAATAGTTATCCTGATCTGTGATGTTAAAATTACTACAGTGACAATGAGTCAGCGTAATTCATGCGAGTCTGAGGATGAGGGGGGAGTGAGGGGAAGGATGGGGGGAGGGGTTTCGCTGGGTGTTGCGGCACCTCTGCTCGCTGCGTCCTCAAGTGCCTTGCTCCTCATTATGCCTTCCTCAAACATCTCCGGGATGTTCGCCATTCTTTTCGGTGAGTGCTCACTTTCTGACGACTCCGTCCTCATCAGACTCCGACTGCGCCGTTAGCTGTCAGTCCGGTCGCAGGTTCCGACATGTGGGTGAGACGCAGCGGTTTTCAGCCTCCTTCGATCCGGACGCAGCCCAGAGCAGCCTGGTCGCATCAGCTCCCTCTGCCGCTGATCTGGTCCCAGAACTTCAAGTTCATGTGTTGATTTGTAATTTAGTCTGAGAAGGAGCCGGTTCTGTTGGTTTGACCCTGTTTCCCTCTTAAGGTCAGTCAGTTCTTCACAAACTGGTCGGCTGTTTTCAAAACTCGGACTCGACTCATGCAACTTTTAAAGAGTCGTTTAAAAAAAAAAAAGCAAGGACTGCACCTTTATTTTAAACTTCAGTTGAGATGTTATCGTTATCTTGTTTAATAGGACAGATTTAAGCGTGGGCCATCTTCCTGATGGAGAACTTTAAGGTGCAGCTAAAGACTCACTTCTGCTTTACGGGATTTCAGCAAAATAGAGCCTGACGCTGTGGTTTATCGGTTTTATTGTGTTTTATGGAAAGATATACTTTATTATCATTATTATTATTGCTTGTCTTGCTGTTTTTGCTGTACAGCATTTGGTGAAGCTCTTGTTGTTTATAAAGAACTTTATGAATAAACTGACATTAACATCTCTGAATGCTAATAAATATCTCACCAATATTCTTAATATCTAAATGGAGTAATAAAGCTGAGTCGACACAAATCTGCAGATTCCACATCTTTGTGGACTCAGATTTATTAATGTTATTATTGCAGATAGCCTGCACTATGTTTTTTGAAAGATGATATCATTCAGTCCCCGGGGATGTGCTGATGAGTTATCTTGTTATTGTGGTCTATTATCCTGACAAAGATTTTTTTTTTTTTTTTTTTTTTAATACAACAGTAGACTATTTTTCCAGATGAAGTGGGATTCCTCTAGATGTGCAGTGTGCCATTTACTCTCCAGTTTCATTGTGTTCTGTTGTGTTTGACGGGGTGGAAATCAGGTTGCAGCTGTAATATGAGAAAATTAACAATAGAGGAGATTCCTTCAACTTTGTAACAGCATTGTCTGTTAAAGAGCTACATTCAAGATATTTTCTCTCAAGGATGGATTACACAGTTTAAGCCTCAGGGTTATCAAAAATGGTCTGACAGGACAGGTTATGACACACTCATTATCGAATGTCAGCATGAGATCCACAGTATGAAGACAGAAGTGAGTAGGTCTGCGAATGTTATGGGCAAAGCCAAATGAATCTGGGACAGCATTAAAGGCTACATTTAGGCTAGAATGTTCAACGTCAACATGAATGTTTTAGGACAGCTGGATCACCAAAATTATTTCTGTTTTCTTTAAGGCAGAATAATGAGAGAACATTTATTTAACTTTCATCAAACTCAGTTACTGTTATTGCAGATGAATGTAGATGTGCTCCGGGGAGAAACATGAGGCTGCACCATTTCAAATTTATGAATGTTTATTCATGGAACTATTGTAAACACAGGTGCACGCAGAGGCTTGGTAAAACACTGTTCTATGACAAGGACGTAGATCTGTTTCAAGGCATTTAGTAGGACTTTTATAAACGTGTCTGGGCTGGAATTGTCTGTTTGTCAGACAGAGTCACCGGGCATGGTCCCAGTCAGGCAGACATGTCGTTCGGCTCGGCACCTCTCTCTTCACAGTGGGGATGGTTGTTTACAGTACAGACAATTTCCAGTTAGCTTCGTGGTGTAGCTTCTGTCACGATTAAGCTGGTGCATTACATACAGCACGGCCAAACGTTAGGCTAAAATCAGATCTAATGGTTTCAAACCTCAACAGAGTCCACGCCTCCAGCAAGCAATCGATTCTCAGCAGCTCAGGGTCCAGACCCTCTGTACAAAGCAAAGTGTAGAACAAGGGGCTGGTTTTTACCAGGCTAGCTATAACCCACAGATACGTGTTTTTAACTAGAAGCATTTGATGGCTTCATTATGTGACTCTGATAACGAGAAAAGATAAAGAATTGTTCAATTTCTAATTGTGATCTTTTTTGTCCTGTTTTAATCGTTTAGTTGCTTTGACTGCAGCAGAAGAGCTACAACATCTGACAAAGAAGGTTGGGGAAGATGTCACCTTCGACTTGGGGGCCCAAGAACTAAAATATGATGACAATGTTATCTGGTCATATGGTGCCAACCACACTGTGATCTACAACGTTTACATTGGAGATCACAAGGGAATCAAGCAACGGAAGAGATTTAGTCTCAATCTGATAACTGGGTCTCTCACAATTCAAGGACTCTCTTCTGGAGATGCTGATGTCTACCTTGGACAGATCATTAATGGCAGAGGGATAAGAAAACACTTCAACCTGACTGTTGTGGGTAAGTGATTCAGTTCAAAACAGAAAGCAACCATAACATGAAGAGAATAGTCCTGGGTTGCCAGTCTCAGAAGCTGTTTGTGTTAAATACTTTAATGCCACAGCTGAGTAAGAAGATATGAGTTATTAGTCTGCAGCATTTATGTTCCTGGTCACCTGATGAGAAGCCATAATGTGCACCTTTTTTAGAATAGAACATCAGCCACAGCGATTGTCAAACACAATCACAAACACAATCGCTGTCCATCATTTTTGTCCATCATTTATCGATGGACAAAAATGCACTCTGCTCTCTACTTGCTATCGCTCTTTATCTCGGGAGGCATCAGTGCCGTTTAAAATGAATCACGACTGTCTTGGAGTATTGTGCTCCTACTTTGCACAGTGCGATGAAAAAGTACTTTCTGCCAAACAGATTTCTTCTTTTTTATCAGTCTGGAAAGGGTTACAGAGCCAAGACTTGGGACTCCAGAGAACCACAGCCAGAACCATTATCCACACGTGGATAGAACCTCTGCTGACCCAAAAGAACACAAAGTCCCATCTCACATTTACAAGAAAACATTTTGATACATCAGGTGTGAAACTAAGGCTGCGTTCACCCTGCAGCCTGAAGTGGCCTGAAGCGAGTTTTCTTGTCCGTATGCAACCTGTACCTGATCTTTTCATGACGGTCTGAACAACACAGATCCGATTTTTACCAATGCGACCCAGGCCACTTGGATATGTGCTCCTAAATCTGATATGAATCTGATCTTTTCAAATGTGACCTGCGTCTGTACGGACAGGTCGCATTCATCCGACCTGTACGTAACTGATACTCGACAAGCGTCGCTATTCTGCATCCTGATACGCAGAAACAGGAAGAAAAACAACAGCCATGGCGGGCTATAATGCAGAGAGCAGTCAGTGGAGAGAAAGCGAGGTTTCTGATTTGATTAATATTTGGGGGATAACTCTATTCAGGCCAAACTCCATTATTATCTACGTTTACTTCCGCAAACACAGCACGCTCGCTACACGTGACCCTTTAGGTTGTTTGCAGTTCACACAGGAGATCACGTACAAGTCGCATATATTTGGAAACGTGAAGCACCACGCAAAAAAATGGATTTCACCAAAAATCAGAATTGAGCATTAAGGCCTGCAGTGTGAATGTAGCCTTACACAACTAACTTGCTTCTTCAGGACCTGGACAACTTCTAATAGTGAACGGAACCATGAATTCTGGTCTGAGCAGAAAATCCTGAAAGAGAATGTATGACCATCAGTTTTTGACCTTAAGGTCAAGATCTCTGGGGTTCTGCAGCAGAACATGGATCCAAAACACACCATAAAGTTCAAATCTGAATGGCTCAAAATGACAAAACTGGAGTGGTCTAGTCAAAGTCTGAACTTAAATCAAATTGAGATGCTGTGGCGTGACCATTTACTAGGTGATTTATACCAAGGGTGGAAGACGCAGTTATTGGGTAGCTGCCAGGTTGGTAAACTGCACTTCGTGTTGACTTAGGTTATAATCCCTGATATTATGAGAGAAACATTGTAACATACATTATGAGTAAACTGCACATACCTTTACTGACCCTTTAACGCTGCATTCCAGGTTCTGGGTTTTCTTCTTGGTTCTAGCTGGAGGAATCTTCAGTGGTTGTAAAAATCATGACACCTGTAATTTATATGAGCGCCTCAAACAAAAAAGGTCAATAACATGTTCATGCCCCAGAGGGGGATGTGAATATTTCATTGGAAATGTATTACAACTTTCTCATATAGATAAAGATTGGGTGATGATAAGGAGGCATTCCAACCTCAAAAACTTCGAGCTCATTGCCAAAGATAAAGTATTAAAATACCAGAGGAAACGTGGGAAAAGCTGCCCAGCTGTTATAAGAAGGATTTAATTAGACTTCTTCGTACTTGCAGACAGAAAAGTTTGGTATTTGCTCCTACAGACAAAGTTGCAGTTCCCCACCGAGGCCTGACGTAGCGGCGCTCAGAGCCGTCTTCTTCGGGCCTGATTATATGGCCTCTCCCCAGGGCTCCCATCTCAAAGCTGCAGTATGTAACTTTAATGAAAAAAAATGTTTGTTTTTTTTACATATTTGTTAAAATTATGATTATGTTGTGACAGTATAATATAAAACAGATAATCTGGGGAAAAAAATCCAGCTCCTCTGCCTTCTCCCAGTGCTCCCAGTATTAACTGCAGAAATACACCAGTCAGTCAGAAACAACCAATCAGAGCCAGGAGGAGGGGCTTAGCGCTGTCAGTCATCCTCATGTACGTGCCGCTCACACACACACACACACAACCCCAACTAATCCTAATAACTGCTAATGCTAAGGCTAGTTAGCATGGCCACCGATGGCGGCGGATAAACAGTTTTCCTGGAACGGTGAGATGTTTCTCCACCATCAGCACATTTAGTACATGAGGGTGACTGACAGCACTAAGCCCCTCCCCCTGGCTCTGATTGGTTGTTTAGGTCGGGAGCGGTGCAGTTCTTTAGACCAATAGCAGCTCAGGGAGGAGGAGGAGCTCCATCTGTTCACAGATTATCTGCCTCAGACCAAACTGTCCCAACATGGAGACGGTTTGAACAAATATGGGAAAAGTATATTTTTGTAGAAGTTACAAACTGCAGCTTTAACCAGTTTAGAACTGTTTCTATAATGGTTGTGCTGGGTGGCGGGAATAAGAACCTGTCCTAAAATGGCAGTTTGTCTCCTGATTGTTTCACAGACGGTGATCCCATCCCACCGAGTCCTGAATCTTCTCCAACTGTGAAACCCTGGCTAGTTGCTCTCGTTGTGGTTCTCTGCGTTCTCTGCGTGGGGTCTCTAATTTACCTTGTGAAGAAGAACTTTTTTCGGTCAGTATTATAAAGGTTTATTATTTTTATCATATAAATATTAAACTTCAGTTTTGATTAATTTCACTCAACATTTCCAGGAAATCATGACTTTGCTGAAAATACAGCTTTGATGTTTGCTTTTGATTTCTTGGTGGTTCTGCTGACTCAGCACAAGGTTTCTGAAACCACTCAGTTCATACTGTCCTGCTGCAACACAGCAAATAGAAAATGGTTTGGTTTTGTTGTTCTACACATTTTTACTGTGGATTATCTTGGGAGATAACTTAATAATTATAGATCCATTCATAATGTTAAGAATGCATGAAAAATAGGTTGTGACTTTACATCATGAAATGAATTTACAAACATGTAAATACACATATTTACACATAATGTCAAATAAGCTGGAAACTTATTTGACATTGTTCAAATAATGAACAATGACCGGAAATGATTAAAGTTTTAATCTGTAAGAGCTGAACTTTAACCCCTTAACTGACCCACTGACTTGCAGCTAAGTGTTTTTTGGGTGACAGTTAAGGCGGTTTACACGAGTTCTCGTGAAGAGATGAACTGGAAGAATGTTTCAGAAATCAGCCCTGTTCGTGTACTTTGATGGTTTAAGTGTGAAACATTATTTTTTTTTTATTAAAAATTCCTGTTAGTTACCAGCTTTTATTATGATCATAATTTCTGTTATACATAATGCAGAGCTGTTTTTATCCTCTCTTCGCAGATGCAGCTTAACCACCTGATCAACAGCAGCGGTCTGAGACCGAGCCCTGCTGATTGGAAACCAAAGTTCACCTGATCTTATTTAACCACATGGAAAACTGCCACAATGTTGCCTCCGTTTTCAAGAGTTTCCCTGTTTCTCGTCTTTTTTCCAACCCTCTCTTCACCCAATCTGCTTTGATCCTTCTTTCTTCCAAGTTTGGACACATTTTAAATCTTAAGGGAGCACAACTCATTGCTAAGGCTTTACTCCGCGCGCACTGTCCGCTGACAGTTGAGTTTTCATAAGCGGCGTTTCTATTACAAAGGAAATCTGTCAATTTTCTGCTAATGTCCATAAAAAATACAATTTCGCGATTGCAGTGTTTCCATTAAAGCTGCATTATGTAATTTTTATAATTTTTTTTTTACATATTTGTTGAAACTGTCACTATCTCGTGACAGAATGTTTCGAGACAGATCATTTGTTCATTTGTGAAAAAAAATAAATGAATAAATGAAGTTGACTGACAGCGCTAAGCCCTTCCTCCTGGCTCTGATTGGTTTGCGCCAGTGGCAACATCCAGTTGTTGATCATGTGACTCATGATGTGAAAAAGTGTTTCCGTTGCAGTTTTGTGACATAAACCTATTTTGATATGACCAAAAAAAACACCTGATTGTAGTGCCAAAGCTTTTTCTCAAAAAAAGGAGATTTATTTATTTATTTTTTTTAAAATGCCATGTTTCCATTAAGCAAATTTATTTTCGTATTTCAATTTGAACAGTTTTAAGGTTAATGGAAACGCAACTATTGTCAAGCAAACAGATTTCCTACGTTTCTCGTGACAAATTCCTCTAATATATCTAATTCGACACAGTGCTTCATCCTTACCCCTGGTCTGAGGTATGTCCTCTGTGTCCTTATTGTTCTCAGAAAGTTCTTATATTCTCTCATGGATGTATCACACAACTTTCAATATTTTCTAATCTCTCAGACGCTCTTTAAAATTTGACTCCATTTTGCTTTGACTCTTAACCTTATTAGCTCGGTGTTGCACACAGAACAGTTTGATGTGAACACCGAGCAGTTCACTGCGTGACACCGAATATGCAGTTGTGTCTTTGCACGGACGAGTCCAGCGGACGTCTGCTTTGAGTCCGAGGATGGTCGAACCTCCGTAGAGGGAAGAACACTCGAGTATGAAGGAGCACGTAATGATTAGGGATGCATGATATTTCAACATTAACATCGCGCTTGGCCGATGTTAATTGATTTTTAAGGGGGAGTATTATGTTAAAAACAACTTTTTTGAGTTTGATTTGATGTTAAACTGTTATTCCCTCATCAAAAACATACCTGGAGTGCTGCTTTGAGTCTTTTATGCATGTTTAAGAAATCCTTGAGACTCCCGTGGCAACGGTTCGAGGGTGCCTAAACATTTGCTCTTATAAAGCGCCACCTATTTCCACCAAGCTCCTCCTTGGAGCTGCAGGCCCCAGCCAAGCTTCCGCCTTATAGAGCACCCCTCCCCCCAGACTCCCCCACTCTGCTTCTCCAGCAGCAATTAGCAAACACCTGGTGGAACTGCACATCTACTGAGCTCATTATATGAACTACTTCTCAGTCCAACGCTCCATGAACAGTTGTTAATGGGACAATGGAGGAGCATTGTTGTGATGACGTGCTGAAGGGAGTGTCAGAAAGAAAAGGAGCTTCTTAAAGAGACAGATAGAGATTCAGTTCAGGACTGGGGGGTGAACGCACCCATATTGGTGCATCCCTATTAATAATGATATTTTCATAAACTTAATTTTTGTCCAGTTATATTTCTCAGCTGCCTTCAACACATTCCATCATTCATTTTTTTTAAGGTTTCAGATGTAGCTCCTAAGTGCTTCTTATTTATTTAAAACAAAGAGTTTGTGATTAACTCATCCTACCTATGGGATGCCTCAAGGATTTATACTTGAATCTGCTGTATTGTTGTGTTACAAATGCTGCCTTTGGTCCATCTGTTGCTAAAATCCGGTTGGGTTTTTCATCAGTGTAATAATAATGACAGTAGGCATTACAGTTAAACCATATACGACATTTATAAAATCTCAGAAATGCTGAAAATGTTATTTTTACCTAAAGACAGAAATACATATATTTTTACAGTGAGAATTTACAGCAGCTTTAAGAGTCAATCCCCGCAGAGGCTCTGTCACAGGCTGTGGAGGGTTTGCAGATAAACCGCAGGGCTTCAGTCTTCAGAGAGAGAAAAGGTCACTGAGGATGGATGTCAGAAATGCTGACTGGTCGTGAGGACTGATGCTTCAGCTTTATGCCAGTATGTCTCTGGTTGTTGTATCACAGTGTGCTGATTTATGACCATGACACAACAGATTCAAGTCCCAACTGTGGCTTTTGTTAGTTTTGCTTTAAGACCCTCACAGTGTGTGTTTGAAAGAGCCTTTTTCTATTTGTCTTTCTAAAACCTTTTCAATAAAAATAATTTCCAGTGGTGGGAAAAAGTTTTTGCTCCCTTACAAATTTGTTCTGGTTTTGCTTTTTTTTTTTTTTTTTTTTTTTTTTTTTTTTTTTCAAACAGTGATTTCATTTGGACCCAAACCAACCTGATCCTGTGTGAAAACGTTACCTGATAACTGGCGCTCTGTCTTCTCAAAGCCCCAGTCGGTCGAGCCAGACGGCCGCTTGTACTGGGCCAGGTTCTGGTTCTGCTGGAGGTTTCTTCCTGTTAAAGGGGAGTTTTTCCTCTCCACTGTCGCTACGTCCAGGAGGAGTGGACCCTGCAAGTCCCTGACTCGATGCTCCGCTGGGTTTCCTTAGACAGACATATAATGAACAACAACCTTTACACAGAGCAACACAAACCCATGACTGTTTTGAGGTCACTTTCTGCTCCACAGTGTTTCGGTAAGTGGGGTGTTTTATTTCCAGTGGTCAGACGGCAGGATGTGTTGATCTCACACACTCCCACTGAAAGGGCAAATTAGAGCCCAGTTCTCATACCTGTTTTCAGACTGATGGGAAACACCTGAAACCCCTTCTTTCAAGAGAAAAGTCTTGAGTTTTGTGATCCAGCATCATAAAGAAACCTTTATGCAGATGTTTTTATAACTGGTCAGTGGTGAAAGGCAGCAGCCTGCCAGCCATTATTATCATGGTTATTATAATAAAAGGAAAAAGTTTCTGTAAGGGTGAAAATGTGGAAACAGGGAAAGTGTTTCCGCCTGCAGTAAGGAGCAGAGTTCTCATCTGTAACGTTCTACTAGATCACTGGTGTCCTCATTCAGTGCCATGCTGAAAAAAATATTTAATATATAAAAAAGGGGGAAAATATCTTTTTCAACAATAATCTAATCAGGCACTGATTTTAATGAAATGAAAAAAGTCTGATTCATCTAGAAAAACGATCTGTAGATCACTTTAGATCCGATGCAGATCTAAGATGATCTAATTTCACACGTCGTTCCTCCCCGTCACCAGGCTGTGACGGGTCCACAGGAGCCTTAATGAAACCTCATGGGCGGGGTCGGAGTGGGGGGGTCGTTTCTGTTCGGCCGGATTGTTTTAAGAAGTTGGGGTAAATCGTCTGCAGTGTCTGATCAGGCCTGCTTCACTGCTGCTGCCGCTGGGTTTTCAGCACCTCTGGGGCAGGACTGCTGTCTGCTGTTGGTTTCTGGATGATCTGTGGAGCCTCTGGTCTGCTTGGCCTGCAGGCAGTAGATCCAGTGAAAGACTTCCTGTTTCTGACAGTGTGAGTAAACCAGGCTGTTCTTATCTCCGTGCTTGTTTTTCTTATCGTGCTTTTTAAAATCTAATTTCATGCCTTATCGAAATAGATCATGTGGAACAGTCTGTGATTCGACTCAGGTCCACCTGAACCCGTTTAACTTACTGAGCTGGTGAACAGAATCAGACGGGCTTCAGTGTCAGTTTTAGCTGGAGATGCTCTGGTCCAGGGTTCTGATCCGGTCCAGATATCTGAATTATAATATCTTCCTATTCAAGCCCTTCAGTTCAACACGGTTTTGTCTTGCCTAAAAAGCAGCCATGAAGAAAACACACATCCACTGCCAGCGACACTGCTGCCATGTGCGCTCTGTCAGTTCAACTGACTGGTCTGCTTCTGTCTCGGAACCTGGTTCCGGCCCAGTAACTGGTGACAGAGGACTGGACGGTTCTGGCTGCCTCCTCGCCGCTGCTCCAGTCTTTTATTCACCGAGGCAGAAGAACCAAGGTTCCCGTGGGGAAGTTGAAGTTCAGTTTTCTGCCTCAACAGTTTCAACAAACAAAATGCCTGTTTCTATTTGTTGCTGTGACTGAAACCTTTTTCCTTCCACCGCGTCTTCTCCTCACTGGATGAGCGCTAATCAGTCTCAAGTGTAGTAAAATCCCCTCTTCCACTGGAGCGGACGATGCTGCGAAAAAGCCTGGATGGAGGTGAACCTTTGGGCAGAAGCTGCTGCAGAGGAAGCACAGAGTGTGTTTGTGGACTTTATCTTGTCCCTAAACTCTAAAAATATACGTTTAAAGATCTTTTTAAGCTCCTGCTCCAGAGCTGCTGCTTTTCATGCCCAGCAATCACAGACCATGAAAAGACTGGTTAAAATGTTTCCTATGGAAGGAAAGCCAGCAGACTGGATTCAGTCATTGACTTGATGCTAGTTAAACTCTGTAGGTGGGAACGTCATGGTGGGGGCTGCATTACAGCGTCTGGTTCTAGCAGACTTTAGATAACTGAAGGGAAGATGAATAACGGAAAGTGCTGGGAAATTCTTCATCACAGTCGGAAGAAGAAATGAGTTTAGACATTAGTTTAGACCTTTAGGATTCTCTTGATCTGCTGTGATTCCTTCCTGCCGCTGAATCATTTGGGTTGTTGGTGTCAGTTTATCTCGATGGCTCCATTAGAAATATTTACACAGAGAAAAAAAACCTTGACCCGTTCAGTTCTTACAGTGTATGAAGTGTTTATTAGATAGATCTGGACAGTTTACCAACGTTACCATGGTGATTAAAAGAAGCATGGTACTTTTGGCCGCAAATCAGCATCTCCGTGTAGCTTGTCAGCAGAGGGAAGGATGAAGGTCTCTAAACCTCCTGGTAGACGGCTGTGTTGGCTGTGGACTTCAGAAAACCCAGGGGACCAGAACCAGCCGATGACATGAAACCCCAGATCATCACTGAGTGGAAGCATCACTCTTGACTGTGCTCTTCCTCCAGACTCAGTGATTTTCACCTTTTCTCCATTAATCAGAAACAACAGATCCATGGAGGCCCACCTTCCAACTTCTAGGACCTAAAGGAGCTGCTGCTGACGCCTCGGTGCCAGGTATCACAGCACCGCTTCAGGGCTCAGGTTGAATCCATGCCCTGATTTCTCAGGGAACTAATGGGGGAGCAGCACACTATGAGGCAGGTGGTCATAATGTTATGCCTTAACATTTTAAGTTCGCATTAATCCTTCACTGGTGGAGCTGAGTCCTGACATGCAGAACGGCAGGAGTGAGAAACCGCTGCCATCCTTCCTACTGGGGGCGTCTTTTCATAGGATGCTGGATGCAGCTGTGTGAGCGAAGGACGGCGTTGCCAGGGGCAACAGTCCAGCTGTGCATGGTGGTTGTTGGGTAGAATCTGGACAACACCAGAAATTTTTATAAACAGGTCCAGAGAGGTGTGGGTGGATCCTGTTTTCACTCGTCAGAATGAGACGAAGAGGATCAGTTTCCTCCTCCACGTAGAGACCTTTCAGATGTTTGGGTGAAGAAGCACAAGCAGAACCTGAGGAGCAGCAGGACTGCAGACAGCCAGGAGAAAGATCCAGACAGCCACCCAGCGGGGAGAGAAGCCTGGAAGCAATGCTGCAACAAACTTGCCCTGCCCAGCACTCTGTGCCATCCTTACGTGCTGTGGCCGGCGGGCTGCCGGTTCGAGCCCCCGCTCTGTCCGTCTGTCGTTGTGTCTTTGGGCAAGACGCTTCGCCCAACTCAGATCTGGGTAAACAGACCCAGGAGAACCCCCCCGCCCCCCGCAGTCTCTTCCATGTTACGGACTGTTACGACCCGGCTTGTTGAGTCAAACAAGACAGGAAGACGTGGACTTTGAAAATAATTTAGCTCATTATTGAGCAAAACTAAGAATAAAAATAGTGAAAACAAACAAGGCGGCCCAGGGCAGCTGGCATCGCTGCAGCCAGAAGCAGGAGGAGTCAGCGGGGCCAGCTCGAAAGGACAAGAGCCGGGCTGGCCCAGCTGCTGACACCCAGTAGATGCTGGGACCTTGCGGATTCTGGGTGCCACTACTTCCGGTGGGCCTCGGGCCAGGAACTAAAACAACAAAAACAGAAGGACGGATTCCTCCACTTCAAGAGGAGGGACGTCGCAGGATGAAAAACAGTCTGTGGACCTGACGGAGTGAGCTGGAAGCTTGAGGGGTGAGGTTGACCAGCTCTGTGGTTTAAACTTCTCCCTTCAGGATACAGAACCCTTCATGAAATGATAAACCTGCTGCAGGGGGAAACAACCAATTCTTCTCTTCTGACCCATTTAATTTTCCATTCGTCTGAGCAGGAAGATATTTGCTGCTGCAGCCTGGCTCTAAACAAGCTCCAACTTTAGTTCTCCATAAACTCAAAGCTTCCCTGTTGAGGGAAAAATCTTCATAAGGGCACATAAAATCAGACAGAATTCAATTAAAACAAACAGTATAAACACTAGAGTAATAAAATAATATTCATACTGTTTGAAAGAGCAGCGTTAATCTGGATACAACAACCTGTTTTTAACAGTAACATCCATCAGACTTGGCTTGTTGGTTTTATCAACGATAAAAACTAAACAAGCTTTTAACTGAGAAATGATTTTCACGAACCAGAAGCAGCTCAGTCAGTTCAGACTGCATTCTGAGTAAAGTGAGGAAGGTTCGGGAGGATGCAAGGAAGGAAAACACACTGTGTTGTCATTAATATAGTGACAAACTGAGTTGTGGTTGAACTTATCATCACGCATCACAGTCAGATGGTGGTCTCCTGCCGGGATTAAAAACTTTACGTTTGAACGTCCTTGTTGATAAAATGAACGATAAACCAGAGTCCGATAAAAGAGCAGTTCTCCAGTCACCGACTGATCCGTTTATTTCAGCTTGAACTAAACAATATTGATTAGAAGCTCCATAAATAATATACAGTTGGGAACAAAGACGTTATTTTATATTAGTCTATATATTAGTTTATTAGTTTATATATTAGTTTTTGCACAGATTCATCCAGAAAACACACACTGTGCACACACTTTTGCTTCAAAAACTCCCTTTGGTTTGCGTCCAAATAAATTAGGTTTTCATTTTCAAATAAAATAACAACCTTAAACATTAAAATAAGAGCAAGACCTGAGACAAAGTTTCACAGAGTGCAGAGGAAGGACTGAGTCCCAGCTTCAGGATGCAGTTGACTGCAGCCGCTCTGCTCTGCACGCTGCCACGAGCCCACCAAGCTCAGTTTACGCCACCCGTCCTCATGAACTCCATGCAACTCAGTGACACGCTTCCCTCCACTCACCCAAACCCCCGCTATACTGTCGCCCCAGAACCACACCGAGGCCCGTGGGAACCAGAGCTTTCTGTGCTGAGAGCCACAATCCACTGCCTGTTGTAAAAAAGCTCTTAAGACGTTTCTTTAAAGCCAAATTTTTGCTCCCCCTCTTAGATGTTTCTGAAGCTAAATGTCTTGCCCTGTTTTAGCCCTTTGACATCCTGAGATGAGAAACACAATTATCATAAACGGAAGACTTTTACGCTATGAAATCAAAGTTTAGCCACATTTTTTCCTCTCCAAATGTTTTACAGTTAAAGTACAAACACGTTAAGGTATTATAGTGAACCCCCGCCTATTCACTGAGCCTCGGGCCAGAAACTAACGCTTCCAGTTCAGTGGAAAAAATTATGCTGAGCATTTCTAAAATATTCTGAAGAAAGTGCAGCTGGGGAAGATGAAGTTTACAATCCTACTTGGCACGCTATTGGCTGGTGTTTGCAAAGCAGCCAATCAAGGAGCAGCATTTATTTTCCTTGGTGCTGATTGGCTGAAGCCCTGAGAGCAGAGATAATGAAGACTGTGGATGTTAGCCTCTGTGGTAATGCTAAGATGGTAGCCATTGTGTATTAATGCGTATTCAGGTATATTTGGTGTCTGAACTATTGAAACAGCCAGCTGAAGCGTTTTCAGAGGAGGTCTCAAGTATTCGTGGGCGGCTGCGGTCCCTGACCCCCGCCAATACCAGGGGTCCACTGTAGTGGCTCTCAAGAACTAGAATAAGTCTTCAAAATGTTGTCACTGCTAATTGTGACCCTTCTCTCAGATATTAGCACCCAGACTGCTGACCTCTCAGGGGTCAACCCGCTCTGTGGCGGACAGGAAGGCACCGTGTTTTAACAAAGGAGCAATGTGCTGCCTAAAGATGTGCCTGTTTATAAAAGGTTAAATGAGCGCCATCAGGTTGCTAAAACCATCATACTGGCTGATTTATGGGCATGTTGATAAAATAAGTCAACCTTCATTCATCAGCATAACAGACAGTCAGCTGGAGCAATGGGAGAGAAATGCTACAAAAATAAAAAGTCCAAATGCATCTCCCTGGGGCACCCCTGGTCAGAGAGGTTAAGGTAGAGCCACCATGATTGGTAGTAACAGAAAACTCTGACTCTGAACACACACCTGGACAAGAAATGCATGAAAGATGCTAAAAATGTTCAGTTTCTGATTGGCCGCTTCTTTCATAACTGCTGGTAGGAAATGCTGGCAGGAGTGCCTCAAGGAGTTCATTAAAAATCTGGAAGGTTTCCTCTGCAGGAGTCAGTCAGTAAGGAATGCAGAGAAGGCTGGATGTTGGGAATCAGACTGGAGTCCCGCTGCCTATGGAGAGGACAGAAGATGAGAAGCAGTTCAGATTACATGTTAGAAAGGAAATATAATCTCATGTTATTTCCAACTGTAACATAAACGTCTTGGATGGGTCCAGTTCATCCATTCTGCTGGGAGTCCAGCTGCATTAATTCACCTTCAGGGTTCAACTTTTAATAATGAAACTAAATTTAAGATCAGTCAGTTCACATCTTTATCAATTTTTCATAAAATAAAGTTTTTTTTAACTTCCATGCAGCATTTGTCATGTTTATTTTGTCATTATGTTTCATATTTATTGTGCATACATGTGTCTTATAAGTGAAAGATAATATATATATATTATATATATATATATATATATATATATATATATATATATATATATATATATATATATATATATATATATAAAGTTGTTTTTTTTTTTTTTTTAAATGGCACAGGGGGCGAGGGAGTCTAACAGTAACGAAGAATAATTAAACATAAGGAATAAATAAACACAATCTAACAAGAATAACTACAAAAGGACTGAACTAGGTGACCAGGTACTGGTGAGGAAGCAACCCAACCTTCTTCTATCAGACACTAACTTGGAGACAACGCTGGGAATAGCAATTATAACTTTGTGAAAAGATGTTGTTATGGTGAGGATGGAAAGAAAACAGATTTTCCAGCTTGTGAATCTACTGGGTTGAACGATTCAGCACATGGAGGCTCTGGTTGAGCTTCATTTCTGAACAACATTCAAACTCCATTTGGGATCAAAATCAGCAAATGTTCCAGGGGTGAAATATCTGCAGAGACAGGCCTGCAGGCTGGCTGGTTTACCCTCATCTAAATGTTTTCTGTTCCCTTTCTGGCATAAAAACGGGAGTTCAGAGCTTCTGAAGCGCTCCACACAGAACCTCGGTTTAAACCTGGACAATGTCGCCATCTGGTGGCCATGTTCAGATTTTCACCTGAGTGAAGCTGGCCCCCACATCTTCGAATCAAACAAAATTGGTGTCAAACGTTTGTGCAGCAAATATTTGCATTTGTGCCGATATCATTTTAAAGATAATAAAAAAAGTCTCCAGAGATCATCAAAGGAAGGTCAACCAGCAGCACCCCCCCACCACACACACACACACACACACACACACACACACATTTGCAAAAAATTTTGTTTGTGCTACTTGTATTTACAATATGTTCAGTTTTCTTCTTTCCATATTTTTAAACCTAAAAGCTAATAATAATAATAATAATAATAATAATAATAATAATAATAATAAATTCCAGAGCTTTCTGGGCTGGACAGGAACCGTGTCTTGGTATTAAAAACATTATTTTTGACAGCTGTTCGTTAGTTTAATGCCTGTTACCCTCACATCCGCCCACGAGGTCATCTTGGGATTCATCACATTTCTTTTGTATTAGTGAAGAAAAAAAACATAACTTGTTGATGATTACGTTAAACACTAAGACATCCGTTATCTTCCAATGAAAGCATGAATGGTTCTTTATCGGACTTGCTGCTGCATCAAACCTCGGCGCCAACAGCGCCACCTAGTGCTCAGCAACTAGGTTGACATGTTCTGCTTTGATCGCTGAGATGACGTCACTTCAGGATTTTGCAAAGAAGGGAAACTTTCCACTTTCAAGACAGAGTCAAGCAGAAGCATTGACATTACTTCACTGACATTAATATCTGCATATCTGAGACAAATTTCCAAAAAGATAAATTGCAAAACATAGATTATAAATTCATAAAAAGTTACATAAAAGAAACATGCATGTTAGCCAAGAAACACGCAGCAGATCAAGATGTGTGCAAACATGAAGACCCACAGCTTCTGAAGGGAGAACAAATCTTACTTTCCCACAACTGGAAATCTGACGCTTTCACTTCATGCGGGTTTGAAGCCGAGCCCGAGCAGCTGAGCAACAACAACAGATTCACTCGAGAACAAGATGTCAAGTTCAACCCGCAGCAGAGCAGAGCAGAGCAGAGCAGAGCACTGTGAACATGACAGCAAAACCAGGAACAGGAACATCAAACCACAGATTGCAACACAAACTTCTGCAGCTCAAAACATACAAGTCGATCAACAAATGTATAACCATGAGGAATTCTCTCCATCTCATCAGGACATTCAAATCTGGGTTTTTGTTTGCAGCCTTGAATGCAAAGTCAGCAGCTTCAACTCTGAACTTTGTTCCCACCACCAGGTGGCTCGTCTGACAGCTGCAACTCTGGCAAACTGACAATCCTGCAAACCACGACTGGAGAAGTGCGTCCAGCTTTGCACACAACACAAAACTCGCTATGACACAGAAAGTCACATCTACTGTTGGGTAAACAACTGCATGCAGATCTTCTTACCTGCAGAAAGAGCTGCTCTCCTGAGCGGGAAGCAAACACTGCGGTATGTGAAAAGTTGTTTACTGGAAAAAGTTCTGGGGTGGAGCTAAGCACTCTTGGTATTTCCTCATCTTCTGACAGAATTTGGACTCTGTGGAGAGTTTAAAAAGCAACAAAAGACATTCATTTTCCAAGAAACTTATAGGTGGTTATACTTGAGCTTTCATTGATGACTATATTGTGTTGGTTTTCTGTATTTTACATTGCTGTCTGTTTTGCTGGTTATACCCTTCTTTTGAAGCACTTTGTGACCTCTGTGTGTGAAAACCTCCTAAGTAAATAAACGTTTTCTTTACAGTTATGACAATGTATAACAGAATTGAATTTTATTGCTTCCATTTTGTGGCAAAGCTTCCTATACAGCTTTACTCTGGTAGATATGAGTTGATTTTAAAATGCCAAGGCTGTATTTCCTAGTAGGTGTGGCTTTTTAGAAGCCACTTCTATAAAATAAAGCTCTCAGGAGGAAGGAAAGACTCGTGACAGTGTTGCATGACTTGGATTAAACAGCTACAGTTTAAACGTGGAATCGTCTTTTCTGATGGTTTCTAATGGATGCTCAACTAATTATTTTCCATCTCCTGCTATTAACCTTTTACTTTCATGAATATCAAAAATAATCCTACATCAGTTCATCAGTTTTTCTTGTGTCTTCTCAAACCCCCAGTCAGTCATGGAAGATGGCAGCTGGTACTGAGGCAGGTTCTGGTTCTGCTGGAGGTTTCTTCCTGTTAAAGGAGAGTTTTTCCTCTCCACTGTCGCTACATGCATCCTCACTATGAGGGATTGCTGGAAAGTCAACGACACAACGCCGTGCAGTCGCTACGTGCTCGTCCAGGAGGGGTGAACGCTGCAAGTCAATGACACGATGCTCTGCTGGGCTTCCTGAGAAACTTTCTGAACTATGAATAATTAATTGTGCTGCTGTATTGTTTGATAACTAGGATCAACTGGAATGTATTTGTGACTGAATTGATTTTTTTTCTTCTGTAAAGAGCTTTGAGACAACATTTATTATGAGCTGGTGCTATGGGAATAAACTGAACTGAGTTGAATTGTTTAGTCATTACTGCTTACAATTAAAAGCTAAAGATCTTTACAATATAACGCAGTACTCAGACTGGGTGTTGAATTATATGAAAGTAAGAAAAAGGCTGTTTTACCAAATTCTGTTTTCACTCTGGGGACATAACAGTATTTTTGTGCATAACCTGGTAAAATAACTATTCGTATGATATGTGACGCACCACAGCAAAACCAGGAACAAGTCATCAGAGCAGCAAAGGAGAGAAAAAAGGTAAAAACCATACATTTCTGAGAAAATAGTGGTTTTCTTTTTTTTGCCAAATATTCTAGTGGAAGTCCTGAAGAACCCACCTCATGCTTTAGACCTTTATTAGTCCCCCCAGGGGGGAAATTACATTTCAGTGTAGCCCGTCCAAGAAAAAAAACCAGCAAAAAACGAACAACAACATAGATGGGTAGACAGGTTTCTGAGGCCACCAGATCAAAAAGACCACATTAGGTAAGGGGGTGGGGGTGGGGGCGGGGGCGGGGGGGGTCATTTATCCCTGACAGGATACAGTCTGAGATTGCAAAAACCCTCAGCACAAGGGGGGCCAGCGGAGGCGGTGAGTCCTGCTTTTTTCCAATAGAGGGGATAAATTATTCATATATACATTAATATAAAGTGGCGTGTAAAAGTTTTCATACCCCTTGAACTTGTCCATATTTTGTCACATCACAACCACAAACAGAAAATTATTTCATTGGAATTTCATGTGAAAGAGTGACACAAAGTGGTCTACAACTGTGAAGTAGAAAGAAAATTATATATGATTCAAAACTTTTTTTACAAATAAAAAACTGAAAGTTACGGTGTGCAAAAGTATTCAGCCCTCTTTTCTCTGAGTGCAGCCTTCAGAAGTTTCCTGATGATTGCTAACGGCTAAATAGAGTCCACCTGTGTGGAATCTAATCTCAGTGCAAATCCAGCTGCTCTGTGGCGCCTCAGACAAGACTTACCAAGACGAGGCCGTCCACCTAAACCTCCAGGCCAACAAGGACTCTGGACGATGCAGACATCCCCAGCCCAGGTGGGGGAATCTGTCCACAGGACAACTATCAGTCCTGCCCTGCACAGATGTGCTCTTCATGGAAGAGTGGCGAGAAGAAAGCCACTGTTAAAAGAAAACCCTGAGAAGTCCTGTTTGCAGTTCGCCAGAAGCCGTGTTGGGGACACAGCAAACATGTGGAAGAAGCTGCTTTGGTCAGACGAGAGCAAAGTGGAACTTTTTGGCCAAAATGCAAAACGCTGTGTGTGGCAGAGAACTAACACTGCACATCACTCTGAACACACCATCTCCACTGTCAAATATGGTGGTGGCAGCATCATGCTCTGGGGGCAGGGAAGATGGTCAGAGTTGATGGGAAGATGGATGGAGCCACATCCAGGGCAATCTGGGAGGAAACCTGTTGGAGTCAGCAGAAGCCTTGAGACTGGGGCGGAGTATTGCACAAGTCAATGTTTTTCTTTGTTTAAAAATGTCTAATGGGGGCATTAACATACAATTTATATCACACAAGTAATCCACAGACACAAAACCCCCCAAAGTAAATTAGTCCACCGAAAAAGTATTTAATGAAGAAAAGATTATCAAAAATACAGAAAATCAAGAAACCAGCTGAACTGTGACAGGATTTTGAAATCATTCCTGCTGCTATATGCAAACTAATACCAGCTGGTTTAATATTAAATGATGTTCTATAAAATGGTTTTTCATTAACAAAGTATGGCTCAGAGTTGTACATTTGGTAAAAGCAAGTAGTTAAGTAATGCACTCAACAGCAGTGTCCTCTATGAACACTCACTGCACAAGACTCCACTGCTGAAGAAAAAGCATGTTGGAGCTTGTAGAAAGAGAGAATATGGTCTGTGCAATGATGTCCTTGGATGTCATTGTACTCATTTTATTTGGAAGAAGAATGGTTCTGTACGTCATATCAAAACATCATCAAAAGTCAAGTTTGCAGGTGGGAACATCACGTAACAGGCTGCTGCACAGCACATTGTTGATGATGACCAGAGACATTTACCAGACATTCTTGATAAGAATCTGAAGATGGAATAGGTTTAAACATTTCCAAGCAAGACAACAGCCTCATTTACAGAGCCAGGGAAACTCGGAAGAAAGAAAGTAAAACTACTGGAATGGCCCAGTTAGTCACCTGACTGGTATCCAACTGGAATCTACAGAAAGAACTGAAGATCTGTGTGCATAGAACACACCCCGAGCAACCTTCAAGATGAGAAGATTGTGTGGTCGATTAGGTCAAAAGTTACACGAGCAATGCTTGTGACTATTCTGTCCACGCAGGAGACGTCTTGAGGAAGGTTTCCCTGCTGGACCTGTTACCTATCTGACCCCATTTCAGATAAAAAGACGACGTCAAATGGATGGATGGATGGATGGATGGATGTTTATTAACAGCAATAACAGCAAATAACGCAGATTGAAGAGTAGAAGAAGAAAATGAGGAGAATTGGTCAGTTTGTCCTTCAGCAGCCTAAAGCAGCGCAGCAACAGAGACAGATCAGGATAACCTGAGCCCTTAGGATGAGGCAGGAGAGAGGCAGAGCCAGGCACGACAGTCTTTCTGTATCCCCCCCCCGTCGGATCGGGCTGTACACTCTACCTCCCCCCTACTCCCACACTTGACACTTAACCCTAACTATAAGCTTCATCAAAATGGAAAGTTTTAAGCCTGGTCTAGAAAGCAGACTTAAGTCTGCCTCGCGAACTAAAACTGGGAGCTGGTTCCTCAGGAGAGGAGCCTGATGACTGGAGGATCTGCCTCCCAGTCTCCTGGAGCCTCCAGGACCAGCAGGAAGCCTGCAGGCTGAGAGCGAAGGGTTCTGGTTGGAACATCTGGACCAGTCAGGTCTCTGATGGATGATGGAGCTGATTATTAAAGGCTTTACATGTGAGAAGGAGAGTCTGAGATTATAATCTGGGTTTAACAGGGAGCCGATGAAGGGAAGCTAAAATAGAAGAAATATGATCTCTGTTTTTAATTTCCATCAGAGCTCCTGCTGCAGCGTTCTGGATCAGCTGAAGGCTTTTAACTCCATCCTGCGGACGTCCTGACAGTATAGAGTTGCAGTCGTCCAGCCTTGAAGGACCACATGCAGGGACTAGTTTTTCAGCATCACCCCTGGACAGGATATTTCTAATTTTGCCAATATTCCAGAAGTGAAAGAAGGAAATTCTAGAAACTTGTTTAATATGGGACTTAAATGACATCCTGGTCAAAAATAACACCGAGGTTCTTTACTTTATTATCTGAGGCCAATTTAAAGCTGTCCAGATCAGTGATTGACTGAGCAGTTTTTTGTCTTCAGCACATGTCTGCAATCTCCCTAATAGATTGGAGAAAATATATTTCTTTTTACTCTGTTGATGTGAATTTTACATGAAAAATCAGTTACAACCCAAGTAATCTCCACATACAAAGCAATTCAAACAAATTATGCCATTAATTAGGCTGTGTGTATTAAGGTGGGATGAAAAAGGAAATAACTATTGAACAAATTGTCTGCATGCTCCTGCTAGCTTAGATTGCAACAAGTAATAAGATTATTTACCATAACTATGCAGATGATACACAGCTCTATATTAAGGCATATGACCGGTATCTAGTCCTTAGAAAGGACCACCAGAACCTACAAGATTTGGAGGCATTTTGAATGAAACAAAATTCACACAATTCAGTATAGTTCAGTTGAGAATGCCAATCACTGAACAGTTTCTATCAAAGAAAACCATGATTCCATCAAATCACTGACTTTTCAGCAATCCCTCATCCTGAGCAAGTGGCATGTGGTAACAGTGGACGTTTGGTTGGATTTGGTCATCATTACCTCATAAATGATGGATGGCTCGTCTCGAGTTTCCAAACCATTGGCCTGTTTTTTCACTTCAGGGAAGGTTTGTGATTTCCCCTTCCTTCTGGCATGATACACAGCTGACTGACAGCACACTGTTTGGAGACGACTGGGGAGGAGGTCCCCCACAACTTAAAGGAGTTAGAGCAGTTTTCCCTCATAGAGAAGTATGCTTGCGTTTCTATGACTCAAACCTATACTGCTGTAAAACCAAACACTCAAAATGTCAGTTATATTTCGTACTTGGTTCAGATTTAATTAGCTCCTTTTAAGTCCAAGTAACCAAACAATACAGAAACAAACTACCAGAGGCTCAGAAAATAATGATGCAAATGATCTACAAAAATCTAAATGAATGTCCTGAGGTAAAGCAGGTTGTTAAAACAGCCCTCACTCATGGAATCAGGCTACGTTTATGCACCAACAGTGTCCCTGATCAGTAAGGCTTTAATGCTGAAAACACATCTGCAGACCGCAGTAGAAAAAGATTCATATGATTAGAAAAACTATTTAAAGGATCTGAAAACGATCTGAGGCAGAGCTGCACAGGTAAACAGGGAGTGACTCAAAGTTAAAATAACTCTAACTCAGCTGGTGAGACGCCTCCTTCCTGTTCTGTGAAAGAATAATCACTGTCATCAGCTGGTTGTCAGAAACACAAGCTCTCTGCTGCACTGTGATGAGTACAGAGCATTTTATAAAAGATCAATACTTTTATTCTAACCTCCAAGCTGAAGCTTTCAACCAGGTTTGTTTTATTTCTCCAGATCCAGATACGTTTTTGAGCTGAGGTTTTGCTACCAGGTTTTTGTTTATATTTGCAGAATTAAATTATCCATAACTAGCTATCAAGCCTCTTTCTATAAGAGCTATCGCTTCTGGGTTTATTGAGATATAAATATCTCCCTCCTCCTCCTCGGAAAGCTCACTCTTTACTGGCTGGCAGATGTGACCAGTTTCCCTCTCAGGGGGAACTTCTTTAAACAGGTTTTCCTTGTCAGTCAATAAAACACAAATTTCCAGTCTATCTTTAAGGAAGGAATTACTTTAAGAAATTACTGCTAATCGAAACACTGCTTCTACAAATTATGTTGTGTATTCATACATAACTGGCATTTTGGCTTTTTGGTCAAATTGATACTCCTGGAATCCTAAAAAAAAAACATGATATAGTTTGTGTTGGAACCCCAACCATGAGGAACTGAACTACTCACAGCGAACAAAGAGACTGGTATAAAAACTCTGAATCCCAGAATGCACTGCATTAACCCACTTTCAGTTAGGAGGAGGAAGAGGCATTTAAGAACATGATCATATGAAATCATGCTTAAACAAAACTCTGTCACATTGCCCATAATCACGTCTTCATCCATAGCTCTCATGGCCTGAATTGGACGAGAGCCATGCACTTCGATCTTTCTTCTCTGGTGAAGAGAAGTGCTACATCTTTGAAGAAACCCTCAATCCAAAGTAAATGTTCAGTCTACTGTCTAGGTAATCGGTGGCTGTATTCTGGCCGAAGATTAGTTGTTATTTTAATATCTAAGCCTTTTCAGGCACGCATTTGAGAATAACTACGACTGAAAGCTATTTGGCTATTACTTCCCAATAATCAGGTGGTGCCCTGACTTGGTAATTTTGATCTAAATTATGAATGTTGTTAATAATTTCCTTCAGTATTTATTAGTAGTTATTCATGGACAACCCAGATCTACTGTTGCCCAACTCTTGAATGATGCACACATATGCACACAGTTGTTTTTATTTTTATCATCTCTTAAGTCTATATATTCATATTATTGGTAAATGGCCTGTACCTGTATAGTGCTTTATCAAGTCTAGAGGACCCCAAAGTCCTTCACAATACATTCAGTCATTCCTCCATTCACGCACACACTCACAAACTGATGGTGGTGAGCCACTGGGCCCTCTGGCCATGTCTATAGGCTGTGCTAATTCATTACTTGTGCACCTGGTTCTGATTCTCAGAGAACAGAGATGCCCATCGGCACCGATCAGCTACCTGGGGTTCAGTTTCTGTGCTCCATCTGTCTGGATATCTTCATTGATCCAGTCAGCACGCCATGTGGACACAACTTCTGCAAGAACTGCATCACTCTCCACTGGATTTATGACAGAAGGTACCAGTGTCCATTGTGTAAAGAGATGTTCATCCCAAAACCAAAGCTGCAGGTCAACACTCTGATCTCTGCTCTGGCTGAGGAGTACAGGAGGCCAGCAAGAAACAACACCCAGAAACAAAACCCTCCTGACCCAGAGGAACGTTGCCCTGATACCAGCCCCAGAACAATGTGGATATTGCAGATTTGCTTGTCACTGTTAGTGTGCCTTTGTGTCTACTCTCAAACAGCTGAAATCAAAGGGAAAATGTCAGAGATTGAGGTTGAAATGGATAAGAAGACACAACAGATTCAGCTGAAGATGAAGTATTTAATGAGAGGACATGTTGATCCTATCTTAGAAACTATAAATCGTCAGAAAACAACAGCGGAGCAGGCTGAAGGTTTTATGAATGAGCTGGAGGAGCTCATCATTCAGCTTTCTGATGCTTTCCTGGTGGAGTCTCTGCCTGAGGAGAAAAAAGAGAAAATCTCCCAACTGCTGAAAAGAACTGAACTGAGAAGAGCTCAGCGCTGCGCAAAGCACATAACATTTGATCCTAGAACAGCACATCACCGGTTGAAAGTGTCTGATGATGGGAAAGAAGTACGTTTACATGATGGTTTCATCAAAATTCCAGACACTCCAAAGAGATTCTCCTACTCTGCTGCTGTTTTAGGACAGCCAGGCTTCTCTTCAGGCCAGTTTTACTTTGAAGTTCTGGTTAAAGGAAAGACTGACTGGACTTTAGGAGTGGCCAAAGAGTCAATCCATAGGAATGGGGAAAGCTCCCTGATGCCTCAGAATGGCTACTGGACGATCAGGCTCAGAAATAAAGGTACATACAAAGCTCTTACCGGGCCTGATGTTGTCCTCCCTCTTCAGACTCGTCCTGAGAAGGTCGGGGTTTTTGTGGATTATAGGGAGGGTCTAGTCTCCTTTTATGATGCAGATTCTGCTTCTGTGATCTATTCCTATACTGGCTGCTCCTTCACCGAGAAACTCTACCCATACTTCAGTCCTTCCACTGATAAAGGTGGTGAAAACTCTGCACCTCTGGTCATTATCTCCCCATGAAAACACGTAACATTTGTCTCATTGGATCACGGTTTCTTCATGCTGTACTTTGTGCCTCTTTTCCTTCATGTGTCTTAGCAAATTAATGGAAATTTGACTCCATAATCACAAAATAATTATAGTTTGATAAATAAAAACAAACACACTTATAAAAGTGTTTTTCATGTCAGCTTTGGCTGCTACATGAAGAGGAATTTACTTTAATGGGCCTTGTATTAAATGGTTCTCACTGCAACCTGGAAGTCTTTTACTTCAAACCATGTTCAGAACTGAAAATACCTTCTGGATGAAATGCCTTTAAGAAAGAAGAATAGAACTCTAATAGCCTTCGAGTAAAGCCTCCAGGACTAGCATGTCTTAGCTCTAGCATTAGCATTAGAATGCATGTAACCAAATAACCAGATGATACTTTGTGAACTCCTTCTAGTGGTTTCTGGAAGAAATTTGAATGTGATACATTTTACAAGCTTTCCTCATGATCTGTGTTGGAAATAAAAATTCTGAAGATATAAACAACTCTGCTGTTGTTCCTGTTTGTGAAGGACCTGCCACCACTGTCAATCAAATGGGTCCTCTCTACGAATGCACAACAATAAGCTGATCCAATGTAAGGGGGTAAACAATCCAAAAAAAAAAAAAAACCATAAATAAAAAACAAAACTGGAGAAAGAGAAACAAAGCAGCATCTACAATTGTTCCTGAATCTTTGTTCCCAAGAGAAAACATCATCTTCTTGATGTTTTACAATCCTGACTGGCTCTCAGGGGAAAAGAGCAAATATTGACTGTCTTGGTTTGGTTTACATGAGTTCCCACAACAAAGAGGAGAGCCAGAGAGCAATAACACAAAATTGTCTCATTTTTATTTTTCTTGAAAAAACACCATATTTACACCCAAACTGCCAAGCGGACCTGAACTGAATGAGGCCCAAACCTACACAGTGGCGAAACATTTGATCCAGATACGGTCCATCCATGGCTCAAGGTGTTTGGTGATGGGAAACAAGTCCGTCTAAATGATGCTTTAATCACACCTCCGGACAATACAAAGACTCTCCTACTGTGTTAATGTGCTGGCTAAGCAAGGGTTCTCTTCAGGCAGGTTTTACTTTGGGGTTCTGGTAAAAGGAAAGACTGGCTGCACTTTAGGAGTGGCCAAAGAGTTGATCGATAGGGAGGGAGAAGGACGACTGATGCCTCAGAACAGCTACTGGACGATCGGGCTCAGAAACAGGCATAAATACCAAGGTCTTTCCAACCCTTCTGAACATCTTCCTCTCGAGTCTCATCCTGAGAAGGTGGGGGTGTTTGTGGATTATGAACAAGGTCTGGTCTCCTTCTGTAATGTAGATGACACCCTTCACATGTACTCCTTTACTGCCTATACCTTCATTGAGAAACTCTACCTGTTCTTTAGTCCTTTCAGCGCTAAAGGTGTTAAAAACTCTACACCTCTGATCATCAACCCTGTCTCGTAGGATGAGCAGAACAAGGCAGCTTTTCTGATCGTTGTATCACAGTTTCTTATGCTTCTGTTTAAGCTATTTTTTCTAGTTTGATGCCTTTGTAGATTTGGGATTGCAATGCTGGCTGTTTAAAAATGAAATGCCCCAGAATGAATGATATTGCCTCCAATATCATGGTGAATTTTACCCATGATGATTTCATGTCTCCTCAATTCAATGGTTTGCCTTTAGTGAATAAATTTCATTATCACGAACTTGATTCACAGACGAAGTGTTGAGTTCATCAGCAATATTTTCCTACAGAAATGCCATCACTTTTTTGCACCCTTAAAATTTCTGATTTCCATCCTGTAGTGACAGACCAATGGTTTGTGGGCTCCCTCTAGTGGTCTGATGAAGATGGTTCGACAGCACATTTCTTAGGTTTTTTTTGTTAAACTGTTCAGGATATACAGTAACTTACTTCACCTTACAGGTGAGGGGAAAATTTACCTTGTTCACATTTCTTAAAGTCTCAAAAACCTGTAATTTTAACATAGGTGTGAAGACTTCCAAGAGCTGCTGTATCAGCACAAAAACAGCACAACCTCTCAGTCAGTTCATAGGTTTTAACAATTCATTTTTTCAAAATTCTAGTGAAGTCTCAAGTCACTCAGAGGCAAGTTCAAGTCAAGTCTTAAGTCTTTGGCCCGAATTCAGAGTCAAACTTTTATGTCTCAAGCAACTAAAATTTTCTAACAATTTTCCATTCAAATCCACAACATTTAGGTCACCTATAAGCTTTAATAATATTGGGAAACTATCCACATTTAAAATCTTTGTTCTTTGTTCTAAATAGTAAAAACATTCAAATCTAAGGTATAAATTACAACATAATGAACGAGACAAAGTGGAGTAAGTAAATAAATGACTGTTGAACTTCTGAATGAATGTAACAGGAAGTGCTTTTATTTTGATATTTCCAGCTGCAGCTAGTTTAACAGCAAGAGAACGTCAGAGTTAAGTTCTCTTTATCCTCATCACTTTCCAGTCATTAATGCAGTGTTCAGTTGGAGAGACGTTCATGTGGTCATTATTATGAAGCCACAGCAAATATGAACAGGTTGCTATGAACCACCAACATCCCATAATAATCCCCTGACACACTTCCTTTCACTCTAAATTACATCAGATAAAAACTAGTTCTAAGACTCAAGTCTCAGACCAGGAGTCCAAGTCAAGTCCCAAGACTAGTACCTACTCAGCACGGCTCGACTTGGATCTGCTCCGAGGAGGTTCCAAGCGAGCCAAATCGTTTTGAAAACACCACATCAAACACTTGTCAGTCACTGTTTGGCTAGGAGGTGGAGTCACTGGTTGCATCACTAGAGCGATTCCCAGACCGTCAAGGACAACAACAGCTAGAGTGGTTCGAACTGAAGAAATTAGAAGCACTTCGACCAAATGGACGCCATTTACGGGCACCGACTGGCGAGCAACGAGAGGGAGAGTTAATACGACTCGACCACTGCGTTGCTGGATTCCATGATGGATGACGATGAGTGTTTTGTGACTTTAAACACCTTCTATGTAACTCATTCTGTCTGCAGTAAGCTTGCTTCAACCAGACAAGGATTTTCTGAAAGTATCGCTGTTGTCTCCCGCCCGAAGACAATAAGATAGCCACTTAGCATCAACGCCAACTCTGTGCTCTGCTCGGATTTTTCGCTCACCGTCTCTTACGTGTATTGTTCATGTACTTAAGTGATGTTTTGTCATTCCAAGATCTCTTTCTGCGTGCAAGGGGTATTCTTCCACCTCTCCTAATTTGGACCCTCCAAGCCTCCCTGCTCACCGGCACCAGCTTTGTTACAGCCAATGTCCAGCAATATGCCCCCCTCCCAAATTTTTATTTTAAGAGATATAAAAATGTGTTTACCTTGAGTTTTTTTTGCTGTACATTGTAGGACAGGCTGTCCTATTTTGTTTTTTTGTAAATAGTTTGAATTTTCCTGCTGTCACCAATAAAAAATGGCTACCTATATGCTTGCATCATGATTTTCCATTTTGTCTGAGCAGACACTGGTGGAAAGAGTCAATAGTCCAACCCAAGTGTTTTGACATTTGTGTAAACTGATGTCTCATTTCCAAGAAGGTAACCTAAATACTGGGTAAGTCATCACACAATCAACTCTATTATTGGATGTTCCAGTGCAGAAAAAACTGTACTCTTTAGTGATTTTAGCACTTTTATATTATTGAATCCCTAAAACTAGAGAGAGGTTCCCCTCGGTGGATGAGGGAGGTGTTAGAAAGACCTGAAAAAAGACTACAGAGGAGGTGGAGCTGCACAGGTAACATGAACATGCTTTCACTTTCAGTTGTCTGCTCAGCAGCAGTTGTTGTTCACACGGTTCTGTTCAGTTCTGTAAAACCAGACTCTGGATCATCAGGAGGTTCTAACAAAGAGTCTCTGCTGAACGGAGGTGAGTGCAGCTCTTCTCACGTCTTTGTGTCGCCTTGTTTCCTCTAAGACTGAACTTTTCTGTTAGATCTTTGTTGTATTCAGAAGTCCACGCAGGTTTGCTTTGTGTGTGGACATGCTGAAGTGTCAGTGAGATTATTATTGACGGGACAGCAAAGGGAAGGTGGCATAAATTACATGTAGAAAGTAATTAATTCTGCCATAAATCATATTTTACTGAGGACCTGATGGTAATTTTTTAAAAAGCTAAACAGCAGCACCTCCCTCTGATCTGATTGGTTGATTTCCACCAAGTGGTTTCCACATCTTAGGGGTTGCTTTTTAACTGGCTGTTTTTCTACTTTCTGCACTGATACCATCAAACGGTGAACTACTGAGATATGATGCTTTCGCTCTCAGAGGAAGCAGCCACCGAGGGATTCTGAGATAAAAAACAGCTCAGCATGTTGATAGGAGGTATATCTGGGCTCCTTTCAGTCAACAGCTTACTGAGATCAGAACAAAATGTTCCTTCGGTGAAAACCTTTCTGATACTACAGTGGCTATAAAAAATATTCGCCCCTTAGACGTTTTACCTTTTTAATACTTTTAGAAATCAATCATGATCAACAAAATTTGGCTTTTCTGACAAAAATAAAATATGAAAAACCCTTTAATGTCAAAGTGAAAACTGATTTCTACAAACTAATGATAATTAAATAAAAATATGTAACATAAATGAAGTGATTGCATAAATATTCACCCCCTTCCAGTCAGTATTTGGTAGATGCATGGTCTCAGTCAGGCTGCTCACCTGGATGCTGCAGTTTTCCTCCATTCCTCCTGCTAAACTGATCCAGCTCTGTCGCGATACATTGGAATCGGCTGTGAACAGGTCTGGCCTTTGAATAGGCCACTCCAGAACATCCACCTTGTTGTGTGTGTAGCTGAAGCTACACAGAGATGGTAGCTGAAGCTGTAGTTCTCCTGCAGACGGAAACAAATCTCCCCCAGGATTTCTCCATGCTGTGTTCATTTTACCTTCTACCTTTACAAGCCTTCCAGGGCACCCTGCTGAGAAGCCTCCCCACGTGGTGCGTTTGTGGTGATGTGCTGAACTTGGTGTCCTCCAAACATAGCATCTTGTCTGATGGCCAAAAAGCTCCATTTTGGTCTCATCAGACCAAAGAACTTTCTGCCATTTGACCGTGGAGTCTCTTCCCACGTGCCTTTTGGCAAATTCTAGTCCAGCCTTGATCTGAGTTTTCTTCAACAATGGCTTTCTCATCACCTCTCTCCCATCACGCTCTGACTGGTAGAGAACCTGGGCAACAGTTGTCTGCAGAGTCTCTCCCATCGCAGCTGCTGAAGCTTGTAGCTCCTTCAGCGTCGTCATGGTAACCTGGCGTCCTCTCTCACCAGTCTCCGAGTGACTGGTGAGACCGTGGTCACTCAGGTTGTGAGGACGGCCCGATCCAGGCAGATTTACACATGGACCAGATCTTGATGATGGAGAACTCCAAGGGAGAGCAGTCTCTCACTCTCTGTTTCACTGATTGTGGGACTACTGGCACCAGTTGGCTGGACCTCTGTTGAATTAGGTCAGTCATTTTAAAGATCGTGAATATTTATGCCATCACCTCTTTTATGTTACACTTTTGTAAAAAAAAAAAAAAGGCATGTTATTTTGATCTTGATTGATTTATAAAAGCAATAAAAGGAGAAAAAATTCAAGTGTTCAAGAGAGTGAATACTTTCTATAGGCACTGCATCCGACCACAGTGGTGCAGCTTATACTGCTGCCTTGGTCTCTGGGTACTCCAGGTTCCTGTTGTCTTCTGAAGACATGCATGTCTAGTTAACTGAACACTGTGAATAGCCCTCAGGTGTCTCCATGCATGGTTGTCTGTCCTGCGTGTTTCTGCGTTGATGGACTAGTGACCTCTGAGTTCTCACTTGACCAGCTGTCCTGTTCAGTTTTAAACATCTCACCTTCTTGCCTCAGGTCTCGACGCGCAGACATGTCCATGGCCAGCTGTCTCCTATCTGAGGACCAGTTTCGGTGCTTCATCTGTCAGAACGTCTTCACGGATCCAGTCAGCACACCATGCGGACACAACTTCTGCAAGAACTGCGTCACAGAAAACTTGCGTGATGATGTCCCGTTTCAGTGTCCCATGTGTCAAAAGATGTTCTTCCCAAAACCGGAGCTGCAGGTCAACACTCTGATCGCTGAGCTGCTCGACGTGTTCAGACGGGCAGCTCTGCGCCAGAAACCTAGCTGCACTTTCTCCACTAAGACCAGAAGGATTGCCATGATATGTGCCATGGCTCTGTTCCTTATGTTATCCTCTCAAATCAAACGCAACCCTCCTGTGACAGAGGAAACTGAGGGAAAGCAGCCGCAAACGCCAGAGGGAAACATCCAGAAAATGATCGAGGACATCAAACTCTGTTCACAGCTCAAGACACAAGATGTTTGGACCTTTAGTTCGGCAAAGAGATGCCAGACTCTGACCCCTGAACAGAACAGGACTCAGCAGGAGCTGATCTCTGCTGCTCAGCTGGAGCAGATCTTCACTGAGATGATGAGGAAGGAAATTCCCAGGCTGCTGATTCGAGCCGAGCTGATGAGAGCCCAACGATATGCGGTGGATGTGACTCTTGATCCGCATACCGTGCATCCCAAGCTTATCCTGTCAGACGACAGGAAACAAGTGAGCTGTTGTAACCCAAAGAGGAATCTCCCACATGACCCAAAGAGGTTTATGCATTTGAAATATGTTTTAGGAGAGCAGAGCTTCTCTTCAGGCAGGTTTTACTTCGAGGTCCAGGTGAAAGGAAAGACTAACTGGACTTTAGGGGTGGTCAAAGAGTCCGTCAAAAGGATGGGACTCATCAGACTGAGCCCCCAGTCTGGTTTCTGGTCCTTAACTGTGAGGAATGGAAATGAGTATTCTGGTCTGTCTAACCCTCCAGTCCATTTCTTTCTTAAGTCTGGTCTTGAGAAGGTGGGAGTGTTTGTGGATTATGAGGAGGGTCTGGTCTTCTTTTATGATGTTGATGCTGCTGCTCTGATCTACTCCTTCACTGGCTGCTTCTTTACAGAAAGACTCCACCCATTCTTTGGTCCAGGTCATAACTACGACGGGACAAACGGTGCCCCTCTGATCATCACAGCTGTCCCCTTCCCAGGATAACTCATTAACAACTGGATGTTCCTTATGGGTCCTTCCTCATGGTTCTCCAAATGCATTTAGTCTTTGATGAACCACTTTAAGCCCTTCACTCAGAGCAGTTTCTACCATTCAGTTCTGATAAATACAAAAGAAATGTATTGAAATGTATTGTGTTGCAGTGGAACTGCCTATATGTAATTTAGTATTCGTGGATTTTTATGTGGTACTTAACTCCCAATTATTTGTGGAAATTCACCTATCCTCAAACTGTTTCATAGCGCATAGTGGAGGGCACTGCTAACTTAAAAGTTAGCTGCACTAACCCTAAAGCACTATTTATTAACATTAGTTCCAGAAACGCTAATGCTAATGCTAAAGTGCTAATATCCACCATGTGTTAATGACACATGTTATATCGCCCTCCACAGGACCAAAATTGTTTATTCCACACGTATCAGCATGGTTGTGCTTCCAGAAGTATTTCTTTGGAACAGATCTTTCACTCATGATTTCAGTTTCAACCCTTGGTTGTTTGTTCATGTCATATTTTTCTCTATTTATTCATTGGTTTGTTGTATCCTTGCCACTTGCTCAATAAAGTTTGTTTTTTTAAAAATTATATATATATATATATATATATATATATATATATATATATATATATATATATATATATATATATATATATATATATACACACATACATAACGTGAAGAACTTTATACAACGTTTAGAAAATAGCCAAATAAATTAGGGCTTTCTAATGTATCTGTAAAAATTTTGGGTGTGCTAAACGTTTTCAAAGTTTGCGAAAACTCTAAAGTGCCAAAGGACCAGTTAGCTCTGCTATTAGAGCATTAGCTGAACTGTGTCCATCACTAGTAGAGAGAAGCTGATACCACAATGCTGTTTGACACGATATTAGCTTTTGGTGTTTCTAATTTTCATATTAAGGCATATTAAGATACTTGGTGTTTAAACTATTAAAATAGGCAGCTGGACGTTTTCAGAGAGTGTTTCAAGCATTTGCGGATTTTAGCTATTTGGTATGGTCCCTTACACTCCTCAAATACCAGGGGTCCACCATAATCTATTAAATGCCAAAAATAAAGATGAAGAGCAAGCCACTCAGACATTTTAATGAAATACTAAAAGAAAAAGGCTCCCCTTTCCTCTTTATGTAATATTCTCCTTCCAAGCAGATAGAAAGTATCATTTTAAATTTTTTTGTTCAATCGTTCTCCCAGTTTTTCGTAAATGTCTTTCAGTTCTTTGACTTTTATACGCAAGAGGTAATGTCGTCATGTCCGGACATGACTGTAGGCGTATCACTTTAAAAAGGATGATCCAGCTGTGCAAAAAGCTGTAAAGCAAACAGCGGTATGGCGGCAGTTATAGCGGAAGAAGCAACCCTACAACAGCAGAGATGACGTTTCAGCAAGAAAGAGAAGGAAATCTGACCGTTAAAGACGTCTTGTTGTGCATAATACTATATGGTAGTTTGATGAATACATGGATCCCTGGTGGTCTAGTGGTTAGGATTCGGCGCTCTCACCGCCGCGGCCCGGGTTCGATTCCCGGTCAGGGAACACTGTATTTTTTTTTTTTTCCTTTTGTCCTGACCATGACACATTTACATGTTCTGTTAGCCATCTGCAATGTTTCTCTTTAACCCTTCATAAACGAAAAGCATAAGAATGGCATTTGATCGAATCAGCCTATTATGCTGTGCTTAAGACAAACTGTCTTTTTTCCTGCACTGTTTCCTTCAAATATTGTTATTTTTTAATAAATAAAGGACCCGATACGTCGGTAAACCACGGACATAGTTTGTCTAAAAGTAGTAATGACAAAAAGTAACCTCCTCCTTCGAGCCGGAATCGAACCAGCGACCTAAGGATTACTAGCAGTTGCTTCTACAGTCCTCCGCTCTACCAACTGAGCTATCGAAGGGGGGATGGAAGCACACATGTCCCGCGAGCTATTTGACAGGGCATGTCGACCCCCGCTGTGCTGGCTCTTGCAGCTGCTTTTTCTGCCGTTTTCTTATTCCACGATCCCATGAAATGACGCAGAACCGTCAGTTTAAATTTCATTCATTCTTTATTTTTTTCTTGTATTAATCATTCATACTCCTGCAATTATTTTTGCCGTATTTACACTTTTTTTTTTTTATTTTTTTTATTTATCATGTTTTCATGCTCTCAGACCAGTACCCATTATCACGTCTCCACCACAAGATGCCACAGTGGGCCGTTAATAATCCACAGATTTACTGGTGAGGAGAGTTCCCCTCAGAGGGAATGAGACATGGTGGTGGTTTAAACAAAAATAAAAAAATCACATTATGAAGTGACAGAAGAGGATTAGGGCCACTAAAAAACACAAACAAAGAATTATGAATTTAACCTCAGAATTCTGAGAATATTTTTCCACAGAATTTTGAGATTAAATTCCAAATCCTGGTCAGAATTATCCTGGTCAGAATCTAGGTCAGGATTCTGACTTTTTCCTCAAAATTTTGAGATTAAACAGAAAATTCTGAGAAAAAAAAATCAGAATTTAAGTCAGAATTCTGAGAAAAATGGATTCTGAGGATAGTCGAAGTCGGAATTCATAAAATAAAAGTCAGAATTCTGAGTAAGAATTCTGACTTTAATCTCAGAATTCCGACTTTTTATTGTAATTCCGAGATCAAAGTCATAATACTTTTTAAAATCCTCTTCCGTATGAATCCCGCCTGGCCTCAGACGCTGCACACCCCCACCGTTAAACTCAGAAAAAAAAAAATCCTCTCGACCGAACGAAACGCGGTGATTTCCAGGTCAGTGTGAGGCGTCTGAGCCAACGAGAAAACACGGAGGACACATGAAGCTGAGTCTAAACATGTTTTTTAAAATAAGTTTAAATGATCATTTAAAACCAACACGTCTGTGTTCACACATGCTTCCAGCATCCGGAGCATCCTTTACCTCGCGGGACAGCATGAACACACAGCTCCAGCTTTCAGTTAGAAAAACCTTTTACAAGTCACACTCAGATAAAAGTCTACCATGACATTCCTTTTCCAAAGAAAAGATGCAAATCAGCTTCATTTCTGTACACAGAGAAGAAAAGACGGCATATTCAATAATACTGTCTTTGTAAAAAAAGAAGAAAAAAAAAAACAGGTAACATGAAAACGGATAATTAATACAACATAAATGTACAAAATAAGAAAAAAAGGCAATTTATTCTATAATAGTGTCAATAAAATACTCCTAAAAAGCAAAGATGTAGCTAAAAAAATTAATAGAGACATTAAGAGTGGAGGGAGTACCATCATTAGGACAATCAGCATCAGATAGAAGATGATGATGATGATGATACCCGGGATTCCTCTGATCCCAGGCTGGGATAAAAAAAAGTGCATCTACAAGTGTTCTCATTGGTCGAGCTCAAAATATGGCAGCCAATCAGAAGCAGTAGACTATCTGTTGATATAACGCTGCGTTCAATGTACCTCAGAGGAAAAAAAAAGTCTGAATTTCTATCATGTTATTTTTGATCTTCATGTATCAAACTCTCGTAAACAAGTAAATATTTCATCCTTGCCAAGAAGGATATCAATCAAACTGACAGAAAACTATTTTTTTTTTCAGATAATTATTCAACAAAAGATTTAAACTTGTTCAGTTGCCACATAAGGTCATAATTTATAGAAAAATGTCAGAAGATTTTTAGTTCCTGGATACTTTTTTTTAAGGGAGAAAAGCAGCTCCTTGATGAAATTACATCTTAAATATATCTATTAAACAGTCAAACATGATATGAGTTGAAGTTCTGACATTTCAGCGTTCACTGGATGCTAAAAGAACCATTTGGACCTGCAGTTTGCACCAGAACCCTCCTAACCTGGCTGTGAACGCACCAGCAGGTTTGGCTGAATTCACCTCAACAGGATGAAGCATTCAATGACAGTCTGGACAAAACAACGAGCGTCGGTGCCGACTGATATGATTAAAGAACAATAAAAACAGAAATGTACCGGCGTATCTAAGGTGGCTCAATAATAAGACCCTGTGGTTCGGTTCTTCAGGATCTTCACAGAACAATCCTGAAACAGAGGAAACTGTTGTGATTCAGCTGGCCACCAGGGGGCGCCACATCACCACATCTTAAACAGCTGACTGGCACAAAGCCAGTCTGTCTGTTGGTCTGTCAGGTACCTGAACGTACCACACAAGTTATTTCACTCTACTGCTATCCTAGACTACATTCATACACCATCTTTGCTCCTCCTCTTCCTCCTCAACTTTTCCTCCTCTTCCTCCCTCTCTCCTCCTCTTCCTTCCAGTTTTTGCTGCTTTTTACCATCTTTTTGTTCTTTCTTTCAGTAAAGTTAACTTGTTCCTGCCCTAGATGTTAGTACCCATTCATTCTCACGCTTGTTTAGTACCCAGACCCATGAGTCCCCCCCCACTACTTTGTTTGATGGTTTATAAAACTGACATTTGGAGAAAGTTGCATTGAAAGGCTAAGCCAGCGTTATTGTCTCTGTCCTCCTCCTGAACTCCTCCTAAGTGCTGGCGGAGAGTCTTCCTCCTCCTCCTCCTCCTTTAGGTCTTTCACTTCTCTACCAGTGCATCTTCCTCTGTGATGCCCTGAGCGCGGAGCTCTTCTAGGACGTTGTCCAGGTGTCCCGGGTCGGGGAAGCCGTGGCCCGTCAGGTTGGAGCCGAACTCCGTCTTATGGTGGACCTGAAAGAGAAGGAGGACATTCCGCCTTTAGCGCCCGGGGTCACAAGTGGGACGCTGAGCGGACTGGGAGCGGGGCGTCACCTCGTTCCAGATGACGGTGTCGGATTCTCCCGTGGTGCTGGAAGTGCCGACGGAGAAGATGAGCCGGCGGTCCCACGCCACCAGGAGCAGCCTCAGAACCTGCGGACGGGTTGGAGAGAAGAGCCATCAGAGGAGGCGCCTTGAAAACCATCAGGGTCAGATTCATCCGTTCAGCCGTTTCATGTTTATTCACCAAAAAACTCAACTAGAACCTCCATCAGCACCGGCAGCGTTCTGTCTAGCTTCATCAGTTCTGATCCGTTCTCACTGAGGCTTCCCACCGTTTGCTTCTGCAAAGCATTTCAATCAATCTGGGCTTTGACTAGGCCATCACAGCTCTTTGATTCTTCCTTCTTCAGCAGTTCTGTTGTAGATCTGCTGCTGTTTTTGGGATCATGGTTCTGTTGACGACCCAGTTTGGACCCACATTTAACTCTAGAATACTCTGGCCTCCAGAGGAGCTCATGATCCACTCGATGACTGCAGCACGAGCCCACACCATCACCCCTCCCCCACCGTGTTTGTGCTGGTGTCCAGATGACGGGTTGATCAGAGCTCTGGGAGATGTTCGAAGGACCTTACCCTGCTTTAAACGTCTCCACAACGTTCTCCCTGACTTATTCTCTAATTCAATTCCAAAATTACATTATTTATCCCAAAGAGAAACTAAACGTCGTCCTAACTCATATCATCAAAGTATCTTCAAGCAGTCAGTGCTGCAACGAATCTGAAGAGGCCTCTGACTGAAGACGCTGGCTGAAAGTCTCAAGACTGTCATGACATGCAGCTCCATTTCCAGGCAGCGGAGACGATATTCCACGCTAACACGTCCTGGATGACTCCGTCAGCTGTTAGCTAGCTCTGCTAATCCACCTCCTTTGCTTATGCCGCTCCTCTTTAGATCTCTCTCTGGCCGAATGGTTAGAAAGACGTTGGAGTAGGGGATACGATGGATGGAAGTGATGGTTTAAACTTCCTCCTTCTCCCTCTGATCTTTTGAGATGCTAATCAGCTGCTTCGTTTCCAGGGAAACGCATCATAAAAACAAAGGTTGCAGATGTCTGTTACCTTGCGTCCTTTCTCGCTGTCTGGGAGGTAGCAGTGTCGCGGGAAGCCTCTGGCAGTGAAGGGCTTCCCTGGGTTCGGATGCTCTGGTCCCTGGAGAAGAAGCTTCCTGTTAGTTTCCGATCGGACCGGGTTAGAGAGCGAACCGCGCCGCGGGTCGGTACCTGAATCCCTGGCGGTATGTTGTAGATGATGCGGATGCTTTTGCAGTCGGGGTGACCTGGGAGGGAGTGGGGGATGACGTGGTACTCCATCTTCCCGGCCGGCTGGTTGCCCGTCTTCACGCCGTAGATGGTTTTACAGGTGGGACACTGGAGGCTGAGACAGGGAGTTGGGTTACTTTCCTGAATAAGCTGCAGACTTTAACCTGGTTCTGGACCCACCTGCCGTCCTTGTTGCCGTTGTTGTACATCGCCACCAGACACTGGAAGTGGTACTGGTGTCCGCACTGGGCCAGCCGTCCCACCGACTCCGCCTTGGAAACGGGACCCACACCCGGACCTTTGTATCCGGACGGCCCCCCCAGCGGCTCCATGCAGATGGTGCAGTCCTGGAAGAGACCCGGAAAAACGAACATTACTCTGCGATGTCTTCTATAGCAAGGGTGTTCAAAGTAGGGCACGGGGGCCGTTTGCGGCCCCTGGACTGATTTTGTGCGGCCCCCGTGACAACAATTCAAGAATAAATTCAATAAATTAGGATAAAGCTACAACTTTTAAATTAAAATCTACTTGCAAAGATGCAACACAAAGTGATCGTCTTTTCCAAGCTCTCTGGTTTCCTTCTGTTGTCATGGTAACCAGGACCACGTCGACTCATTGACTTATACTTTAAACCACATCTGCTTTTAACTGCTGTATTAAAACTTGGCTGAATACAGGAAGTTTTCAAATGAAAACTGACCCAGATCCTGTTTTTATTGCTGAGAAGAGACAAAACATATTTCCAGTTTTCTTCAATCGAGCCCAGAATAATCAGCAAACTGGACGCCTTTCGTTTAACAAGGAAAAACCATTAGAAGTTTCTGATCCCATTCCTACAAAAAAGATCTGATTATTTGTTTGATTAAAATGGTTCATGGTTAGTTCACTGAGTAGGTAAAAACAAATCGCAACATTTTTGGTGATTTTAATTTTTTAAAAATATTTTTTTTGGCCTTTTGAGCTGACAATTTTGGCCCATGTGACAAAAAGTTTGGACACCCCTGTTCTACAGTATCATCATCAATGAAGGTCTCACCTCCTCTGGAGGACTTTTTACTTTCTGCAGGTACTTCTTCACCACCTCCTCTGGAGTTTTACCTGCAGAAACAGAAGAAATGAAGATGAAAAGGTATAAATCAAGCTTTTTTTTTTTTTTTTTTAGGGATTTCAGTTAATTTGATGTGGACGATTTGAAAAGACTGATGCTCCAACAGGTCGTTTTAAACATGACTTCAACAGAAATACCAACACAGCTCATTATATCACAATATAATCGACAAATTCATTAGCTTTACTAATTTAATTCTGTGAAACTCATCCATCATTTAGATGCTTCACACACAGACTGGTTTATATTCTATTATGTAGATAATATACAAGTTTCTGTTCATTTTGATTATTACAATTTACTTACTTAATGAAGGTTGCACCCTTATCTACCACATGTTTTCCTTTCACTCAACTTTCCATTAATATGCCTAACGTCCACATCAATGTTTAGACCAGACAACACCTGAACTATATCACTCAGTGTAATAATAATAATGATAATAATAATCTCAGCAGCAGAGGCTAGGTGGGTGCTTACCTTTGCGGACCTGCTTCTTGGTGGTCTTCCTGCAGGAGTGGTTGAAGCCCGGCACCGGCTTGATGTCGCTCTTGCTGACGGGTGGGGGGTGCAGCACCAGCTTGGGGGGCCGGGTCAGGCACACGGGCAGCGCCGCGGCGCTCATCAGGATCCCTGTGATCCCTGAAACAGAGAGGACAGCGGATGAGATCCGGTCCTCGGCGGTCGGATGCCTCCGGCGCGTTTGTCCTTACCGGCCAGCGCTGGGTGGACCGGGCTGGATCCGTTCAGGTTTTTCACCGGGACGGTGGGAACGCTGCGGGAGAAAGCACACAGGTGGGTTAGTCGGGAGAACGCCCACTCCTCCCAGGCTGCAGGCGGACTGCAGGGGATACTCACAGACAGAGACTGATGACGGTCATTCCCAGCATCTAAAGCCCAGTTTAACACGGTGAGCAGGAAACACCAGCACCACACACACCGACCGATCACTCCCCTCCCTCTCTCTCCTCTGATGGGAGCCAGAGCCGTTTATTAGAGCTAATCCTGGGAGTTTCCATCTGCTCACGGAGCTCAGGGACGGACGTCACACGGCGGATTACCTGCTTCGTCACAAAGCCCTTCATCATCATCCTCTGTGTCCGGTGAGAGCGCACGTAGCACACACGCACCCTTTACCACGCTCAGGTTACCCCCAGATCACCTTTACATCTCCCTCGGATCACTGCTTTTTACTGTTCGGATTCCAGGAATTTATCCAAGATTCTGGAGGACTGGGATCCAGTAACGTTATTCTAACTGGTCACTGAACAAATATGGCAAACACAAAATGACCTTTAACCCCAAACCTCTCAGGAATTCAACACACTTCTACAGATTTAAAAAATAACACACTCTGAGACAGAGTTGAACCAGCAACCAAAAGATAAGAAATCATAAAACAAAATATAGAGAAAAAAAGCTGAAGCATTTATGAAAGGCGCCCTTATTGTTTATAAAACGCACCAAAATAAAACACCAGAATGACACCAGAGGCTTCGAGAAAAGAGCAGGAGATCAAATGTGGTTTCTGACTGGAGCTGGAGGTGATGAGATGTTGCTCCGTGTTTCACTGCCTTGACTGAAAGCTTCAGACTTTATTCATTTGTTATTAATTATTATTAATGTCCTGCTCTTTGGAAATTTGACCATAAAAGAAAATCTGAAAATGAAACATGTTGTTCTGGTCGAAATTCTGAGCTCCTCACAGCCAGAGATAACTGGAAACTCTGTGATGGGGCTAATGTTCTGGATGATGAAACGGTGCTTGGCTGAAATGAGCAGAGCTTTGAGTTACCTTCTGCTCTGCATTCAGGAAGCTGAAGCTGAGCAACGCCCCGCTGGCTCCACCAGCAGAGCTGGACGAGGTGAAGCCGGGACCCCAGACAGGGTTTCAGGTCCGGGGGAAGCGCCGCGTGGAACAGTTGCTTCCTGGTTTAGAAGAGATTTTCACACTAAGCTGCTTTCACACACCCCCAGCCACAACATGACAACAGGGGAGGGGGATGAATCACCGAGTGTGGACGTGAAACAAGGTGTTGTTTAACAGGTAAACACCAGGAGGGAAGAGAAATCCACAGAGAACATGTCTTCAGTTCTTCCCCCGCGCCCACAGAGCAAATCCAGCCCGCCTCCTTCCTGCCTGAAGCCGAGCTCAACCAAGACAGGAAAACGTGAAGACAGACGCATCCTCAAAAAGCCCTAAAATCATAAAACTAAATTTAAGTTTGCCTTAAATATGTTAATCACAGGTCATAAATGTTGTTCCGACAGGATTATTTAATGTCATAGATGTAGATTTGATGTCTCTCTGGACTTTTCTGTCAGGCAACAGTGTGAGTCGCCCGCAGGCAGCTGCAGTCTTCCCGATCTGCCCCTTCAAGCACTGAGTTATCGCAGCAGCCATTTTAACGGTTTCTGTGGCGCCTGTAGAAATGAGTGGAGATGGACCAATCGGATCAGAGCGGTCCTGTAAAACGGGCCGTATGCAGTCAGAGTGACTTCACGGAGCGGTTCCAGCTGATGACGAACTGGGAAAACACCCTGATGGATCAGATCTGTCTTGGATCAACCAGTGACGACCCGTCTCCTGACTACTGGATCGGGTCATGCTGCGTTGGCACGGAAAGCTTTACGGTGAGAGTCGAGTCACGCCTCATCCGGGAAAATCCTCACGTCGCTCCTTTTAACCCACAGATGAGCCACCAGCAGCCTGATGCAGGAAGAATCTGCTTCTCCTTTCAGTCATCTGCTGCTTGAATATGGAAAACATGTAATTCAGTTTATTTTGGTTCATAGCTTTGGTTTGAAAACATCTTACAAAAGTAGATGACATGGTTGTCGTGAGTGACTGGAGCTGAAATTAAGATACACGTTTAAATGACGGCACGATTCAGGCTGTGCGTTATGTAGAAGTTGTGTTTGCTGTAAATAATTATGGCCAGTAAAGTTCAGACAGATGAAGGAAACCTCAGTTCCTGATCTGCTTCATGCGTTCAATGTTCCTCTGAAACCAAACGGTGCGTTCAATGTTCCTCTGAAACCAAACGGTGCGTTCAATGTTCTTATGAAATCCCATTTCCTTACATGCTTATTAAACAGAGTAGGAAGACTCAGAGGAAGAAAGGACCTTCAGAAAGAGACCAACCCTGGACCCCCTTTGCCTGGGGGGACGGGGGCATGAGTGGGACCCTCGACCCCCCAGTCCCACCCACCCCCTCCGTCAGTTCACACACATCCTCAGCTTTGTCTCACACACCTCCTCCATCCCAGGAGCTGCTCCTCCTATTCCCTGGAGTCCAGATGGACATCAGCTGGACTCCTTTACGCACCAGACAATAACACACACACACACACACACACACACAGCCACACATTCTTTCACACACAACAAGGTCTCCTCTGAGGGAGGGGTTCTGAGACGCCGGCTGGTGGAGCAGCCCCGTCCGATTCGTTCTGAAGTGCAGAAGCAGTGAAACAAGGTGACTGGGTGTTTCTGGCAGCTCTGAAACGGGTCAGGCCGTCAGGATGAAACGCTGCGCTGCGTTCAGAGTCACACGCCGTCTGGGTTCTGCTGGGGCAGCAGTAATTTGTTCACAGCTTATGGTTTAGTGGATTTCATCACCGTTGGTTGTGGATGCTGCGTGACAATGGTAACACTGGGTTCTGGATCCAGCTGATTCTGACCCGGATCAACTCTTATTCCTCTCATCCGGCTTCTCTGTGTGCCGGATGAACGGATCAGAACCGTCCCTGCCTGCAGCTGCAGCTCCCCCTACTGGCCTCAAACCGCAACCTGTTGCAGGACGAACAGGTGTCGCCATGTTCTCACGGACCGCCCCTCCTCCTCGTTTGCTGCCCCCCCATCCCTTTGTCCCTCTGCAGAGGGAGAAAACACACATCCGTCACTCCACGTCCTGTTAGGATCGCCAATATTTACTTCTACAGTGTGTGAGAGCCGAGGACAATGTGTGTTAAATGCCTTCACAGCCGTGCATGGCTCTGTGTGTGTGTGTGTGTTTGTGTGTGTCGTCCCGCTTTCTCTGCAGTTGGCCTGACCTCTTGCTCCACACCGCCATCAATCTTTAACAGTTTGCTGACCTGTTTCTTTGCCCCCCCGACTCGGACGTTGTCTCCTATGTATATTTATATCCATGTTTATGACCCCCCCCATCATGCCATCGGGGGTGAGCAGTGATGCTGAGTAGAACAGAAACACTGTCTGCTCTCTGTAACCCAGAAATTATTCACGTCCCTGTCCCATTTCACACACACGTCCCTCCACTCTGTGTCCACGTTGACGGCTGTGGGACATTAGACGGACTGGACCTTTAAATCAGCAGCTTCTGGACCAATTTAGGACAAAAGTTTGGTTTTGACACATCGGTGAGCTTTGAAGAGCCCTATATCTTGCACCTGTTAACTAAAAACCGCTCTGCTTCGTCACTGGTCTGTTCAGGGCTCCAGAGAGCGGCCTGATTTCTCAACAGTGAGACTGATCTGAGCGCATATGTCTGTGTTAACGAAAAAAAAAAATTATCATGTGCATTGAAGAGTGCGTTCACACCAGCCCTGTTGAGTCCACTTTAATCGAACTCCAGTTTGTTTGGCTAGAAAGTCCGGTTTGGGGAGGTGTGAATGCGGAATCAAACTCTGATGTGGACCAAAAAAGCGAACTCTGGTCCGCCTACATGCCTCGGTCTCGGCTCGGTTGACGTGAACTCTGGTGCATTTCGAATGCAGATGTGAACACCAAGCGGACCGGAGACCGCTTCTAAAGGAGGAGGTGGACACAGGGCACAGGGCATTCTGGGTAAATACAACCAAAACAAACGCATGAGTCGAGTGCTAGCGAGCGAAATGGCTCAAGGTCTTTTGCCAACAACAAAAGACAAATCCTACAACCGCTAAAATCCGATCTTTAAAAAGCCTGACCTGCCAATTCGACAGCTGTATCTGCCTGAAAAGTCACTAAATATTAGCAATAAGTCACTAAGTTTGCAACAGTGGGGTGACTTTTGTTAGCCGTGCACGCAAGTAGACAAGATCAGTGGATAAGATCGGTTTCTCACGTAAATGTCGGCCAACTGCCGATCTCCCAAAATTAAGGAAATTGGGGTCGATTTATCGGTGCACCCCTAGCAAAAATGACTCTTCGGGTTCTTCTAGAATAAATGAACTCCACCAGTTCTGCAAAACATTCAGCCAAGGTGACAAGGAGCATCATGGACAGGGGTGTATGTACATATTTGATCTGGTTTTGATCAGAGAAAATCCTCATAGAGTGAGCAGTATACAAAAAATGACATATTCAGAGAAGTAATTAGGCCACAACTGTACAAAACATATACGTTTTGCATGTAAGATAAAACCACCTTTGTCTGTTGATATTTCTAACCCAAAACTCCTCACTTGGCTTTTTTTTATATTCACCCTGTTCAAATTCATTAAAGGAATGCTGTTATTGCATTTTAGGTAATAAAATGTTTATTTTCTTGTATAAAAAAATGAATTGCATTTGTTTATTTCCATCTTTTGATGTATTTCTAATATTGTATAGAACAGGCTTAAGTGATTAAATGAATAATCTGTGGAATGTGCCATTTTTTATCAGATAAATCCAATTAATTGTCAGAATAATCGATAGATAAATCGACTACGAAAATAATTGTTAGTTGCAGCCCTATACCTAAGCACAATTTAGAGACCAATTAACAGCCATTGTTTTGGACATGGAAGCCAGAGTACCCAGAGAGAACCCACACATCCACAGGGAGAACATGCAGAAACCCCCAGGCTGGGGTTTGAACTCAGAACCTTCTATCTGTAAGGAAACAGCACCGGACCTCAGGTTGCTATCTGCCTTAGACAAATCTGACGTATCTGCTTGGAAAACCTCTGAAGAGACAGAATCGGCAAAAGACGATCAATAAAGATGTGTTTTTAGGACGGCAGACAGGAAAGGAAGAGTAGGGGCAGAATATAAAGCAGGGCTGGGATGGGGGGGGAGCATTGTGCTGCTAATGTGTCCCAGGCTTGGCCAATTCAACAAAGGTTACCGTGGAGACCAACAATGGGGCTCTGAGGGGCTCCGAGGGGCCCCGGCGGCCGAGAGGAGCCGGGGAGGAGGAGGTCCTGTTAGAAAAATAAAAACTACATCCTACCAACCATCTGAGTGAGCTTTCAGTTTGTCAGTGAAGAAACTGAAAACGCATCATGTCCTGAGTGGAATTTCACTAGAAGCATGAAACAGACACCCACACAGACTGCTGAAACCAGCGAGTGGAGGATTCCCAGAAACAGCTCGAGGCACAGCTCAAAGACACCGGACATCTTCTGATTTGTTCTCCAGAGGCAGAGCTCGTGTTTCACAGGAAGTGGAGCAGCGAGTGCGTGAACCTGTGCCACGTTTCCACTCACAGCTGATTTCTGACCGAAACACCCGACAAGTCCAAGTGGTTCCCATCAGATCGGCAGCTCCGATGCAGACACATTACGTCACTTCACAAGAACTTCTCTGGACCTCCCACTAGTGCATTCTGCGTTCCTGAAGGGGCCCCACAGTGGAAGAAGACCGATTATCCACACAGATGACAGCATTTGTCCTACAGAGCTTCCTAAACCAGAGGTTCTGGATATACAGACCGTCTTTACAGTGATGATGAGTGTTAACGACCACTTTGGGTTTTCATACAGACGGGATTAAGGTCCCCCCACGCACACAGAAACTCCAAGACTGCCCCAAAATGCTCGTTTTTTCTCCTCCAGACCTGTAAGTGGCGCTCAACAGGGAGTATGCGCATCAAGCCTTCACACGAGGTTAGCGGTAAACACGAGAACAAGAGCAACAAGGAGCGAGTGGAGTCACGAGAAGTCGAGCTTGTTCTCCGTGTCACGTTAGAGTCTAAAGCAAACACGCTAAAAGATGAACAAGTAATCCTCCTCTGTAGTTATGCATGACGCGTTTGGGGTTATAGGTCAGGTCAGAGGTTGGGCCAATACGGCAGCGTTTTTGCCGTCCACATGAATACAGAAGAGAGAAATTTTCACTCTGGAACCCGTTTGGACGTGGACGTTAAAAACGTTCCCATGTGGGCGGGGCCTAATGCTCCCTGTCTGAAGCAGGCTCTCAGCAGCAGGAAGATGAGAAAGTCGGAGCTGATTTTCCTCCAGAATGGAGCTGGGTCTACTTTAGCTCCTATGTTGTGCTGAATAGTTATTTGTAAGTTAGTTTTGTCTTCTATCAAGTGTATTCAGAGATATTTGAACTAGAATCTAGACCAAAAATACTTGGCAAGAGTTTGTGTTTTTGCAGTGTAGAACCAGCTCTGAACATCTCCCAGAGCTCTGTTCATAAATCTGGCCTGGAAATCCAACACCGCACATCAGCCTAAACACAAGCTCCCCACAGCGGTGGCAGTGTCATGCTGTGGGACAGGGAAACAGGTCAGAGTTGATGGGAAGACAGATGGAGCTCAATCCTGTTAGAGGCTGCAGGAGATCTGAGACATAAAATCCCAATGAAACGCATTAAAGTTTCAATATGAAGGATTTCAGGCCACATTCTGAACGTTTCTCATGGAGCCATCAGGAATCTGAGGTTCTGGAGAAACTTCTGACCTTCGAACTCCAGCCTCCACTGCTCAGATTCCACACGGACGCCGAGGAATCCGGCTCAACGATTACATCATCAGGAAAGCATGTCAGCTATCTTCATCTGCCGCTCCAGCTGATTCAGTCCCAGAGGTCAGCAGATGTTTACCCAAAACTGGACTTCTGCTCAGAACCCAGGCTGACGGACGTTCCAGCCGAGCCGCTTCCCTACAGCTGGATTTATTCAGCGTTTCTTGTCCCGTCTTGAACAATCCGAGGAGCATATCGGCATGTTTGAAGCTGCAGGGCTCCTGCCAGCGTGTTTGGGAGCTTATCAGGACATGTCGGTGCAGGACTAACATGTCTGATTTGGTCATGGAGGAAACCAATCTGCATGTTGCAATAGCTGCTCAGGTTTATTAGCGTCACTCGTTTAACAGATAACAGAAATATAATAAAATGTTTCTGTGGGAAACTGATGAAACTAAAACCTACGGTGGCCGACAGGTGCAAATTGGTAGCAAATGGTGTAACGGGATGCAAACATATGAATGATGCAAATACAGAAAAACTAATGCGACGGAAAAACGCTGCAGCCACAGGAACAGAAGCAAAAGGAAAAATGCTGCAAATAGAATCAAACTCACTTCACAAAACAGAAGTCCTCCAGACCACTAGGGGGAGTCTGGAGGAGGTAATATTACCTACATAAAGAAAAGAAAAAGCCTGCATAGTGCATCCTTTGTTTCTTTTTCCATCTTCTGGACATCCGTTACATCATGACGTTCCCTCTCTGCTGAGGGCCTGATCCCAGATGATTTGGTGGCCGACTCCCCCTACTGGTCTGGAGCGAGTTTGCCGCATTTTATACTTGCTGTTGTTTTTCTGTTGCGTTTGTGTTTTTGTCCTTTGGATGTAGCATCACTTGTGTTTGCTGCACGTTTAGCCGTTTCCAACGCATTTCGCAGCTCGCTGCGCGTTTGCACCTGTCGGCCACCGCGTAAAACTCCTCCACTGCTGGGAGTATTTATCGACACTGGACTCACCCTGAAGCTATGAGCGCTCTGGACTGGGCCATGGCGATCCTCTGCAGCGCCGGCCTGCTCAGCCCGGCCAAGCTGGACCGCTGCGGCAAGGGGGCGTGGCACGCTGACGTCACCGTCGACGATTGCGTGCGCTGAGGCTTCATCACCACAGGCGACGGAGACGGCACCGGGGAGGGAGGCGTGGTGACGCCGCTGGCGGGGGTGATTAATGTGGCGGTGGGAACAGATTCGTTGGCTGAGGATGAGGAGGAGGAGAGCTTGGGCGGAATGGACGGGGGGTTCTGGTTGGAGGAGGGGGGCTGCGGCGGCGGCAGCGACGGGGGAGGCGGTCTACTGGAAGACGCTGAGATGCCCATGCAGGAGGCGCCGGCGGTGAGGGCGGCCAGCGACTGAGCGAACAGCTGGGCGTTCCTCCTGGGTGAGGCGGTGTTCTTGGTGATGGCGAGGCCGTGCGGCAGCGTCTGGTAGTAGGCGGGGTTCTGCTGCAGGCCCCGGCCCAGGGTGGCCGACTTAGACGGGCTCAGGGGTCGGGCTGTGGGGGGCGCGGAGTTCTTGGGCCGCTGCATGGTTAAAGCCCGCCTGCTCAGAGTCTGGATCGCAGCTGCGCCTCCTCCTGCTCCGCCGGCGTTGGTCTTCACGCTCAGCACCAGCATGCACTGCTGGCAGGAACACGGCTGGCCCAGCCCCAGGACCGGCAGGCCGCCGTTAGCGGTGACGGAGCTTCCGACCCCCATGCTTGCTCCGGACACCCCGACGCCCAGCAGGGCTCCCGTTAATCCCCCCCCCCCCTCCACCGAGTCCTCCCCCTTTGGGTACGGGGAGCGGCCCAGACACCAGGGGGTAGGCCATGTCGGCGCGCCGCTGGATCCTGCGGCACCTCTGGCTCTGCCTGTTCACCTGCGGGCCAAAACAAGCTGGATCAGAAACTTTCAAGACACAAAATCATATTAGAATCAAGAACTAAATTCAAATTACTAAAGAAGCTGCCTGTTCACAGAGTGCTGTACCCAGGAATATCACTGGAAAGTTGAGTGGAAGGAAAAGATGTGATGCACAAGCAACAGTAATGAATGCAGGCTTGTACGAATTGTGAAGCAAAGTCCATTCAAGAGTTTGGAGGTGTGGACCACACTGATGTCTCCAGAACATCAGAGGTCTAAAGTTCTTCTTCCAGCAGAACCAGTTTCTACTGGTCTGATGTAACATTCTGGTCTCCTCCAATCTGAGCTGCTATCTAACCTGCTCCTGCTTCAGCAGCCAACCGACACCTCCTGCCTCCACTAAACCAACCTGCGTCATGTTCTTAAAGTCGATGAGGTAGCAGAACCCGAGCGGCGTCAGGTCCAGGCAGGTCTGCTGGCGGCTGTGGGCGCCCTCGATGGCGATGGCCACCTCCATGTCGTACGGCGTCCACGTTCCCGCGTCGTTCTCCCACTCCCACTGCCAGCCCTGACCCGGGGCGGAGGCGGGGTCGTAGAAGGTCCTCCGGACCGGACGGATGGTTCCTGAAACAGAGAAAAATAACGTTGCCGTAACTTCCTGATGTCGCTTCATCCAATGATGGCGTTAAGACTTCAGAGAAGCGAAGGTGTGTTTGGGTTTTCCTCCGAGTTCTACTGGTACTGCTCAGATCTGCTTTCAGAAAGCTCAGATTTCTGCTATAAACGGATATTTTTTAAGTTTTCTGCTTTTCAGAAATGCTGAAGGAGACAGAAAAAGCCGTGTCCTCCGAGGCTGCATGCATGACTTTCATTAACAAACTTGGACTGGAGGGAAAAACACCAGAACAGCTTCGTGCACTCGTACTGAGATCACATTTTAGACGAGGCCTTTCATCTGTTTAGCTTTATTCTTGTGTTCCACATTCAGCCCCAGATAAATAACCCAAAAACAAGCCAATAAATATCCCTAAATCCCTATAAACCAACAGAACAATGGCTCTCTGTGATGAGGAGGCGGCAGGACGGCGGTTCAACCAACCAACCAGAAACGAACCCCAGTCTCCCGGGGTAACGGCTGCTCAGTCGGCGTCAGGAAGACGTGATCACGAGGACACGGAGAGAAGGACGGACTGAAGAATCAAACGCTAGCTGTGACTTGGTTTGAAGCAGCAGAACAGAAGATAAAGATCCAAACAAACCAGCAGAACAGAACAGCAAGAGATGTTCAGTCGTTGCAAAATACGTTCTCTTTGTGCAATAAAACCGGAACAAATTTCGCTCCGTGCAGCGTAGGATTGTGGGTGTTTGACTGAAGCAGAGAGGCAATGTCAACGGTGTGTCGAAAGTCCAGTTTATCTGCACAGAGCATTTCAGCAGCAAGGCAGTTAAAGGGCTTTACATCATAAAAACATCAAGCAAATATACATCAAAATAATCAAAATCACCGAGCAAAGTGTAGGAAAATACATATAACAGGTGTGATATCTGTAAAAATCGTTAAATACTGCCATAACAGCAGTGCAGAGAAACGTGTAGAATATCGGTAAATATTGCCCCGGCTACGTTCACACAGCAGTCTGAACGGCCCGAGTCCGATCTTTTCACCCCCCCAGAAAATCCAGTCTGTCCCACTTCAATATTTGGTACTAATTCGTTTTCGAATCGCCTGCAGTCTGAACGGCCGTCATGTCGCGTTTTATCCGACTTTTTTGTGACTGCTGTGAGACGCGTCGTGATTCTGCGCCAGAAGAAGCCAGACGCGGGAACTCGGGACGTAAACAACGGCTGAAGCGCATCGCATCCCGAAAATCGGATTTCAGCAAAAAATCGTAACTGCGAATCAAGGCCTGCTGTGTGAACGTAGCCTGAGCTGAACGGATTCAGCTGGGATTCTTCAGGATGAAGCAGCGCAGAGTAGAGAATAATGTTGACTGGAAGGAAAATGGTGCAAAGTTTTCCATTTGAACTGAAACATAACATCTGAAGCGCGATTTTAGTTTTCACCCCCAAGTCAGCAGTTCACAGAACCAGTTTTCACTACAGCTCCACCTGCTGGTCTTTTGGGGTATCTCTACCAGATTGGATAGGGAGAGGCTGTGAACGTCAGTTTTCAGTTTAAGTTCTGACTTTGACTAGGCCATTCTAACCCACACAGCTGTTTTCCTGCTGGACGTTGAACCTCCACCCCAGTCTCAGGTCTCCTGCAGCCTCTAACAGGTTTTCTGGATTTAGCTCTGGCCATCTCCCCAGTATTCCCACAGCATGACGCAGCCAACATTATGTTTCACTGGGATATTGTGTTCAGCAGGGATGGGAGAAGAAAAGTTTCTGATGCATCAACGAGAACGTAACCTGGACAGGAGCCGTGTCATATGCAGGACGTTTTAAAATTCAGAAAAGGTTCATTCCAACTCTTATTACGACTGGGATTTAGTTTTAGTTCCTGATGGAAGTCGATTTGTCGATTTATTATCACATCGTAGCTTTTAAATCTGAATTAACTGGATTCGCAGAGCGCCAGAAGCTCTACACCCCCAGTGCTCAGGGCGGTGTGTCACTCTTCATAAAATGTTCATTTTGGTTTCATCTGAGAAGAGCACATTTTCTCCTTTCTTCTTGCTTTTCCTCCATTAAGGCCGGATATTTGGAGCGCACTGCTGACACCTCCTCCAGAGCTACCTTGGGCCTCTTGGCTGCTCCTCTGGTGTTCCTGGTTCTTCACTGATGCTGTTTCACCACTAATGCTGTCGACTCCAGTTCCTGTTAAGGTGACTTTTGAAGGTAGCTGCTTGTCCTGGGTTTTCTTTGGGGGTATCCTAGTAAAGGGTTGGGAGAAGAATGAGAAGTCGCAGTTGAAGGGGTGTGAATATTTTCTACGAGGTTTAGACGGTTCTACGATTTGCTCCTCCTCGTTTGACTGTGAGGAGACCCAGCAGAAACCCGCCGTTCACTCTAAACCACACGGTTCCCTTTCATTTCGTCTCCATTATGCCAACAATGAGGAGGAATAAAGCGCTGCTTCATTGATCCCTGTGGGGATTTTCTCTTTGTGCATCCATGAATGCCAGAGCGGGAGTATCTGTGTTCGTCTGCTAACCAGGCCGAGGTCTCCTCACCAGAGGAGCTCTCTGTCTCTGCAGCAACATCACTTCCTGCCTGTCGATGTGCAACACAAGGCCTGCGGGACGCGCAGGACCAGGAGTTTTCTGCTTTAGCTGGAGAACGTTCAACTAGAAACCTCAAACTTCAAGGTTCTCACACGCTTCCAGGTGCAGGACTTCATTAAAACTTGATCCAAACCGCTAGGGAAGCGGTCAGGTTTTATTATCTGTTTGATCCACACTTCATAGATCATCTTAGATCTTGGATCAGCTCAGTTTTAGAACTTGGACTTGTAAAATGTGGATGATGAGGACAGCTTGTTCCAATCTGTCAGGTGATCTTTCACGCTTCCCCTTCCCTACAGAACGCTAAATGCTAACGGCAAACGTTTCCTGACTGTCGGAACCCGGGTCTGGTTCTGGCTGGCGACCAGAATCGGATCGCTTTCAGCTAACTGGAACTTGACCGGTTGGAAATTTCCAAATTTCTTCCACTCTGTGAAGCGGATGTTGTTACCGGGTGAAGAAACATGTCAAGGTTGAGAGATGTTTGAGAGGAAGTCAGAGGAGCCTGCACTACTGTAGCACTACTGCTGTCCTGACGTACACAATGGGAAAAAACTAACTAAAATTTTTTTAAATTGTTTTTCTAAAGTCTTTTTAGGAGCAGTTTTTGTGTTTGTTGGGCTTTGACTAGACCAGGGGTCTGCTACCTGTGGCTTCGGAGCCACAAGAGGCTCTTTGGACCCTCTACATTGGCTCTTAATAACTTTGGCTAACAATAATACAGAACCAACTAATGTTTTTAAATACAGATATTATAACAAATGCAGGTTTTAGCACAATAATTGCACTGAAATCCAACCACTGAATGACTGATAAATTAACAGCAATATTTTTTTAGATCTCGTTTTTCTTGTCATCAGGTTGGAAACTGTGCCTGTTTAGCATAATTGTCCTGAAATTTCAACATCCCGTAGAAGAAAATACAAAAGTTTTATGTTTTTCTTTATTTTTAAACCTAAAAACAGAAATAAAACTGTGCTTCTTCATAACAATGAAAAATTCCCCATGGTAGATATTTATCAAAAATGATGAGTTAACTTTTTCAAAAGGTAATGCATACTGAAATAATTGCGGCTCTAAATGAGTCTTATTTAGCTGAACTGAAGGCAAACATGGCTCTCTGGACTGTAAGGGTTGCAGACCCCTGGACCAGACCGATATGCAGCCCCAGACAAAATACCACAGGATCATCAAGGGATATTTTAATACTTTTTAATCATCACTCCCTCACATGCACATCTCTGAATACGAGCCTCCTTCCTACAACCTGACGGGTCCATCTGCCTTTAAAGTGACGGATGATGTTGATGTTTAGGAGGTGAAGAGAGGCCTGGAGCAGGTGGAGGAGGAGGATGACCATCTGGCCTTCATTGTTCTCTGACCCCTCCCTTCACACACACACATACCGACACACACACATCTGCAGAGTGACCAGCAGGCAAACACATGTCAGGGTCATACATGCATGGAAGACCTTCTCCCAGCGAGCTCCAACACATCAGTGGGGAAAATCCTCATCTGGGAAGAGCTGGAAACGTCTCCCACTTCAAAGAATGTCCTAAATTTCAGGAGTTCAGTGGATAAAAAGTGAAATCAGCTGAACATTTACAACGAGACATCAGTGCAGAAGCTGCGGCTCCAGGGCTTCTTCTTCCCTCTAAAACATTGTGACTGCGTGACTTGTGACTTCCTCCCTCGCGGCTCAACTTTCTCTCACTTGCAAACACGCTAATCGCTAATTTCAGCAACATTAAAGCGCAGCGGTTGACCCGCAGTCTGACCTTTCCAGCCTTCAAAAAGCTCCTGACAGCCTGGAGCTGCAGACCGCTGAGGCATCGTTCACAGAAATGACAAAACGAGCCTTAATGAAGATCCCAGGCTAAAATTAGCCCACTTGAGAAGGTCAAAGGTCAATCTGTGGCACATTTTCACTGGATCAGCAGCAAAACGAGAGGCGACGCACAGTTAAAGGCTGAGGCAGCACACAGGAAGTCAGAAAGAGAAACCCGTCTGACTGATCCGGGTCACAGAGACATCCTTCCTCATTTCAACAAGGGATTTCCTGGAATGAAGAACCACGGCTGCATCCAAGCGCTCTGACAAAACCCTCGACTTCAGCCTTTATTTGAAACGAAACCATCACCCAGCCATCCTAACACCAACGTCCTGAAGCTTTCAAAATAAAAGCCCTCTTCTGGGATGTTTGCATTTGGGTTTCCACTGCTGGAGCATCAGATCTGGAGCAAACAACCCGGTTCTACTTGGAACCAAGACTTAGCCGGGTCAGGAGTCGAGCCAACCAATCAAACCGTCACGAAGAGTTCGGCTTTACAGTGCCTATAAAAAGTATTCACCTCCCCCCCTTTGCTACAAAAATAATCTCCGTTCCACTCATGATGAGACAACAAGCACCAGTTGGCTGGACCTCTACTGAATTAGATCGGTTCCTTTAAAGGGAGGGAATATGCATGCACTTATTTTATGTTACACATTTTGATTTAATTATCATTATTTTGCAGAAATCAGTTTTAACTTTGACATTAAATGAGGCAGCCAGATTTTGTTGCTCATGACTGATTTGTGGAAGCAGTAACAAGGTAAATAACCACCACGGATGGAGGTTGACGGTTCCCGGCCGTGATGCCGGATCTCCATCCCAGGCAGTATTTTCCCGACTCCATCATTTTCTGACCGCTGGTTCTGGTCATGTGGTCGGTGGTGTTGTCGTAGAGGCGGTGAGCGACCCCCCCCCCCTCCGGTAACCCGACACGCAGAGTTTCAGAACAACTTCTCAAGCAGAAGCAGTCCTCCGACCTCTGACCTCCTCTGGGTTTTATCCCATTCATCATAAAGCAGATTTTTCCTCGCGCTCTCCCGTCTCTGTTAGGAGCCCCGACGTCCGGCTGCCCTTCTCCTCACACTTTCACCCCTCTCTTACTTTTGACTTTGCTTTGACTCTCGCTGCCTTCGACTCTGCGTGCGTCTCTCCGTCTTTGTCACACCTTGAAAAAGTCGGCTCCCTTGAGTTTTGGGTTCAGACTCAATTTTCAGCTTCAGAGAGTGTGAGAATGAAACGCATGGAGAAGCACACACAGTGGGAGAGAGATCAGATGAACCAAAGGAAGAGCGACATGAAAGAGAAGCCTAATCCGTGTGGGCTAAAGACAAAGGCACAACCAGTTAAATGTGTGTAAAAGCTGCGCTATGAGAATTTAATCCTGGTTTCGTGTCACATCAGTCTCTCACAGACAGTTTAAAATGGATTTCTCTCACCGTCTGAATTTAAAATCAAACGAAAACTTTTCCTGTTTTAGGGCTCTGAGGATCACCAGGAAGGGGACGGCTCTGTGTCCCAGAGATGCCGCTCAGAGAGGAAGAAGTAGGGCTGGGCGACAAGCCAATCTTATTGATTAATCAAATTTTTGGTTTTTGAAGATTTCATTTTTGGAAAATGGTGATTTTTCTCCCGTAGTTCAGAGTGATGTCAGCGCGTCCAGGGCGGCCATCTTGTTTGACAAGCGTGTTTTTCTACTTATTTGGACTTTGAACTCAGGTCAACTCAGTATTATGTCTGTTAGGCTAACAGTTTCTTTTTTATGAAAATTAAGTTATGTTACAAGAATACAGACAGTACTACAAGATTATCCAAACTTTTTCTCATTAAATCCACTTTTTTCTCATAATTTTAAGAAGTCCTTCTGGTAAAATTGCATCTTTATTCCACTAATATTATGACTATACGCCCGTAATTAAACAAAAATTCTTGCAGCCTGGCCCTGATACTCCGTCACAGGAGGGACGATTGAAATAAAAGCCACTTTTGGAAAATATTTTCTGTCATCTGTCATATGCATCACTCTGCTGAGGTCCTGCGTGCTTTCTGACTGAAGCCCTGCCATGATCAATTAGGCAACACCAGCAACAGAGGAAGCAAAACTCAGCAACTATAAAACTGAAACGGTGAATGAAAGGTCTGTACAGGTAGGTGTGCAATAACCTGTTTGATCCTGCTGAGGGCGATATACTATGCTGTCGCACATGTTGTGTCATTGACATATGGTGGGTATCAACACGTTGAATTTAGCGTGTTAGCATTAGCCTCCTCTAATGCTGGTGTAGTGCTTCAGCGTTAGCAGAACTAAAGTTTATGATTTTTAGTTAGCATTTCCTACCACTGGTAAATTCTAAGGAATACTAAGGAAAAGTATGTAAACTTCTGACACTGAAGAACGTAAACAGGAAATTCTCCAATTATTTAAAAGAAAGAAATAATTTTAGCATTTTTAATGTCAAACGGGGAGAATAAAAAAATGTTAGGTGTCTTTTTGTACAGCGTATGTAAACGTATCTGGTTTCAGTTGTACGCTATCATAATCTTCACCAAACTTACTCGCATACTGTTATTGGACAGTACGGCCTAATTCTTAAAAATGCTGTCAACAACTTTGATTGTTTGTTTTTTGAGCAGTAATGTGAAAATATCAGTTTCCATCAGTTTTCCAGAAACTAGTAAAAACAAGCCTGGGTGCAATTTGGAGGTGTGTGCGGTTCTTCCTGTCTGGGAGTCCTGATTAACAGAGACGCTCTGGTTCAGATCACTGAAGCAATGATGGGTTGGTTCGTGGACTCTGATCACTGAACTCATTATTTTCACTAATCCACGTTACCCGTGAGTTCACTGAATCAGCCTCATTCTTCCGATCACCTCAGCCTCCTCTGGAGAGGCTCGAAACGCTGCTGACAGACGTGCAGCGCCACCTTCACGGCATCAGAGGAAGCCGGCCAGTTATTCTTAGCCATTCCTTCCCACAGCTGTTTGAGTCCGGAATGGGAATCCAAATAAACACAGCGGCGTTTCCTCTGGGTGTATAAGACAGGAAATGAATGAGCTTCAACAACTTCCTGCGTTCGCATCACCTCCAGGTTCCAGATTACAGATGCAGCTGCTAGCTCAGTTTAAGTTAGCTCGTCCTCCGTATGGGTTAGTTTAAATCTCTGATGGCACTCGTGTTCCTTTGTTTGTCGACCCGAACCCCCTCGTCTCTGGGGAGCGCCCCCCGCCCCGCCCTCCATCGTGACCCCAACGCCTCAGAGCTTTGTGCGGGTCTGGGAATGTGTCTCCTTCAGCAGGCCCAGCTGGAGCGGGAATAAAAAAAGAAACACCCCCCACCCCCCAACACAGATTCTGCTGACGAGTTAGTCTGAGAGCAACCTGTTGCGAATATCTAGAAGAACACACAGATCTCCCAGGATGAGAGGACCCTAAACGCCTCATCAGACCTGTCACGAGTTTTGCTGGATGATAAATTGTCTCAGAAATTATTGCAATAAACAATAATGTTGTTGTTTTGAGACCATTTTCAAGTAATATATTGATAATGCAATAATAAAGCAAGTTCGACCTCTTAAAGACCAATAAACTTCAATTTTTTAAAAAGAGCACTTAACATTATCACTATTATTTAACTTTCCATTTTATTTCTAATCTTACTGTTATATCAGTTGCCTTTATTTCATTATTTCATCACTATTTGTCTCATTTTTTGTTATAGTAAATTTTTATTTAGCATCATTTTTTTCATTATGTATTTTTTTCTATTTTTTTTCAAATTCTGCATTTATTTGTAATTTTTTAAAGATATTTTAAATATCCACGACAACCAAAGCCATAAATAAAATGGATTATGAAGTCTCTTAAAAAACATTAATCAACAAAATAGAAATGATCAAGCTCATTTTAATTTACCGTGCGATTAATTGATTAATTGTTTCTTGTGACAGGCCTAAACAGAACTGACTGTTTTTTTTGGGAGTAAGTAAACGCACCACAGCAAAGCACCAAATCTGTCTTCAGTGCTGACGTTTCTTACTGATTGAGGAAGATTCGGAGTAAAACCCAGTTATGGATGCAGGGTGTTGACGTCGACAGCACCAAGCGAGAACCAGCTCCAAGTCCTCCTTCACGTTTTCAGTTGGATTTAGATCTGGACTTTGACTAGACCATTCTAACCCATTCTAAGCCATGAATCTGCTCTGATGAAACCATCCCATAATATCTCTGGCTGGATGTTTAGGGTGGTTGTCCAGTCCCAGTCTCAGGTCAGGTCTCCATCCATCCTTCCCGTCGACTCTGACCTGCTTCACTGTCCCACAGCATGATGCTGCCGCCACCATGTTTCGCAGTGGAGACTCTGGACGAGGTGTTCTGCAGGTTGTTTCGTTTTGGTCTCCTCTGATCAGACTCTGTGTCTCCAACATGGCTGGAGACACAGCAAACAGGACGCCTTCTTGCTTTCTTCCTGCTACTTTTCCATAAAGGCCAGATTTAAATGGAATATGACTATAGTTGTCCTGTCAACAGATTCTCCTTGTGAAAACCATCAATCTTAATATTTCCTCTTCACATCTCTGCACTATGTTGTGTTTGTTCTTCATTTTAACTCCCAACAGTCGTTTGAAGTTGGGAGATTTATCATGACAAAACGTAGAAAGGGGTGTGAATACTTTTGCAAAGCATCATAATGGCTAAAAAACAAAAAAAATGTTTGGTTAATGCTTTTGCTTTCTTGAGAGAAGATTCAACAAATAAAGCTAAACCAGCTCCTCCCTGGCGCTGGCGCTTGGCTTCTTCGACAGACTCACTGCAGCATCATTCAAATAAAACGACTTGTTTCTCGTCATTTTATTAAGACGTTTTTTGGTAAAACTGCATCTTAATTCTGCTAATATTATGACCATATTCTCATAATTAGACAAAGATTCTTGCAGCCTGGTCCTGATACTGCGTCACAGAAAGGATGATTGAAATAAAAGCCACTTTTTGAAAATATTTTCTCTCATTTGTAATTTCTTTTTTCGAGAAGACAGCGAGAAAAAACATTGATTGACATCGGATTTGGGAAGAGAAAAAGCAGAGCTTTTATTCTGAAGCCGTACCGCCCAGCCCTGCTATCTGGATAAAGAAAGAAGACATAAATCTAAGTCCAGATGAGAGATGAAATTCCAGGATTCCATGACTAAAATGAACCATAAGGAAAATCTGGGATCGCATCTCGTATCTCATCCGACTTTAAAGCCAAAGAGCTTGAATATCAACAAGAAGCCAAACAATGGAGGAGGAGAGAATTATCTCACTCCTTCCCGAGTTTGTCCATCTCAAAACAAAACCCAAAGGCCCTCAGGGGTGTGTGTGGGGGGGGTCTCTGTGCTCATTAGACCATGAAATATTTCATTCTTCCCACAGAATCAAGGTTTGTGTGTCTTTTCTTTGCAGGAGGAGGCTGCAGCTGTTGGCCTGATTGTGGCGCTGCGTAAGAGCTGAAAAATGCAGCTGAGATGGTCGTCTCCAGCTGCTCCAGACCGTCAAACTGCTGCATCTCCACCCTGCACGCAGTCCAGCAGATAAACACGCTCCTGCAGCCCGTTCTGCTGGGCAGGACCACACTGCTCAACACGGAACGAGTCTGGATCGCAGCAGAGAAACGAGCAGAATCACACATTTCGACCCGGAAGTCAGCAGGAAGGATGGGTTCCCCAGAACATCTGATATTTACCTGAATCCTGAAACATCCGAGCAAACATCTCAGTTCTCCCCATAAACTTGAAAGAAATGCAACAGAAGATGCTCATTTCGAGGCGAGATCACCCGCCAGAAGCCAGCCTCTCTGGAAGCAGCGGTTCGTCGCCTCGGTCCTGATTCACAAATCATAACTTCATACATTCGTGTTGTCTTTTCATCCCACCTGCTGCTGTTAAACACCCACAAAAAATCACTTCAACGTAGCAGCTGCAGATCAGTTTATTGTCGTTATAGTCCGGCCTTTTGATGAATTATGGAGATAAATAACATCAAAAAGGGCTCAAATCTCACAGATTATTTATTTAACTGTATTTGTCTGAAGAGTTTCGTTACTTCCCATCACCGCTGATTGAGGTTCTGATCGCCATCTGGGTCACCAGCTATAAATATGACATTATGATCAATAATGCCTGGGGGTAAAATCCTGCAGGCAGATATGATTTATAGATGTCACACGTTTTGCTGGATGACAAATTGTCCCAGAAATGATTCCAATAAATAATAATATTGTTGTGTTGAGACCATTTTCAAGTAATATATTGATAAAGGCATAATAATTCAAGTTCGCTTTGCCCTCTCAAGACTAATAAACTTAAATTTTGTAAAGAACATTTAATAACATCACTATTATTTAATTTAATTTTAATTTTATTTCCATCTTATTGTTTTATTAGTTACCTTTATTTTATTATTTCATCATTTTTTTTATAATTTTTTTTGTATTTGTTAAGTCATTTTTTTACCCTCACTTCTTTTTATTATGTATTTTTTTCTATTTTTCCATTTTAAATATCCAAAAGAAACACGTCAACCAAAGCCAATAAATAAAACGGAAATAAAAACCACACACAACCAAAATCATACATAAAATAGATTATGTCTCTTTAAACAAAATTTCCCCTTCAAAACTGATATTAATCATCAGAATGGAAATCATCAAGCTCATTTTGATTTCTCATGCGATTAATTGATAAATTGTTTACTGCGGCAGGCCTAATGTCACAAAACTACCTTTATTTCACTGTACTTTGGTACGTACATGGGTACGTTAAAACTTACTTTTTAAAAACTTGTTGTAATTTGTTACTTTTTATTTATTCAAATTAAACATAAATCTTCTTTTTTAATTCTTTAAAGAATTAAAAACAAAATTTACTTTAAACTTACTTTAAATCATCAGAAATGTCCCACATCTGACTGTTGATTTCTGCTCTTCCTGTCTTGCTTTTTGACACTTGCTATGATGCGTAACCGTGGCAACAAGGTGTTTTTACAACTGGGAGCAGCTGATTATCGCCTCAAAAGCTCAAATAACACCTGAGCTACAACCCCAAACCCCAGAGGAGTTGAAAGGGAGGCTTCATGGATGCAGAGCAGAGGGAGAAGGAGGAAGTTCCAATCATCTCTTCCATCCATCATAACGGACACGGATCATATCTCCTACTCCAACGTCTCTCTAACCGCACGGCCAGACTCAGATTTAGAGCAAATGAGGTAGAGTAGCAGAGCTTCTTAACATGTCATGACAGTCATGAGAATGTCTTATAGCAACCGTCTTCAGTCAGAAGCCTCTCCAAATTCGTTGCAATACTGACTGCTGCTGGAGATGCTTCCTGCCCACAGCATCACCATACACAACGACTCTTTGAAGACACCTGGATGATATTACATTTAGTTTCCCTTTGGGATAAATAAAATGTCCTGAGGTTTGTTGAGGTTTCCATGCATTTTTCTGTGCTCAATAAAAGACAAGAACCAGCCGGCCCGAAACAGCCATAAAAAGACGACCAGAGACGTCCAGAGTTTGGAGAGAAAACACATCTATAAGCTTCACTTTCCAAAAATGACTGCAAACGTATCTGAAAACTCAAAGCTTGGTATTAAATCCGTGCTTCAACAATCCAGACATATGGAGCTGCGTGCAGATGTTGGGCTTCCAACGAAAACAGTAAGGCATGAAGGGCGTGTGCTGAATATTCTACATCCAAAAAATGCAAAGTTTAATGCCATGAAAAACACACACGGTGTCATTTAGGAGTTCTAAAAGTGCAGATTTCCTCTTAAAAAGATCTGCTGCCCAACATATGGCAAACAGCTGGATCACAGCAGAACAACTGGATTTAATATGACTCATATTGGTGTGTTTTGCTCTCAACTTTTACCATAATCTGGATCAGCATCAACAAACCCACAGATAAGACCTCCAACCCCCCCCCTCAGCTCACCTGTGTCTTGTCTGAACTGGTGCATGGACTGGAGGTCGATGATGTACGGCGAGAGCCTGCTGTCGACCTGGCCGAGGACCACGCTCCCTCCACGGGGGTCGCTGCTCCGGATGGCCGCCTCGATCTGGTGGGAGACGGCGGGGCTGTAGGGCCGCCACCGGCCGTGCTCGTTGAGCCATTCCCACACCACCACAGCGGAGGCCAGGAGCATGTTGTTACTGGTGGCCCTGGGGGGTAAATTAGTGTTAAATCAGAAGGAAAGACGGGATGCGGAGGGGTCTGTTGGCTGGAAACGGCGCCTGGCAGCTGGAAGCGGAGGCTAGCCACCCAGCAGAGACACAAAGCGCTGTTTTCTCCCTGTTATCTGATTTAAATGTACCCCTCTCTGGGCTTACGGACATATTTTCACCTCATTATGAGTAAATAAATGCAGATTATGTTCTAAAGATAACAGATACCCGGGATCGGAGCCTTACATGGAGCCGCGGAGGAGCTAACACCGGGAGAAGGAGGCGGCACATTCTTCCACAGAGCTCCGGGCTTCTCTCATGGCAGCTGGGCGAAGCAAATCACGGTCCTCCCTCTGTTATACCGCCGTAACGCGTGGATAAAACACCCAGGGGCTGAGTAGGCAGGAAAATAGGGATATCGGGCCGCTGTTTGGCTTCTTTCCTGCCGATGTTTTTCCTTCCAGACGGGCTAACAGCAGCTCCGGCGGGTCGGTTTGTTCTCAGCCCGTTTTTTTGAGGCCTTCGGAGGAGCAGAAATCTCCGCGCTGTCGTCAGTGATGTACCGCCTCCGTGCTGTGGTTCCCCCACGCCGCGGGATTATTCAGAACCAGAAAGGCATAAAAAACCCCACGAAACCTCCCTTTTTAAAAACTTGGTTTTAATCCCTCTTTTATTTTCGACGCGTTTGGGGCGTAGGAAGCTGAAAAGCGGTGGTTTGATCCAGCGACTCCCCAACCCGGAGAGGAAAAACTGGTTCAACCGGTCTGGATCCCCGGGACACAACCCGACACATGCAACCAAAACCGAGCCTTTGTTCTCTGCGCGATGAGCCGAACTTATCAGTCCTTTTTAAAAATCACATTTAAAGAGTTTTTAAGCAGCAAATGAGTGAAATATTCACCTGTGGGTCTCCTGCGTCCTCCCTCCTGATCCAAGACTTCTGGAACAAACTTTAACGAACTCCTTCATGAATTAAATCTACCCTTTGGGCTCCAGCATGGTTCCGTCTGTCTCCCCTTCCACTCCACACAAAGACAAATCCTCTTTTAACTTTTATTTTACTTAAATAAACCCAGAAAGAGAGAGAATAAACCCTCTCTGTGAAGTCAGGAGGAGAAAAACTGTGTTTCCATATTTATTCTATCCTTTCCCGTCCATCTTCGCTTCATTGTTGCAGAAAAACTGGACGTGAAGCTGCGGAGTGGACGAGGACAACAGCCGCCCCCAATCACTCAGCTCCCTCCACTCACCACGCCTAGAAAATCCACCCGTGTGGAGAACACGGAGCGAGAGACCAAACGGGAAAATTAAACACGGCGTTTCTCTAATTTTTATTTTATTTAATTCTCAAATAAAAGAAACCATTAAAATTTATTAATAAAATTAATGGTTTTTTTTTTTTTTTTTTTTTTTTTTTTACATTTTCAGAGCAATCGTTTGCTGCAACGTTTGGAAAAGTGGTGAAATGTCGCCACTTGGTGGAGAAATGAAGAATGACAGCAAAGGCGAATTTAAATTTGTTCTGTCAGCGGTTTGATTGGAAGATCTAATTCTCGTCTTTATTGAAATTTCTGCAAATCGGAACACTTATTTCACTAAACCGGTACCAGAAACAAGCCATAGCTATCGACATTGTCGTGTTTCACCTATTGAAAGGATTTAAGTGAATATGACGTCATGTCCGGTATCTCAGGCCCTATAGCTCAGGGGTTAGAGCACTGGTCTTGTAAACCAGGGGTCGCGAGTTCAAATCTCGCTGGGGCCTGTGATCTTTTTCCAAATTTATTTATTTTTTTTTTTCTGTTTAAGCGCGTGTCGTTTCCTGTTTAAGTTTTGAGGGAATTTTTTTGTGTCATGACGGAGCACACAGCTAAGGCGTTGCATTTGATAGGAAGCCTCTAGAGAAGACTGTGTTTCTCTGTTTTCTGTTTGTAGTTGGAAAATCTACCCAGTAAAATCTATTTCTAAAATTGTTGTGTAGCTAAGATTACAAATAATAATTGTCTCACACTTTTAAAACATATATGTAGGCCTAACATGGTCACAATTTGGATGCTTTGAATGAATTTCTTATACTGATCACGTTCTTCTTTAAGGTAGTTTAAAAAGGCTTTGTTGTATGATGACTTAATATGAAATCTCTACATGTTGTAGTATTTGATGCAGTAATCATAAAAGTAACATTAAAAACTAAAATCATTCCTCATATATCAATATTATGTGATGCTCTCATGCAATCAACAAAATAGTAGGGATGCACTGATATGATAATTTGGGCTATATATATATATATATATATATATATATATATATATATATATATATATATATATATATATATATATATATATATATATATATATATGTTTCCCTTCCCTTTCAACACCTGGACAATTGCTTCTCTGCTTCAGGTTAATATCCCACAATCTGGTGTTACATCACCATCATTTTCACATGACCAAACAAATAATACATAGGACCAATACAATAATACATTGATGTTAATGCTGATATGACAAAATGACAGATGGCCTTTAGATTTTACCAAGACCATTTTTAAAAAGTCAGTTAAAGATGGAAAATATTCCATTAATGCGACCCCTGGTCTCAAGTATAAACAGTACACTCTCATGTAGTAGCAGTGGTACTGCAGTAGTACCTTGCAGTCCACTTCTCATGTGGATAGTGCAACAGCAGACTGTCTTTAGGTAGTCCGTGAAACTAATGGACCATTCTTATTTAAGCTAATGCAGTAACCTGTAGTACTTTGTCAATCTGATACATCAGCTGCTCAACTGGCATCGCTGTATGCGTCTATAATGTTCACTCTGGTACCTTTTCTAAAACACAGTTCCATATTTTGTGTGCCTTTTAGATATCTGAAGACATGCTTGACAGTACTCCACTGCTCTATGGTAGTGAATGTTAAACACTGTGCCAGTTTACTTCCTACATAGCTTAAGTCTGGCCTTGTGCACGTTGACTGTTTAAGTCTGTACAGGAGTTTCTGTAGTTTGTTCACCAGTCTTTCATTTTCTGAGGTTCCTTCTTAAAGTCCTCTGGTCGTTCAATATAAACTCTATTGGAGCAGGTACATATGCTGTCTTCACATCTCGCTAGTAAACAAAGATGTTCTCTTGTGCCACCTTTTATATTTTATACTCCGATGCTTGTCATGTTAGCAGCTGGTTTCGTCATTGTTCACATCTCCACTTTTTCTTTTGGAATTTTTGCTGTTGTTGGTTGCAGGTTTTTGCTTCTGCTTTCTGTGGTTGCAACGTTTTTCAGTTGCATTTTTGTGTGTGGTTGCGCGTTGTGGAGGTTTCATAATTCATGTTTGTTGCGCGTTCGCTGCTATCGGCCACCGTAGGTTCGAGCCAGAGAAGGGTATGCTATGCAACCAGAATTTTTAGACAGATAGCCCTTTTTTGATATTTCCTGAAATGACTCATGTAAAAATGAGAAAGGCAGAATGTTTAAAAAGGCGAATGAACAAAATTACAAGACGAAAATTACAACCTTTGAGACGGTAAAGTTTAACTGTGATACAAATGTTTTTTGGATATGAAGCTTACCCCGCTCAGTGGTCATCAGAACAAGGATGGAGTACTGACGATATTGGTTCAGACAAAAAAAACAATTAAAATTCACAAAAACATGAATAAAGTACACATGAATCCGGTCGTTATAGGAATAATTTTGATCATCGCTGATGTCTTTCTCAGAGCCCGGATAGCTCAGTCGGTAGAGCATCAGACTTTTAATCTGAGGGTCCAGGGTTCAAGTCCCTGTTCGGGCGTCAGTATTTTGCGTTTTTTTTTTTTTTTGTTTTTTTTTTTCTTTCTGGAGGCTTCATCTGGGCGTCAATGTTGACCTTTAAAATGGCTCTGTCCAGTTTTAAACTAAAAATACCTCAGTTAGGAATTGTTGCGCCGTTCCTGAGCGATCAGACTGTGAAAAAACCGAGTAGGAGTCAGAATGAGAATGATAGAGAAGGGATTTTCTAAAGTTAAGGTAACAGTGCTTACCAGTGAGAAAAAGTGTCCCTTTAAAATCATCGAGGAAGATTCACAGTTGAGAAAAAATATGCAAGGAAAAATAAACCGAATGAGAAAATCTACAGGTTAATATACAGCCTGGAGTTCATAATTCTCAGATCAGCAGATCTCATGCCTTTCCTTCCCAACATTTGACATTGATTTAAAGTAACCCTGCTGTGATACCAGCAACCATATATGGTTGACTTATCGAAGTGATCCGGTGGTTATAACAGAAGTTAGGACAAAACTCCACCCATCCGGTGCACCGCCATCCTCACAGGAGTGTAAGTGATGCGGACCTGTGTTCTGCGAGATGGAAACACTTCGAGAAAAGCTCCAAATCTAAAGCCCCAAAGAGATGTGAAGTTGAGATAAAATACTACTATTGCTGTTACTACTACTGCTAACAATAATAAAAATAATAGTAATAGTTCTCCATGTCAAAAGTAAGAGTAATAAAAGCAGTTGATGTGTTTAAGTATTTATGTCACCAAAAATAAGGGGAGAAGTAACAATAGGAAGTCAAAACAAAAAAATATGCTTAAAGTTTTTCCTTAGCTTTATAATAAACATTTTTAGAAAGTACAACATAGTATTTTCTAGAGAAAGTTGCAGGTTTCGTTGTATTAAAGTACTTGCAACAAAATTACACAAACTTAATGCAATAAATAATAAACACATAAGCAGGACAGGAATGGGATTAGAGAAATAAGTAATATCCTTGTAATATTCGTAAAGACATTAACAATTTAACCACATAGTGAGTTCATATATTTGGCTAAATTATTGATTGCAGTGTAAAATTTGTCGCCATGCTGTGACATAATCTTGTATTTTCAGTCGTCGCTCGCTGTAGCTCCTGTGTGGCTTTCCAGTGGGTGATGCAAACAGTCATAATCATAATCAGCAACCCAGAACACACAGCAGCAGAGTACCAGTGCTGGAACAGAAACTGGGAGGAACCTGGAAGCGGACACATCCAAGCAGACAAGATTAACCCAAATGGAAAATGACTCAGCTTGTTTACAGTTTATTGTGCTCACTGTATTTAGTAAAACAATGTATTTTATTAAAGAAGCCAGGTTATTTAAATGACTGTTTGTGGTATTGGTGATGATGATGATTTAAAAACAGATTCTGTCAGTCTGATTATTCTGATTCTGATAACTCGCCAAACTTTACGCCAAAATAGAAAAGCTGAGTGTGAAAACCTTGCTGCTTCTGTGTGAGGGTAGCAGACAGACCATCAGCCCTTTGGGAGAAGGAGGTTCGACAGATTGCTGCTCTGAAGCGTCGCAGTGTGTGTTGACACAATGCCAGGACGGAAAGACATCAGCAGTGACCTTAAGCTATGTTCACACAGCAGGTCCTGATGCTCAATTACAATTTTTTTTGCCGAAATCCAATTTTTTTCTCGGGTGGTTGTTCATACTGCTGCAGTCAGACTTCTGTGTGAACGGTTTACGATCCCAAAGCGACTCGCATGCGCAGGAGAGGAAGTTGATGGGAAAAGATCGGAACTGGGCCGATCAGACTGTCGTGAGAACGCTGGATATGGGTCGCATTTGGGCAAAAAGAAATTGGATTTGGGTCGTATTCGGCTGCTGTGTGAATGTAGCCTAAGAAAAACAATCCCATAATTCTAGGAAGGGTTAGAAGAACTTCTTGGGGTCCATTGAACTTTTATTTACCATCAGGGGGATCTCATGAGGCCACATGCACTGCTAATTTGTTGCATTTGTCATGACAGAAGGTTTTGCGATCGGCATTTAAAGGCTGATGAAGCCCAATGATGTTAAGCTATCAACTGGTGCTGATACTGCAGGTAGGAAAAGATTTCGACCCTAAAACAGTCCTCTGAATAGAAATACAAAGCCGCACGGTGAGGGGAAAACCTGATGTTCTGCATCACACAGCACCACAGAAAACAATGGCAGAAATGCTTACTATGAATCCATGTTCCTCTTCCGATGATCACGCGTGTATTCATGTTGGCAACACAGTAATACAGGCCCAGGTCGGCTGCTTCGACACCAGTAATCCTCAGAGCGAGAGACCGGTTCACGAGACTCGCTGAATGGCGAGGACTGAGCTGAAACACTGGAAACAAAGATGGAAGTCGTTAGCGTTTCATTCATGCAGTCACAAACAAATTTGATCTTTGTCTCTGGATCCGGGCTTAAAGTTCTGTCCTACCCTCAACCGGCCGCCCCTCTTTCAGGCTGGCCTGGAGGACCACGGCTGGAATGACGTCCGGGCTTTGTTTGAACCATGTCGTGTCGTAAATGTAGGAGATGTTGCACCCCAGGGTGATGGTTGAACCAAAGCGGACCTGCTGGACCTCAGCAGCTGGAACAAACGGCATCCAAAACCCGGACATGATAATAAAACCTGGAGGGGATCAAATGGACCAAAGCAGAACAAGTTCAGACAAATCAGAATCAGAATTCCTTAATTAGACCCCCAGGGGGGAAATTTCCATTTCAGTCCAGCCCGTCCAAGGCGGACAGGCGTCTGAGGCCTGCAGCCCTCAGCTCAGTGGTCGCTCTTTCTAACAGCAGCAGAATGAAGACTCCCAGCAGCCGTCGCCCTCTTCAGCCAGCGCTGCTCTCAACAAGCTTAACAACGGTTCACGTCCTGAGAACGCCCACGCTCTTTACGTTTTTACTTGCACTGCTATTTGCACAGTTTTACTCATTTTAAATAACATTTCTGCTGTTTTTTGCACATCTACGACGGACACTAAGAAAATTTAAAAAATAAAATTATGACAATAAAGTCATAATAATATGAGAATAAAGTCGTACAAGTCATGAAGTCATAATATTATCACTTCATGCTCTTAATACTATGACTATTCTCGAAATATTATGACTTTATTCTCATAATTTTATTTATTTATTTATTTTATTATGGCCCTAATACTCTGTCCTACACATCTATTGTTTGCACAGTTTTTATTGTCACTTATTATAAATGGTCTGTTGTATTTATTGCACAAATATACAGGCACATTTTTAAATTTTTTTAGCTATATTCTACTCAGTTGCATATTCCTTTGGATCGGCATACGCTATTTTTGACAACTGCACAGTATTTTACATTATTATTTTCGTCCTTACTTCTTAAGTTTGTTTTTAATATAATTGAATACTTTAATCTTAGTGTGAACCTCCATGCCACAAGGCTCTTTCACCTTGCTGTTGCACCTGAATTTCCCTGCTGTGAGACAATAATTTTGTTCCGTTCTATTCTATCAACATATAGAGCTGTACATTATAGCAAATCACAATCATCATTGCACTACCAGTGTGTACAATATTGCTGCTGGACTCTAATTGGTCATTAGAGTCGGTACTAATCGATATGGTCGATCCAATTTTGAGCAAAAGTATCGTGAATCATTTTTTCCTAAGATATCGTGGAGCTCTACATCGAAACATGAGGTTGTTATATAATGCCTTATGGGGCCCATTTTTATGACCTACACATATGAGCCCACATGTAAATGTTGATTGGGGTGATGGTTTACGGACATATTTTAATTTTTATAACCAGTATAGAGGGTTAAATGTTACCTTCTAACAGTAAAATGTCTTTTTCTGCTCACCAACGTGAAATCATTGCGTGTTCACTGATCTACTTGGCTGCTAAAACACGATTCACCAAGTAGATGAAAATATCAATCAATACAATGTTTATTAAGCCTCCAAACTTTGGACTGAACCTCCTCATTGGTATCTGATGAGGATTTAGACATTAAAAAACAAATTTTGCTCTTCCTGTCCGTCAAGTTCCTGCTCCTGTTTTTTCTGCTTCAGTTTTTAGATATTCATTTATTTTTCATTTTAAAAACAATTTTTAATTCTTTTCCATCTTCCAAATGGTTAGGATGGTAAAATACATATCTTTATGCCATCTGCTGCCTCCTACCTCAGTAATTCATTTACAGATTTATTGAGAGTAAGTCGTGGCTGAGGGAAACCCACTGTGTGAAGGTTTACTGATTCCACCAACTAAACCTGAATCTATCACAAAAAGTAAAAGCTCCTTGTGTTACTTACAAATGAGAATCATCACAATCCGGTCTGCCTTCATCTTGTTTTTGTCCTGTAGGTGGGAGCAGTTTTAGTTTCTGCAGACCACACTGACTTCCTTTTAACAGCCCGTTAACCCACTCTGCACTGAAAGCCCACTTCTCTCCTTTGTTTGAGTCCCCATTCTGAGAACCTCTTTCAGCTGTCTTTGACTCAAAATTGAGAGCATTTCAAAATAAATATCTGTTTTATTTTGTAGATATTTCATTTCTTAAGTTTTGGGTTGAATCCAAAGATAAATTAGCCATTTTTTTTTTTTAGAGTTTTTTAAGGGTTTCTGTTGCATTTCCGTATTGAAATGGCTAAACAGGAAGTGAATGCCACAAAACTGACAGGTATTCCGAGAACTACATTACTTTCATCAAAAACAAACAACAAAAAACAGAAAGACAATGGAACTAAATTAAGACAACTCAAATTAATTATGATTACTGTCAGCACCACTACCTTACCTGTACTGTAGTATATACTAAATAAATTATGTATAATATATAATTAAATTATTGATGTGGTGATGATGTACTGAGTGACATCAGTGGTATTGACAAAGAAACGCATCATGTATAAAAGATAAAAAAAAAACTTGTGTACATAACATGTATGATTAAATATCAGCTTACATTAGCAACCACATGATTTATGTATGAATGGGGAGTGGGAGTAAATAAGTTCGTCTTCTTCCCACTCCTTTTCGAACTAAACGCGTTTCTTCTTTATGTATTAATACAGTATTATTATATAAAAATGAACTGGATCACTTAGACAATGTCTTGTCTTTACTGTATCTATATTTATTGTACATATTTGTGTATATATGTGTGTATGTATATTTTTTGTTTGTTCCTTTCACTGCCAAAGCGAGGACATAAATACAGGAGAGGTATCTGATTACAAAGAGAAACCTTCTTGTTATGAAATTTATATCTCGGTTTCATGAGATATAAATCATATTATAACATGCACACACAGACAGATACACACACACACACACACACACACACACACACACACACACACACAGTTAACGGATACACTTAAACATGTACACTGAATTATGAAGTACATACTGATCAGAACAGTGTCCAAACAGTCTAATGATCATATATAGGGGGTCAATATTTATCTAATTGGGGCAGGGACAGGTCATGTCATCATATGGATGAACCAGCTGTTGTGATTCTGTTGACATGTTATTATATTGTATTAAATATGTTCTCACTCTGAAATCATCGCCTTCTCTCAGCTGAACTGAGCCCTAGTGTGAGCATCCATGGCTAGCTGAATCAAGCTTGCAGCGGAGAGCAACAGAAGCTTGGCATCAGTGCCTAAATGGATGCACAATGTTTTTATAACTTAAAAATGTTGTCATAATGACAAATGTTCTTCTTTTAACAAGATTTATATCTCATTAAAACCAAAATATATTCTCATTTAAACAAGAAAGGTCGTTATATAAAACGGCAACACCTGGCAAGATGTTTGAGTGTCATCAAGAAGAAACGGACTGAGAAGATGGAGAGTCAGAGGGAAGTTCTTTATGCCTTTATAAGAAGTCATAATCTGTCAGAGGAATGTATTTTTATATCTTGTTAAAATGAGAAAACTTTGAAAACTTTCCTGTGGTAAAGATATATAAAAATCGTTATAACAAGATAAGAGATGCTCCTGAATTTATATCCTGTCTCTGGCAATTAAATGCTTTGATAAGGGTAAAGAGGGCACACACACACACACACATACATATATATATATATATATATATATATATATATATATATATATATATATATATATATATATATATATATATATATATATATATATATATACACAAATCTAACAAAGAATGAGAGTCTTCTGAAGGAAGCAGCAGTGTATGCACACTGATATTGAACCCATAGGAAGTGACAGACTAGGTTTACTTTTTGAGGAAGCTTAGGTCTTTTTTGCACCAAGATGTTGCAGATCTTCTATCAGTCTTTTTGATGACAGTTTCATCTCTACTGCCATCATCTGGTGGGGCAGCAGCATCAGAACCAGGGACGATGTGATAAAGAAGGCTGGTTCTGTTCTGGGAACAACCGTGGAACCTCTGGAGATGAGGATTTTACGTAAAATCAAGAAATTTATGGACATCCCTTAGCATCCTCTTCATGAGACTGCTTTACAGCAACAGTCTACAGTCAGAGGCTGAATAGATTCCCTGCAATACAGACCGCTACAGGAGATTTTTCCTGCCCACAGCCATCAGCATCTACAACTCTTTGAAGGACGCTGGATAATATTAGTTACAACGTTTAATTTCCCTTTGGGAACAATGAAGTATTTTTGAATAGAAGTGAAACTAGGTGATGACGTAATGAAGCGGCTGCTTGCAGGACAGCCAATCGCTGCCTTCCTTACTGCGGCGTTGACCACAGGCAGCGCGAAGCAGCTGGCTGGAGTCCTGATGACAGGAGTCCCACCAGCTGACTGGGCTGCTGTCTGTTAGTCAACCAGCGATGAAAGCTCTGGTTTGGGGTGTTTAAAAACGGCTCCGGGTTTAAAGTGACGGACTGAGACGACCGGAAGACAGCGGAAGGCACCGGAAGACGGAGCGATCTGAGGTGAACGTTTAGGCAGCATTAGCATGTTTGTAGCCGTCAGTGCTAGCATTTAGCTCGGTTCTACCACTGACAGAGACTCTGCAAGAGCAGGTTTGTTGTTCCAGTCATCATAAAAACAGGTAGCATTCCGCTCAGTCAGCTACTTTCTATAGACAGACACAGGAAGAACAGGTTTTAACTGGTCTGTTGTGGGTTCAGGCTGAACTGAACCTCCGAATGTGAACACGCTGTTCTGAATCCTCTGGTTTCACTTTAAATGGTATTCTAGTATCAGAAATAATTTCCAACATGGTATTATTTATGTTTGACATCGCAGACCTCCATAGATGAGATGTAAATACATTATTTTCTTAGAAAAACTCTTTAAAATTCAGGTCTTTAAAACTTTAGTTTTGTTTATACTTTGTTCCATTTTTAACATCATAAAAGAGATTTGATTAACCTGTCATTGAGGCGGTGATCAAAATCTGAGTAAAATCAGTTTATTAGAGATCGGATAAACATTAGGAATATGTGTTTTAGGGTTAGTTTTGTCATACTTTGATTTTTAGTTTGATTTAAAGTTCCTACCTCGATCAGGAAACTGAAGCACATAATGGCCTTTTTGGGGTTAAATTTAGTTGTTAAATTTAAACAAAATTTAAAAATGACTGAAAGAACTTCTTGAACCCTTTAATATATTAGTTGAAACTCTGTCTGCTTGAAAGTTAAATATGAAGACTGAATTGCTATATGTGGAGTTTAATCCTGGGTGGGCAGCAGTGGCGTGTTGGGCGTGGCCCCCAGCAGCAGCAGGCCTGGAGGTTGTTGATGGGTGTCTCCACGTTCAGCTATCAAGTTCCTCCCTCTGTTCTTCACCTCCGGTTCTGTTCTGGTGGAACGACCACCTCCATGACCTGCAGCAGCTGCATGTTGCTGTGGGCTGCAGTGTTGTTGTTTTATTGTTTGTGACTCCACTGCTGTGTGTGGATTTTTTTTTTTTAACAATGTGCTCCCTGACCCCCACCTGAACCTTAATGATGTACTTTTGTGTCAGAAGGAATATTGTTTAGCCCACTACATCAGCAGTCTGTGTGGTACTACTGCTACTTTCTCCTGATCTGGTCCAGAAACATGGTTATGGTTAGCTTTGATAAACCTAATTTTATTTGCTTTGCATGTTTTATTTTTCATCCTGGTAATCAGAAATGTGACTCTGTCCTTGGTGAAACATCTGTTCCATAATTTGATTGCGTTAAAAAAAAAAAAAAAAAAAAAAAAAAAAAAATCCAACTGATAGCTGGTCCAAGAGTCATTGTTGTGGAAATAAACGTCGCTCCAAGGTAACGTAACGATGACTTTAGAGTGTTGTTCATTCTCCTAGCTTGAATCAGTGGGTTTAAACTGGATTAGACTCAGTTCAAACCATCATATTGGACATGGATCATATCCCCTACTCCAACATCTCTCTGTATGTTCGGGCCGATAAAGATTTAAAGAGGAGCAGCAAAAGCAAATGAGGTGGATTAGCATTGCTTGACAACAATTGATTGTGTGATGTTAGCTTATCATGACAGGAGTCATATAGCAGCAGTCTTCAGTCAGAGGCCTCTTTAGACTCGTTGCAAGACTGGCTGCTACTGGAGATCCTTCCTCTCCACAGTGTCACCATCCACAAGGGCTCTTTTAAGACACTTGGATGATATGAGTAACAACAACATTTAATTTCCCTTTGGGATAAATAAAGTGTTTTTAAATTGAATTTAGCATTTTTTCATCGTCCTACCTTGAATCAGTGGGTATGAACCGGGTCAGAGTTCACTGTTATCTCCAAAAGGTTCTTAGTAATAAAGTTTTCACTGTTCAGTGTGATTAAATAAGATACTCATTCTGTTGATGATGAGGCCAAATGATATTAATGTATGACTTAAACAGAACCTCAAAAAAAGAACTAAATCAGACCATTTTGAAATGAATTATATGAAATAAAATAATCAAACACAACTTTATTTTTCCAACTGATGTGAATTCTGGAAATTAGATTTGATCTGGATTATAGAAAAATCCAACAACAGACGTGTGTCCCTTTTTAAAACGGCTAAAATCGATTTTATTTAAGTCAAAGAATCTTATTTTGAAAGTTTCAGGTCAACTGTTTATTATTCTCTCGGTTAAATGTTCAGTTTTTAAATTAATTGAAGTTACTTTGAGTGGATTTATGGACATATGGTGACGCTAAATGTCTGGCATATTCAGCAGTAGGCAGCAGTGTTGGGTCAGAGTGGTTCAGTTCAGGTTTATTTACCTGTCAAAGTAGAAACTAAACTGATGTACGATATCTGATAAATGTCTGTTGTTTTTTTTTAGGATGGCGGGAGTGTTTGACATCGACCTGGAGACGGAGGACGGCAGCGACACAGAGGTGAGCAATGATTGGATCAAGCGTCGCTTCGCCGTGATGTAACGAAGAGAAGTAATGACCCCTAACCTTTCGTCTCTAGGAGGACGCCTGCGAGTTGACCGTCGTGGAACCCGACAGGTGAGTTCAGACGAATCCCAAACGGACGTAGCTGGTCCAGCGAGCTGATTTCTCCTGCTGTGATCTCGTCGCAGCGTTCAGACCGAGGAGGTGGAGCTGACCAGTGAAAACGTCAACAGAGACAGCGAGAGAGTTGGACCGGACTGCTTCGAGCTCCTTACCGTGCTGGGGAAAGGAGCCTATGGCAAGGTGAGCTGGGCTCTACCTGCAGGTCGGGACTCGTATGACTCATGGTGTCCTGTTTCACTGACACGTCTGACATGAAGTCATCACCAGTTTGACCAAAGATGAACTTTAGTCGGTTTACAGCCATGGAGCAAAGAGGTTTGTGTTTAAATAAAACCAGGAGCTTCGTCTCAGACTCTGCAGGCCTCAGTTTGGATGCTTCATGTTAACGTTCATGACAAGACAAATAAAAAAGAGACTGAACATGTTTGGCATTTTGGGAGCACAACATCTCCGTGAAGACTTGTAGAAACATCTCGTTTTAGGGAACTTTCCCACCAGCCCTGTTTATTTCGCTTTAATCCAGCTCCAGTCCGTTTGCTTAGAAAGGCTGGTTCGTTTGAGGAGGCGTGAACGCGTAATCGAACTCGAACCTCTCTCTGCGTTTGGTTGGAGGGAACTCTGGGGAGGTTCGAAAGCATATGTGAACGCCAGGCGGACTGGAGACCGCTTCAGAAGCAGGAAGCAGACTACAGCGCAGGGCATTCTGGGTAAATACAACCAAAACAAACGTGTCTGTCACTAGCAGGAGAAATGGCTCGTGGTCTTTTACCAACAACTATGGATGCCACTGGATGGCACTCCATTTTTGTTTCCATTTCATGAAGAAGGAAGTTGCGCTCAGTGTCTTCATCAGAGGTTTTCATGTCGTTTCTTTCAGTGGTTCTTGGTGCAGCGCCCCCACAGGCGGGGGGGGGACAAGGGGGTGGGCGGGGGCAGGTTGCTGAAAGGGTCTGGTTGGTTTGACATAGTGCAGTGTGAAAGAGAACTGCAGCAGCTGGAAATGTAACATATGTTGCAATTTTGGTCCCCAGTTGATCCGAGTCTACGGGACTATCAGGTGTGGAAACAGCCTTACGAGACCAGGACAAACGCCTTGTTCTACTGTTAGGCACGGCGGCGAAGGGCTGATGCTTTGGGCCTTATGCTGTTGATGCATCGTTCATGAACTCCTCTGTAGATCAAAGGGTTCTGCATTCAAATATGAGTAATACGGTGGCCCCCAAGGGTCAACAACAGACAAAAACACACCGGATCCATTTCGGCATCAGGTTGGATGATGAACACAGCGGTTAGAACACGTTAAAGTCAACAGGGCCTCGCAGACCGCTAGCGATTCCCTGCGACTGTCAGACCATTTAGAACTGGGTTCTGTTTTGGTCGGAGCTATGCAGCAAATTAGATGGGAATGTCATGAGTGAGACAGGAAGTGAGACACGATGGCGAAGTAAAACGCCTCCGCATTGGGGGAAAATATGAACTAAAATCTTTTACTTGCAAAAAAAGTCGCATACTTACCCGTGGCAGGACATCAGAAGAACAGAAAAAATGAAAGCGTGAAGCGGTGATCTAATCTGAGCAGCTTTGAGTTAAATGACGGACTGGGTTGTGTTTATGCTGGTTGCATTTCCAGTATGTGCTCTCGGGTGAACACTCGCTCTCCGGAGTCCGGTGGTCCATAGAGGGGCTGTCATGTCAGAGGCTGTGGGGGAAAAAATCAGGTCGGACCGTGAAAAGTCAGATGCAAGTGGTGAGTTCTGGGTCGAAGCCACAACGCAAATTATGCTAAACTTGCTAGCTCAGCTTCTGTTGTGGCTTCTTGCATTTTGTTGACCCTTTGGAGCCACCGTAGAATCTGGATCATCGACAGGACTATGAACCCAAACACCAGCAGCAGATCAACAACAGAAACACTGAAAAAGAATCAAGGTGTTGCAGCGGTCTAGACCCGGGGTCAAGCTAAGGTTCAGACCTCAGCCTGATTGTGACGCTGCAGTGGGACCTTCACAGAGCTGAGCAGGAACCTCACTGAACTGAGAAAACAGGATCCGTCGACAACGATGTGAGACTCATAACGTCAGACAGCTGAGAGTCAGTGTTGCTGAAGGTGCTTCATCAGGCTGGTGGAGGTAGATTAGTCTTTTAGTCTTTATAAGTCCTTATTTTCCTGGTCTCTAGATTAACTTACTCAATTATTTAACTGGTTATTTGATAGACAACTTATTTACAGACATAATCAAACGTCAATGAAGTGACTAAAGGTATTCATCTGAAACTGGACGAATAGCAGGACTGGTCTGAACATGAGGATTTTTCTTCTTTTTAAGGAAAATAATATTCAGGACTGAATCAGGAGTTTTATGCTGAACTATATTCACATTCCTCAACTTTACGTCTTTCTTCAAGGTGTTCCAGGTGAGGAAGGTTCAAGGTCCCCAAACAGGGAAGATATTCGCCATGAAGGTCCTAAAAAAGGTAAGCTGGTGCCGGACTTGGGCCCGCTCCGTCCTCTAGCTCAGAGGTCACTAACAGACGGAGCTCGGTCCAGATTCGGACCAAAATACGTCTCATTTGGATCTGAACCTCATGCCAAAACTGAGATCATTATTTCAAACTTTATCTGGCACTTTTGATTTACTGGCGCAGCTTATGTAGTCTTTATGGTCGTGGCCCAGTGTCCGACGAATCAAACAGGCCAATTGCCTGTGAGTTTAGCCATCCCATGTGACATCTCTTAGCCAATAACAGAATTGCGTTCCAGCCGGGAAAGTTTGCAAAATTAAGTACGAACAGAATAAGGATAATGGATTAGAGTTTGAGAGAAATGACCAACAAAAATAGACCAAAAAGGGTAAAATAGAGGTAAAAATAAAGGGATAGAGAGCGCAGGTTAGACATAGAAAATGAGAAGTTTTACAGATGACTCTGACAGAGAAAGGGAGAAATGGTTCAAAAGATGAAAAAGTGGAGAGCAAAAATCGAGCATTTAATAGGTAGACGTTGTGATCTTCCGGGCCTTGTCTTCAAAAATGTTCCTTGGGTCATTGCTTGACGACTGCAGGCTAAGATCGTCCGCAACGCCAAAGACACGGCTCACACCCGAGCAGAGCGGGAGATCTTGGAGAAGGTGAGACACCCGTTCATCGTGGATCTGCTGTACGCCTTCCAGACGGGAGGAAAGCTCTACCTCATCCTGGAGTGTCTGAGCGGTAAGCCGGTGAAGCCATGACGACGACGGCGATGATGATGACCAGGAAGGAGACGCTCTTTAACTCTGCTCTGCTTCACCAGGAGGAGAACTGTTCATGCAGCTGGAGAAGGAGGGCATCTTCATGGAGGACACAGCCTGGTGAGATCTCTGTGTTGAGGTTGGAGAGCGTCGTCATGGCGATCATTTCAGGTCATGAGGTTAAATTGTTTTCCAGCTTCTACCTGGGAGAGATCACCATGGCCCTGGGTCACCTCCACTCCAACGGGATCATCTACCGAGACCTGAAGCCGGAGAACATCATGCTCTGTCAGCAAGGTACAGCTGCTCCAACTGACGCTCCAGTCATTATCCATAAACGATAATCATATCCAGCTGATTTTATTCATCTTTGCATGGTTAGGGCACATCAAGCTGACTGATTTTGGCCTCAGTAAGGAGTCGATCCATGACGGGAACATCACACACACCTTCTGCGGCACCATCGAGTACATGTGGGTAACTCTGGAGACTCTCCTCACACAACAAATACACCGTCCCAGAGCCTGAAGAAGAGCGGATCAGATTTGATCTAGAAAGGCAGGAAAAATGAGTATTGGTTGCATGGAGCCGAGCCGACGTCTGGTACCTTCAGCCTAGGATGATTGGACTCCATTCAACACTTCCTCTTCGTTTCCTGGTTCTGGATGTCTGACATCACCGCTAAAAGTTTCTGCTGAGTTCAAGGTCGAGCGGGCCGCTCCGTAACATTAACCTTGATGGTCTGGACCCAAGGTTCTGCTCCTGGCAGGTCTGTTTGGGTTTGTGGTCGGGTTCAAACGCTGATTTCAGGACGTTTCCTCTTCACAACCGTCGATGTATGTTACTGGATTAGACGGCGCCTGTTAGCCGCTGAAGCTAGGGACGTCCACCTGCAGGCGCCGTGTCCACAAAACTATACAGTTCTGGTGATGAGCATGAATCTGTCACAAAAATGGAAGCAGTGCCACCATTTCTTACTCAGTTTCTATAAAATATGGTTTAAAGTTGAGGAAATTGCAAATGTTTCGATTCGTGAAATATTCTGCCTGGATTTAAATCTATAAACAGTTTGGATTCTGTCAAGATCTGAGAGAGGACTAAAGTTTCTGTTTTTTAATTATTGAACAATAATAGTTTGTTAAATATTTTCTGAAATATCATATTTGATGACTGTCATAAATATTGCGATGTTTGACAAACGAAAAAGGCAACGAGTCCAGTTTTTCTCGTTTTTTTTTTTTTTTTTTTTTTGAACTTCCAGAGACAACAGCTCCACTTGCCGACAGAGATTAGTTTCAAGCGTATCTGGAAAATCAACACCAAAATGCACGCAGACAATAACCACTCCAAGAACAGAACATCAGTCCGTCAAAGCCCGCGAGTCCCTGCGGCTGTGCGACCAAGATAGACCCGAGGTCTGTTGTGGTCGGAGCTACGCAGCAGTTAGACGGGAAAGTCATGAGTGAGACAGGAAGTGAGACACGGAAGCAAAGTATAACGCCTCCGATTTGGGGGAAAATACGAACTAAAATCTTTTACTCGCAAAAAAAGTAGCGTATTTACCCATGGCAGAAGCTCAGAAGTGGAGAAAATAATGAGGGTGAAACGGCGAGCTAGTCAGAGCAGCTTTGAGTTGACTGCCGGACCGGCTTGTTTGTGCTGGCGGGATTCCCAGTGCGTGCTCTCGGGTGAACGCTCGCTCTCTCTCCAGTGGCTGTCGCATTGGTGGCGGTGTGTCACGAAAAATCTGATCGGAGCGTGAAAAGTCAGATAGCAAGCGGTGAGTTTCAGCCTAAGCAGAATCCAGGGAGACCAGTGAACCTAACAGTTGTGGTTTTGGACTGTGGAAGGAAGCTGGAGTACCTGGAGAGAACCCACGCATTCACAGGGAGAACATGGGAAGTCACCCTAGGCTGGGATCCTAGGCACAACCGTGCAGTGCTCAAGGATGGGGTCTAAACACAAACCGAGGCTCCGTACCTGCTTGATGGAACAGTTTTTTTGTATTTCAGCGTTGAGCGGAGCTTTTAGAGAACCTCTTCCTGTGTTTCCGGTGTTCTGCTCCAGGGCTCCGGAGATCCTCACCAGGTCGGGTCACAACCGAGCCGTGGACTGGTGGAGCCTCGGGGCCCTGATGCACGACATGCTGACTGGATCGGTAAGCTGGAGGACGTTGAGGCCCTCGCACACTTCATCTGAAGCCGAAACCTCGCCGCGCCGTCACGCCGCGGTCGCCACTCCCTCCCTCCTGCATCCGCCGTGTGCTTTAGCGAAGCGTCACGGAGAAAGCGCCTCCTCCCTGGGAGTTTTTAGCTGTTTGACAGTCTTTGTCGCTGTCTTGTGAAGAATCGTACATAATTTCTGATAAATTTCCTCAAAAATATTAACTGTCGCCTGCGGATGCAAAAACCGGATAGTGGGAGCGGACCAGTTGAAGCGAAATAAGACGGCAACAAACTGTCGACCGATCACAGCACACTTCACACACAGCCCTGTCGAAACGGGTCGACCCGGGCCTGGTGTCCAAGTGTACGACGACGCCTCCCTGCGAACAAAATGCTGTCCTTCCAGGATGTTGCGATCGCAACAGTTGACGCAAGTTCACTCTTCATGCGCATTGTTAGCGCGAACATGCAGTTTTCACCAGTCATCGCAACTTTTCCGCAGATCTTCCACGTCCACTTTTAACGTGTTTTCCGGGTAATTGGATTGAATAAAATGTCCGGGTTTTAAATTGACTGCCGCGATGCTTGGAATATAACAGCCTTTCTTTTATATTGCGTACTCCCCGGGCTGCTGCCTGGTGGGGGGGCTCGGAGCAGGTGGTCGCAAAGTGCGCGGCAGGGCGGTTGGAGCGGAGATACGTGCAGGAACACAACTGATCGCAACTTTGACTGCAACTTTTTGAAAAAGGTGCCGCAAAATCTGTAATTCAAGGCTGCAACGATCACAAAAAAAACATCGCAGCATCCTGGAGGGACTAAAAATGCCGCAAGTTTCGTCAATAAGAGGCGACTTCAGCGCTTCAGATGAAGTATGAGCGAGCCTGTGGTCAGTAGAAGTTCCTGTAAACCGAGTGAATCAGTCCTACCTGCTGTGTGAAAGTCTTGCTTTATCATATTTTTATATGATTTTACACCTCCTCCTCTGCATCTTTCTGAAGTCTTTTTGTTGCTAAGCAACCAGTGTTCATGGTCTGTCTGCGGTTTTGCCGTTTAGCCTCCGTTCACAGCTGAGAACAGGAAGAAGACCATCGATAAGATCCTGAAGTGTAAAATCAGCCTTCCTCCGTATCTGACGGTCGATGCCAGAGACCTGATCAAAAAGGTCCGTTTTACACACACACACACACACACACACACACACACACACACACACACACTACTTGTATAAATATGTATAAGTGAATAAGTAGAATAAATTCAGACATGGAGGCATTACTTCTGAGGACATCCGCAGAGCTGCAGCAGCAACAGGTGGAGAGAAATATATGAAATACAAAAAAATAACAAATTAAGCAAGAATCAGTCTGGACTTTTTACCTATTATCAGTCGACTGTCCATCTGTGTGGAGCCTTCTTTCGAGCTCATTTCGAGCAAATTATTTACCAAAAAACCACCAATATTTCCAGAAAGGGCTGGGTTTCCATACTTCATAGTGATGTCAGCGAACCTAAGGCAGCTTGCTTGTTGACAAGCATGTTTTACAGTTTTTACAATTTATTTGGTCTTTGATTTCAGATTTTATAAATTGTGTGTCGTTGTTTTTTTCATTTAGTAGAATAAAGTCATAATATTACAAAAATACAGACATATGACAGTAGAACTGAAATAATACCAAAATAAAGTCAGAATTTTATGAGAACTCCAACACACAAATAACGAAATGAGGAATGTTGAGCATCTTGTGAAGTTATACTTTGGTAGAAGTTTTACAGATGATACATAATACTTATAGAAATACATAATCTTTCAACACATCAGCATCAAATTATTATCAGCAGCCGGACTCATGAAAACAACTGAGTCGATTTCAAAGAAAGAACCACGCGGGCAGCAGTGGTCACATCAGATCTCGATAACTATCAAGCTCTTTTCTCATGGAAACAACGTTTTTTGTCTTGTAATTTTAAAATTTTTTTTCTGGTAAAATTGCGTCTTTTTTCTGCTAATATTAAGACTATATTCTCGTGAGAAAACAAAAGTCTGACCCTAATACTCACAGCAGGGATGATTGAATAAAAGCCACTTCTTGAAAATATGTTCTGTCTTTTCTTTTTCAGAAAAGAAAGTGAACAAAAAAATCAGTTAAAATGTGAAACCTGGTCTGGGATGAAAAAATCAGAGGTTTTGTTTTGAAGCCATATCGCCCAGCCTCATTTCCAGATTCCTGCTTTAGAAAGAGGAGTCATATTCCAGTTATTCAAAATAATTTCTCCACTCCTCAGTTTGATCCACTCTGGCTGGAGGAAGAGGCTCAACTCTTTATACAGTTGAAACCAGAAGTTTACATACACTATATAATTAGATGCACATGCATTTTTTCACACTGACATGAATCAGAATAAACTTTCCTGTTTCAGGTCAGTTAGGATTACCAAGATTTTCTCTGTTTGCTAAAGGCTGAAGGGTACATGTCGAAGTGCCCTTGGGCAAGGCACTTAACCCCAGTTTAGTTAGGAAACCTGGAGGATCTGTTTATGCTGCTTATGTTGGTTTTTGGTCCGATGTTGAGGTGCATGTTTGGACTGGGAGGCCACTGGGACCAAATTAGTCTGAATCTGAGCTAAAATGGTACAAGACGGTTAAAACCCGGTTCAGACGTGCTGTTAGACTGGGTGGGCAGTAAATTAGCCAATGTTTAGATCTGATGGTGAAGATGTGACTCTAACCACTGAGCTGAGGTGACTCCAGTCTGTTTTCCATGAGAACCACTGGGAATGAAAGAGGAAACCTTCATGTCTCTGATTCTCCTGTTTTACAGCTGATGGATTCAGTTTGGTTCTGGTCATTTTCTCTTGCAACGCTGCAGAAACACAAAGTTGAACCATTTTCTGCTTTATTCACCTTATTTGGACATTTAGGCTCCAGTTGCAGCTCTGTTCTCTTTAAATATACCTTTTTGACTTACTAACATTAATTCAAGCATGATTAAAATAAGAATCTCACTGTGAGAAGCATCAATTAAATGATGCAATGCTGCCACCTGCTGACGGAACTGAATCCTACAGCATTCTGCAGATTTAAAATGTTAAATGACAGAAAAATAAGTTAGAATGAGGTGGAAAACAGTTATGAAGTAAATGTTAATGCATAGAAGAAACACACACACACACACACACACACACACACACACACACACACACACACACACACACACACACAGCTATAATAACACAGGATCTGAGCTTCAGGAAGTCTGCTAAAGTTGCAGCGACATGCAGAACTATATGAAGTTATTTTTCAAGTGTGACAAGTTTTTTTAAAGTCAAACAGCCGAGATCATTAAATATTCCTCTGGCTGTTTTTTTTTTTTTTTTTTTTTTTGTTTTGTTTTGTTTTTTCTTTCCAGCTGCTGAAGAAGAATCCGGCGCAGAGACTCGGCTCTGGGAAAGGCGACGCCGCTGATATCCAGGTAGTCACCGCAAACCGGCTGGGATCCATGTGGCTCATCTCTTTAGAATAGAAACAAAATTTCCTTTATTGTCCCACACTGGTAAAATTCAGGTTAAGCTTATTGTGATAAACGGTCAATTAATCGCATGATAAATTAGAAACTAGCTCAAAAATTTTTCATTCAGATGATAAATATTTTTTGAAAGGCCATTTTGTTTAGAGAGACATCATAATCAATTTTATTTATGGTTTCAGTAGTGAGTGGCTTTTATTTCCATTTTATTTATTGTTTTTGGTTGTCGTGTTTCATTTTGGATATTTTAAAATATCTTCCAGTTCCAGTGTTAATTTCTTTACAAAGTTAAAGTTTATTGATCTTCAAGAGGGCGAACTTGCATTGTTATTATCAATATATCACTTGAAAATGGTCTCAACAACAATATTGTGGTTTATTTCAATAATTTCTGGGACAATTTATTATACAGCAAAGTTTATCATAACAGGCCTAATTCAGGTGTAACAAAAGCATCGAGATGAAGGATCAAACAAAAGATCAAAAAGTGTTAAAAATGTATACATATAAAAACAAGATTAACAATAATAATATACTGTACAAGATTATAACATGAAAAAATACTGTGCAGTTGTCAGAAATAGAAATATGTCCATTATGATGTCAAATATGACATTGTGATCCTCCACAGATCACAATGTCTTTTATGTGCAATAAAAGATGTGAAAATGTCAAATATGTGCAATAAAAGCAGCAATGTTATTTCAAAATGCTTAAAAACAGAGTAAATACCAGCAGGGATGAAAACACATGTTTTTGTTGGGAGCAGTGATGGATCTATATCAGGAAAAAAAAGCTGGTTTTTCTGGGATGAGAGAGTGCAGAGTGGAAAAGTAAATGGTTTACAGGTTTGATGGAAGTGTTGCAGCATTGTTAACGTTCCCCCGTTTTTTCTTATTTCTTCGCAGAAACATCCGTTCTTCAGACACATCAGCTGGGAGGAGATGCTGAATAAAAGAGTGGAGCCGCCGTATAAACCACAGCTGGTCAGTCTTCTTCTATGGTTGCCCTACGGAAGAAGATTAGGGCCTCCTTTAAAAAAAAAAAAAAAATCAGATTTTTTTTTTTTTTTTTTTTTCCCCCATAGCTTCTGACTTTAATCTCAGAATGCTGACTTTAATGTTCTCCTTTTCTTTTGCAGAAATCTGACTTTTTTTTCCTCAGAGTTCTCACTTTAGTCTTACAGTTCTGACCCTTTTTTTTCAGAATTCTGACTTTATTCTCTGAATTTTGACTTCTTTGCTCAGAATTGTTTAAATTGTTTATGCCCCATCAGGCAAATCTCCTCTTAAAACTCAAACCGACCAAATAAATTTGGGACAGGCTTTCAGTGTGGATAAAGTGCAGGTTTACAAATCATATAACAAGGAAGAAACATTTATGAGATTATTTTCATATGCTAACAACATAACTGACAAACATCTAAGAATGTTTGGTTATTTATTTGGATTTTGACGTAGATTGACACAGAATTATAAATCTGAGTTTAAAGTCAAAATTCTTTTTTTTTTTTTTCGTGGCCCCGATCCTCTTCCGTATTGCCCTCATGTTTGCACGCCTCTCACTTTAAAATCCAACATCTTGTTTCTTTTTCCCTCATCTTTTCACACATTTAAAACCACGTTTTGCTCTAAACGAGCAGCTTGTCTCGCTCCCCTCGGTGTGACGTCCCTGTTTCCCTCCTTCCAGCACTCGGAGGAGGATGTGAGCCAGTTTGACACCAGGTTCACCAGACAGACCCCGGTGGACAGTCCAGACGACACGACGCTGAGCCACAGCGCCGAGCTCGCCTTCGCCGTCAGTCCGTCTTCCTTCATGTTCAGGAAAAGCTGCTGTTTTTCAGGTGCTTTAGTTTTTCTCTTCTGCTGCAGGGTTTCTCCTTCGTGGCGCCGTCAGTCCTCGAGAGTCTGAAGGAAGGGTTCTCGTTTGAGCCTCGATCGCGTCACGTCCGCCGCCACAACAGCAGCCCGCGCACCCCCATCAGGTAATAAATACAGCACGATATACAGGGGCTAGAAAAGTATTCACCCCCTTTAATGTTTTTTTACCCTTTTATTATTTTTAAAAATCAATCATGATCAACAAAAAATTGCAAAAATCCCCTTTTAAAATAAAAATGAAAACTGATTTCAGCAAGTTAATAATTAAATACAAATACGAAACCTAAAATAGGTGGATTGAGCTCCCACTGACGGGTTCAACCTGGTGCAGAAACATTCTGCTTTTCCTTTCGGCTTTCCCCTCTAGGGGTCGCCACAGCGAGTCATCTGTCTCCATCTAACCCTGTCTTCCACACCAGCTACCTTCACGTCCTCTTTCACTCCATCCATAAATCTCCTCTTTGGTCTTCCTCTGTGTACTCACTATCCCTCCCCTGTACACGCCCAAACACACCTGACATGAGCTGTTCCTCTGATGTTTCTGGATCTTATCCATCCGTGTCACTCCCAGAGAAAACCTCAACATCTTCATCTCTGCGACCTCCAGCTCTGCCTCCTGTCTCTTCGTCATTGCCTCTGTCTCTAAACCAAACACCATCGCTGCTCTCACCACCGTCATCTTACCACCTTTCCTTTCGTTTTCGCTGACACTCTTTTATCACACATCACTCCTGACTCTTTTCTCCACCCGTTCCAACCTGCTTGGACACGTTTCTTCACTTCTTTTCCACACTCGCCGTTGCTCTGGACTGTTGACTCTAAGTACTTAAACTCCTTCACCTTCTTCATCTCTGTTCCCTGTCACCTCATGTCTCCACTTGGGTCCCTCTCATTCACACACGTATTCTGTCTTGCTACGGCGAACCTTCATTCCTCTCCTTTCCAGGAATGGAAAACCTCCATCTCTCGAGATTTTCCTCCACCTGTTCTCTGCTCTCACCACAGATCACAATGTCATCTGCAAACATCATAGTCCATGGAGATTCCTGAGCCCCTTCCTGTTTGCTGACAAACAGGAAGGGGCTCAGAGCCGCTCCTCGGTGAAATCCCACTTCCACCTTGAACTCCTCTGCCACTCCTGCTGCACACCTCACCGCAGTCTCACAGCTCTCATACATGTCCTGCACCACTCTAACATACTTCTTT